>OY759261.1:37742795-37784295 GCA_963662155.1 Lamellibrachia columna | reverse complement strand
GTTGGTTACCTGCTGGGACATGAGATTACCCTATAGTTGGTTACCTGCTGGGATATGAGACGACCCCTTCATTGGTTACCTGCTAGGACTTGACTCCTTAGTTTGTTACCTGCTGGGACATGAGATGACCCCTTCGTTGGTTACCTGCTGGGACGAGATGACCCTATAGTTGGTTACCTGCTGGGACATGAGAAGACCCCTTCGTTGGTTACCTGCTGGGACATGAGATTACCCTATAGTTGGTTACCTGCTGGGACATGAGATGACCCTATAGTTGGTTACCTGCTGGGACATGAGATGGCCCCTTTGTTGGTTACCTGCTGGGACATGAGATGACCCCTTTGTTGGTTACCTGTCGGGGACTTGAGGAGCGAAGCAGCAGGTCGTTGTCATCACACTGCATATGTTGTCTGCTCCTGGTTCGGCAATCTTAGTCCTGAGTGCCGCTAAGTCCATGCGTCCATCATTGTATGCCCCACCTGCTGTGACAATCAACTTGAAACGTGACTTCCGGGCAATTCTTGGCCAAAGAACATATTTTGTATTTGGATGGAACATTCTAGTCACAAGTTATTGTTAGGACGCCATTGACTTTTTGAGTCCAACTTATCACATATCTGTCAATTTTAGTTTAATACAATCAGTAGATAATTTGTTCCATTCATTTATCGCCCTTCATGAGAATGGATACTTTCTAATATCCAGTCTGTACTTTTCTTTTATTAATGCTGCTCTGTGTCTTGTTTTTGTACTACAACCTTAATTTTGAAGACAATATTTCTATAAATATCTTCATAAACATTCACTTGCACTTATACAAAGAACCTGTACTAGAACACTAGAACGAACTGTTACAATCAGTATATGTAACACACCACTACTTTCTGTGACACAAAATAAGAATATACTATGTTGATAAACTTGGAAATGTTGTATACATGAACAATTGATAGAAACATGTGAGACAGCATTTTTCACCTTTGTAGTTACGTAACTGAACCCAGCCCTGACATGTATAATCCACCAGATGTTAGACGTGATCTGTCCCAGGAGTCTGATGGCATCCAGCACCATGGCAGTGGCAAGTTAGTCCTGACCTGTCTGAGGAGTCTGATGGCATCCAGCACTATGGCAGTGGCAAGTTAGACATGATCTGTCCCAGGAGTCTGATGGCATCTAGCACTATGGCAGTGGCAAGTTTCAAAAGCACACTTGAGCCAGCTGTCTTTGGTTGCACAGCAGAAATGTGTCCTGATCTACCAATGCCACGACCTAATCTACAACAGCACATAATATGTATTACATGATTACTACAATTGACAACAAACAAACAATGATCAATCCATTTAATATTTTATCCTTGACCAAACTATTTAAGGTGGAAGTATTTTCCACAAATATGCACTATTATTTCAAATCATCAGTACATTTCCCATCATGAAGGCCAGCATTTTGTTACTTCAAAACATTGCAGTAAATGTAATCACATGATACCTTCTGTGAGTGATGCAACATTTGTATTAACAATATTTAATTGCAATGATTGTGGTCTACCTGAAGTGACGATTCCTCTCAAGTTGGGAGGTGATGCGGGCTTCCCTCTCTCCCACGCCACAGTTCCCTGGGAAGTCGTTGCTGTCCATCACTGACAGTTGTTGTATGATGTACTCTATGGTGACGTCATCCCACCCATCTGTTGGCCATTTCCTCTGTCACAGAAAACATGTCACAGAAAGCATACACCAGCATACACCACAGGCAGTGTCTCCAAACTGCTTCCAGATCCAACGCTGACATGGAGGGTGTAGAGTTGATGAAACAACTTGGGCACAGTTTTGAAGGTGTTGTCACTTTGCACATCAGTCGACTCACACAGTATCACACAGTTGGTTATCTGCTGGGACATGAGATGAACCAATAGTTGATTATCTGTCGGAACATGGTCACATGACAACGACGGTATGACCTTTCACCTCGCGGTGATCGACGTCTCCACGAAAGTGGCTTGGGGCGTTCTGCTGAAGAACAAGTCCGCGACGTCGTTGGTGACGGCGCTGAAAAGCACGTTCACTAAAGGCTGGCCAAAGACGTTTCAGACAGATCAATGACTCGAATTTCTGAATGAAATCGTTCAGGCTCTGTTGAAGAAGTACGGCATCCACCACTTCTCCACTTTCAACGCGGAGACGAAGGCGAGAATCGTCGAAAGATTCAATAGAACGTTGAAGACGCGCATGTGGTGTTACTTCACGAAACACCAGACGTGGTGATATATCGACGTCCTTCAGGACTTTGTGCAGTCGTACAACACCCCCACCGCAGCATCGGCATGGCTCCGTCACAGGTGAGTGCGACGAATCAAGAAGAGGTGTGGCAGGGTCTGTACGGTCACGACAGTACGGGCGTGCCCAAGTTGCGTGTGTCGAATCGCGTGCGCATCAGTAAGTTCAAGAGACTGTTCAAAAAAGGCTACGCGGCGAATTGGAGGGAAGAGATGTTCACGATACACGAGGTTCAACCTTCCGATCCACCCATGTACCGATTGATCGACTATCTCCGTGAAGTGCTGGACGGAACCTTCTACGAATCGGAGTTGCAGAAGGTGTCGGTACCCGCAGATAAAGTTTGCCGCGTGGAATCGTTTCTGTAGCGCTGCAAGGTATGCAGACGAACGGAGGCTTTGGTGAAATGGTTCGGCTATCCCTCCAAATTCAACAGCTGTATCGATGCCAAGGCCCTCGTCCACTATAAAGAATAGCCGCGTGTCTGTCTTCGTTTCATTAGAGCGATGACAGACGAGACGACAACACAGGACATCATCACCACCATCATTACCACCGTCATAGAAGAAGAAGAAGGTGAAGAAGAGGAAGAGGACAGTACTGACGCGCAGAGCGAGACAGACAGCACTACTTGGAACCTGTTCGGTACCGTGTGTCCCAAAGAGGAGATGGTGTTTCTGTGTCAGGTAATCTTCTTGTACACGGTCATCCTGATAAGCATTTACAACCTGACAACAGGTCACGAGAATTATAATCTGTTGACGGCCCTATTGAGTAGTTATTTGGGTTACGTGCTGCCCAATGCCACGTTGAGATGCAATGGTGCACCCCGATAACACCTTGGCCCATTACATCGCGGATTTCCCTCAACGCATCTCGGTGTCTGGCGAGTGGGAGTCCGGGCTGGCAGAGATACAGTGCCCGCATACTTGGTGCAACGTTACAGAGGAAGATGGAACACATCATGTAGGTCTTATACAGAGTACGAAGTTAGCCTCTGGGTATGACAACAAGGGCCTGAAACGTATGGCGACTTATAAAGCACGACCTAAATTGAGCTACTGTCCCGTCACTCAAAAAATTACGTTGCACTTTTCATCCGACACAGTGTTCACCATACCTTACCACAGTGCGATGGTACCCATGTAGTATTCCGTAAGTCGGTAATCACCAGTCCGTCGGCAGCAGCAGCAGCAGCAGCAGCAGCAGCAGCAGCAGCAGCAGCAGCAGCAGCAGCAGCAGCAGCAGCAGCAGCAGCAGCAGCAGCAGCAGCAGCAGCAGCAGCAGCAGCAGCAGCAGCAGCAGCAGCAGCAGCAGCAGCAGCAGCAGCAGCAGCAGCAGCAGCAGCAGCAGCAGCAGCAGCAGCAGCAGCAGCAGCAGCAGCAGCAGCAGCAGCAGCAGCAGCAGCAGCAGCAGCAGCAGCAGCAGCAGCAGCAGCAGCAGCAGCAGCAGCAGCAGCAGCAGCAGCAGCAGCAGCAGCAGCAGCAGCAGCAGCAGCAGCAGCAGCAGCAGCAGCAGCAGCAGCAGCAGCAGCAGCAGCAGCAGCAGCAGCAGCAGCAGCAGCAGCAGCAGCAGCAGCAGCAGCAGCAGCAGCAGCAGCAGCAGCAGCAGCAGCAGCAGCAGCAGCAGCAGCAGCAGCAGCAGCAGCAGCAGCAGCAGCAGCAGCAGCAGCAGCAGCAGCAGCAGCAGCAGCAGCAGCAGCAGCAGCAGCAGCAGCAGCAGCAGCAGCAGCAGCAGCAGCAGCAGCAGCAGCAGCAGCAGCAGCAGCACATGCGAGTACGTCCACCCGAGACTAGGTGGAACCGATATCGATGTCACACCATCGGCCAACGTAGTTATGCCACCTACACACAGTCCTCACGCTCCGTGCCCCTTCCGTATAGAAGGCGATAACTCGGTCAACATGAATCAAGGGTTCGATACTATATGCATCTAAACGAACGTCGTGGAGTCTCGCATCGTCGGCGACAGTATTGCACCTTTGTTGCGGTCCCTCGCGGCGCCACGATATCTCATCGTTTCAATAACATCCACTACGTGCCTCTGTTGCGCAAGAAGTGCTGGACAATTGAAATCGATATAAGAGACGACACCGGACGACGCGTGCCATTCGAATACGGTAGAGTGACGATGACACTTCATTTTCAACGGCGCCGGAGCGGACTGTTCTGAAGATGAATTACAGCGACTATTACGCGCGTCAGGCGGGTGGTGCGCTGCCCTACTTCGCCGGTGCCCCATACCAACGGGGTTATGGGCTAAGCAGTCTGATCGGATGTCTGCTACGTAACGTCATGTCAGTCATCAAGAGAGGTGCCGTGGCGTTGGGTAGAGGAGCGCTGAAGACCGGCGTGCACATCACCGACGACGTCTTGTCGCGATAGAACATAAAAAGGCAGCCAAACGACGCGTCACGAACGCTGGTAAGACTATGCTGCGTGGCCTTTTGACCCATGGCGTGCGACCTCGTAAATGCATAAAACGCGCGTCTGCGAAGAAAGGAGTCACTACAGCGATGAGACAGCGCAAGAGGCAGACCCCCAAGAAACGTGAAGCCGACATATTCGACGACAATGGCTTTCATACATAGACAGTCGTGCGAGGGGGTCAAGAGCGAGCTGGATCTCTTTACCGTATCCCCGATTCAGAACAGCATCGTCGACAGCCACGTAGTGGAACATCAGCCCAGCCTCTCTGGACTCGGGTGGACCGATAGAATTCCTGATACCTGGATCGGGAGACGATTACCTAAATCTCGCTACACGTGCAGGTGAAGGTGACGCGAGCCAATGGGGATGATCTCGACTTGGCCGATCCCGTGTGGTCAGTGAATAACTAGCTGCATTCGCTGTTCAATCAAGTCGATGTCTACCTGGACGGTACGCTTGTGACCCCTTCGACCAACACGTATGCGTAACGTGTCTACATAGAGATGTTGCTGAGTTACGGCACCGATGCCAAGCCCACGCAATTGACGGGTCAGCTGTGGCACAAGGACACGGCCACTCACATGGATGCCGTCGCGATAGTCAACGGAACCGCGGCTAACGAAGGGTTCGTGGTTCAACGAGCGAATATCGTACGGAGTCGTGTCGTCGACATGATGGGTCGTCTACACGTGGATCTGTTTCTGCAGGATAAATTCTTGATCAACGGCGTCGATGTCAATATACGACTGGTGCGCAGTAAGCCTGCGTTTCCGTTCATGGTTGTTTGGAGCAACCCCGATTACAGGATAAACATCGTCAATGCCACCTTGTTTGCAAAGAAGGCCACCCTGAATCCGAACGCGCAGATGGCGCACGTCAAGGCTCTCGAGAAGAGCACGGTCAAGTATCCGATGTGATCCGACGACTGTAAGGTATACTCCATTCTCGCGGGTGCTCGGTCGCACACGCACGAGAACCTGTTTCTCAGCACCCTGCCGAAACGTCTGGTGCTGTGCTGCATCGATAACGATGCGTACAACAGTGCGTACGACAAGAATCCCGTTTCACGCCAAAAATAACGCCATCAGCATCCACGCAGTGTACGTGGACGGACTACAAATACCCTCCAACCCTTTCTAACCGAATTTCGAAGACGACCTCTTCGTCAGGAGCTACATGAGCCTGTTCTCCTCGACCGGAAAGATGTGAAAGGACGAGGGGAACGGACTGCCTCCCAGCGACTTCCGGTACGGCTACACCTTCTTCAGTTTTGACCTGACCCCCGACCAGTGCGATGGCCCCTGCTTCCATCTGGTATAAACGGGCAACCTGCGCATAGAGCTGCATTTCCGCAACGCGCTGCCGACCACTGTGAACGTCGTCCTCTACGCCGAGTTCGAGTCCGTGCTGGAAATCGACAAGAGCCGCAACGTCATCTACGACTACTGAGATGGACACCCTAAAGATCGGCAGACTACTGGCAGACTACTGGACCCGCGCACCAGATCGATCTTTCGCGGTGTCGTGCCCAAATACGGACTGCCTTCGACGATAGACGCTCTGCCTGCGGCCTTCGTGTGCAACAGCGACGACGGTGACGAACCGGGCGAACATTGGATAGCGCTGTACCTGGCCGCCGACGGACGCGGCGATTACTTTTGTTCGAACGGCCTGCCGCCACGACACGCGGCGTTTCGCACCTTCATGAACGAACATTGTTCCGAGTGGACTCATAATAGCAAGATACTTCAGAGTCATCTGTCTAACGTTTGTGGACAATATTGCATAGCTTATGTATTGCTTCGTTGTAACGGCTTTCCGATGATAACTTTAAAATTCGGCAACGATTTAGTAGCTAACGATTGCCGCGTATTTGATTAGCTTAAAAAGCTGCAACAGGGTAGACTGTACTATCGTACATCGTACATCAATTGAGCCTCTGACGAGGTGCACACACTACTAAGCTCACGACCTCTGGCGTGATGTTCAACATCCGCAAGTCGCCTCATCATCACCCGCGAGCCTCTAGCGAAGTGGAAACACCCCTAAGCTCGTGTCATCTGGCATAGTGGTCAACACTCGCAAGTCACGTCTAAACTACAACAATGACAGAAACAACGTGATCCTGGTGATACTATTATCTGGCGTGGACGCCACCGCCGTGCGGCGAGTACACTGAGTCTGGTGCTATGGCGAAAGAGACAACGAGAACTTGGTTATACTATTCTTTGGCATGGACGCCGCCACTGCGCGGCGAGTACACCAAGTCTGGTGCTCTGGCGACTGCCGCTCGAGGAATTTCAGAGACTATTTCGAGTCATCACGAATTTCGTTCTGCTGGATCTTTCCGAAGGAGCGTACAGCGAAAAATGCAGACGCGGCTTCGACGATTGTTACGTACCCCGTAATGTTATTGGAACTTTCCGGGAATTTCATTTTAACTTTCAGGAAGGATGTATTGATGCAATGTTCACAAAGATGGCTGCTTTTGAGAAAAAAACACTTACAAATAGGTATTATATATCGATGAAAAAACGCTTCAACAAAGTTTTATAGTGGAACGACTAAGACAACAAGAGGGAAATATTGCTTTCGAGCAAGAGTTTAGTCCACTATTATAACCCGCTCGAGAAGCCGCAGGGTAATACGCTGGACACGTTTCCATACGATCTTGCAGCGGCGCTTCCTGACGCGGCTGAAGCGGTTCCATCGGCTCCACCTCCATCGTACGCAGCATACTCCAAAGATGAACTCGAACAACAAATTATGCTGAGCCATGAAACTGCGCTTAAAATTGCCAAATAAGGACCCTCGGACGGATGGCTTCAGTGGATGCGCCATAACAAGCCATCATACACTAGAAAGAAGTAACAAGACGTCTGGCTTCCTTACGTCTACTGGACGGTTACTGGTAACATATGAACGCTTCTGCGAGGAGGTTGGTATTTCAACGGGAAGCGGGCTCGCTACTCGCAATGTCGATGACAGTGGACGCCCTGCGAAGAGGGCCAAAGTTGTTACAATCGTACTGTCCAACAATCCCGCGGAGCTTCTTAGTCGGCTAGAAACCCTGGCTGCGTCCGCCACCGCGGGAAACACCTCTGCAGAGATCCGCAACGAAGTCTCGTGCATCTTAGACATACTTCTTGAGGATGACCACATTGATCGTGGGCTATTTAAAGAATTGCTTCGAATAAAATACTACCTATTCTCCAAACCATCGCGGCCAACTCGAAACCGCGTCTAGAATTTGCCATCACTTTGTCTTCGCCTCCGCACATCACACAGCTGGCCAAACATTACCGGCAGCAGAACAACTGGCAGTGGAGCAAACAACAGTTTCGTGGTTCGCACCGACGGTGGAAGCGCCTTCACGACATTGCGACTCCACGAAGGCACCTACGAGCTAGAAACAATAAGCGCAGAAATACAGCGCCAGCTGAGCTCACTCATCGGGGCCGCCGCTGTCAGTGTTTTACATAATCTTGCAACGCTCAATGCAGTCCTCGAGATCAAAGAACCATACATTCAGGTAGCGAGCCCGCTCCGCACAGTGCTAGGCTGGTCTGATACCGCAGTCGGGGCGACGCTGCTCATATAGGGCCGCCACGAGGCCCCCAATATTGTGCAAATATATCTGGTCAATGAAGTCCTCGTGGACTGTCACGCCGTGGGTGGGAACTTCATTTCAACGTCAGCCACGGCCGGCCGAGCGAACTAGGGATACGTCCTCGACAGCTTCTACCCACAATCCATGATATAAAATTAATTTTACTCCACGCCACCGTATTGTTTAGCCGGTGATCGCCAACCAAATTCAATGCATGCGAGAATACGTGACTGATCAGGATAATCGTCTCATCAATATGCGTAGAGAACTGATCACGGTCAGCCTCCAGCTTCGCGATCGACTGTTACAACCGGTAATGCAATAATCGACCGGTAATGTAATAATCGACCGGTAATGTAATAATCGACCTGTAATGTAATAATCGACCGGTAATGTAATAAATCAACCGGCAATGTAATAATCGACCTGTAATGAAATTAATCGACCAGTAATGTTATAAAAACTATGATGATAATCATTATGATGGTGGTGATGATGATGTAGAAGGTGATGAAGAGGGTGATAAACGATTATGATGATGACATATGATGATGACAATTAAGGGGCGATATTAGTGACGATAATAATGATGATGATTATGACGACGATGATGATGATAATGCTAATGTTAATGATGAAAACGATGGTGATGATGAGGGTGATAAATGGTTATGATGATGAGAGGAAGAATATTGAGACAATTAAGCGGTCTTAATGATGATGATGACGAAGATGATGACAATGAGGGTGATCATTATTGTAATTATGAGGACGAAGACAATGACACCTTCAGCCTCATCATCCTGCTCTTCCTCCTCATCGTCATCGTCATCCTCGTGTTCACCCTTATAATGGCTAGCCATGCTGACACCCACTCGATGTTCACAAACGTATGATTAATATAGGAATCTCAGAACAAGTGAGCCGCATGTTTTCTGGGAGTACATATAGAATGCCGTTCATATAACTTCGAAGGTAGCGCTAAGATAACCCCTTAATTATCTTCATCTTTCTCCTCCTATTGATCATCATCATTACCATTGATTATCTCCATCATCAACGTCATCATAATCATCTCCTTCGTTTTTATTAAATTACCGGTCGAGTTATTATATTACCGGTTGATTATTGCATTACCGGTAGATTTATTACATTACTTGTCAATTATTACATTAACGGTCGATTATTACATTACTGGTTGTAACAATCGTGCAGTACGGCTAACGCAATATAAATGTAAAGACAACTGGCATTGACTTTGTAAATGTGCACTAATTCTAAAAGGCGAGGTATGAACGAGTTATATATTCATTATTTAGGGCAGCTAGCATTTGCCGAACACGAGCACTTCCAAGCAAGTTGTCCAATATATATTTGACAATGGTCGCGTGATGACTGCTTTCGACGACTACACGGTCCTCTGTATCGATCGTGGACCCCTGACTTGCGGACCTGATGTCGGGCCACATGCCGGGCTGGATACCGGGTAGATGTCGAGTCTGAATCGATACGGTGCCTATATGTACTGCCTATGATAAATATATAATTCATTGTCCTGTTTTTGGGATGATACACATTGTTTAGTCCTATGATCACTGATGATAAGGTAACGGCGTTACTTAAAATAATATCACCATAATGAAAATGTCACCTGAGACCACAACAGCGCTACACGTATTTTAAGGAACTGTTCAAGGAATAAATGGTTTAAACTGCCCAATGTGTTTTACCGGATGTATTTATGCCTTCCAGATTTATTTGTATTGACTCTGACAATGGTTCAACGATTGGTTCTAATTATACTGTGACATAGGTTCTCTGACATTGCTTCTTTGTCTTCTGCCAAACTGGTTTTCTGGCTGATTCCCTGACATTGGATATTTGACAATGATTCTGAAACGTGTGTTTAGTGTTGTTATTGTTCGCGACATTTCCCGACTGTGCATGTAGGTAGTGAGACACCAAAGGTGTCCTTCATCAAGATAAAGTGCTTTTCAAAGTACGCCGGCCTGGCCTGTGCACTGTTATTTGTCATATTCATGTTGCGCCACCTGGCGAATTTATTATCCTCAGAATGTTGTACACTTTCAGTGGTTCGTGTATATATTGATTGTTAGAACCCAGAAACGTTGCCAAAAAAGCAGACGCTTTGTGGTTGATGACTTGGTCGGTGGCTTCAATGCACTGACGTGAAATGCATTCGTCATCTCACCGTCAGTCGTCACCTGGGCTTGCATGCCCTCGTGAAACGCCCGCAACATCAATATGAACTTGTCAAGCAGCGAATTTGTTGAGACGTGTGAGGTCCACACATAGACGTATGCCCCCTCGTGGTTTTGGCACTACCACAATCGGATGACACCATGTGGTGGAACATCTCCCAATGGCTTGACAATGCCTTGTCTTGTCAATTGATCGACATTTGCTTTGACTTTATCACGCCATGCAAAAGGAATGGAGCGAGTGGCAGATATTGCAAAAGTCTCAACGTTTTCTTTCAAATGGATTTCCATTGATTCACCCATTATTGTCTTCAGTTGGTCGCTTGTGTCGAGCACATCTTTGAATTCCTCAAGAAAGTCATTACGCATACGTGTTCGCCCGCCGGATGACTCGTGTTCTGTAGCATCCTTTCCTGGCGATTGTGTTACACTCGATCGTGTTGTGGCACGAATTGGTTTGGGGTATTAATTCGGCACGATTCCCAAGTCTCGGCAAACATACCAAGCCAGCAGAAGTCCTTTTTGCTATTTGCAGATATGAACCGTCTATTGGTGAATTATTGCGGGCATGTCTGTCAAGGGTCTCGCAGAGGAGACGCATCGACTTTCATACAATACAGCAATGCAATACAACAATACCTTATTTTCCCATGGAAGGAAATTCATGTGCAACGTTCATAAAATAAGATACTATAAAAATACATAATTACAAGCGGTTTCTAAAGCATAATAATGATAAACCTAATTGAAAAACCTAATTGTGGTCGTCGCATCATAGATAAAATAGCATCATAGAGAAATGTAGTAAATAACAACATATAAACGCTGCTAAAGAACACGCATACACATGCATTCGCGCCCGTACACACATACAACCTTATAATAAATATCAGCAGTATAGCTACTAGCACTGAAGACTGGTTCAGAAGCAGCGTTAGAGAGAAGAGTCATTTAACAGTCGAACAGACGTAGGAATAAACGATAGCTGTTTTCTATTTGTTTAGCATGTAACAGTTCTAAACCGTCCAGACGACGGCAGAAGGACGTATTCCTCATGTAACATATGCGTGTTGTCAGCCAGAATGCGAGCGGCTTTCCGCAAGACCTGCTTTTCATATAGAACTGTGAGAGTGGATGGTTTCGTACCAGTCACTTTGCTGCTGATGTTTACAATTCGCTCCAGACTATTCTTGTCTTTTTGTCTGACGTTCCCAAATAAAACGTCAAAATACTCTGGATAAACGACTTATAAAACATGGACAAAATGGTATTAATATGTTAAAGGAACGAAGCTTCCTTAGACAGACAGTGCTGGCACTTTTTATACGTAGCGCTCCACCTCGCTGACTACCTTCTACGCAATGGACACCGTGTCAGCATCACGCACAACCAAGAGTTCGATGTGTCAGTTTCGGCTGATGTCTTTCATCGCGTGTTCCAGCTGTTCACGTTTATACTCGCGTTCTTCTTGCTTTGGCAATAAAGTGATACACCAGTCTGGTGCGCTTGTGGCGCCACAGCTAGAATCTTGGTTAATGCCAACGCTTGTGGCGCGCTCTCTGGGATCTTTAGGAAGTTCCGCAGCACCGGGTTTACTGGTAGCGTGTGATATTTTCCATTTTGCCGCCAACGTTTATAGACAAACCGACCGTTTAACGTCTTAGTTCGAGCTCGTTTATAGACAAACCGACCGTTTAACGTCTTAGTTCGAGCTCGAGTTCTTTTGCCGACTGTACCATGTTAAAGCTCATGATGAGTGTAACACAACGGTTGTATTGAATGTGTTTTAGTACATACCAAAGTGGTGAATTAGAACATACAAGAGTGCGCCTTACAGAGTCGCAGTAAGGCGATAATGGCTCCGTCGTGTCGACGGATAAGTCGCCGCTGCCGGGAAGTCTCGTTACCTACGAGAGACTATACCAGATGTATGTACAAGTTATATTTTTATATTCAATAAAAATAAATCAATCAATCAAAAATATACAACCGCCATTTCTTCTGTGCACCGATCTTTTGCGCCCATATACAAGAAATGACAAGCAGACGCAATGTCCGTACGAAACCGTGACACGCCAGAGTGACCGACCATGAATATTTGGTATTCATCAATGCACTAATGGCGACGTCGATGCGACGAATCTAAGAAAATGGCCCCGTAAATACGGGATCTGGCATAATGTTGACACTGCTGTGTCTTCGACGTTTGCTATCAGAATAAGAAATGCCCTCAAATAAGCTATGTCCCCGACTGTTATAGTATCGCTGACTCTCCTACTTGGGATGTCACACATCGTTTTAACTGCGTCATCTCCGGTGTGATGCTTCCTGGGTAGACCGACTCTAACGCTAATTATCTGAAACTGGTTTTCGCAACCTAATTTTCAACATTAATAAAAAATCTTTTTTATTTTACCAAAGTGAAATCGTTATAGTGTCACAAGCTTCCGTCCATTTGATATCGACCCGTCCAAACTCTACCTGTCCAGTTAGAATGACACGTTAAATAGCAGGATGTTTCATTTGTCAAACCTAATGTAATGTGTGTGTGTGTGTGTGTGTGTGTGTGTGTGTGTGTGTGTGTGTGTGTGTGTGTGTGTGTGTGTGTGTGTGTGTGTGTGTGTGTGTGTGTGTGTGTGTGTGTGTGTGTGTGTGTGTGTGTGTGTGTGTGTGTGTGTGTGTGTGTGTGTGTGTGCATGAAATGTATGTGGTGTATGTGTACGTACGTATGTATGTATGTATGTGTGTGTGTGTGTGTGTGTGTGTGTGTGTGTGTGTGTATGTGTGTGTGTGTGTGTGTGTGTGTGTGCGTGCGTGCGTGCGTGCGTGCGTGCGTGTGTGTGGGCGTGCGAGCGTGCATGCGTGCGTGCGTGCATGCGTGCGTGAGTGTATATATGCGCGTGTGCGCTTATAAAACAAGTCCGAAATGTACCCAAACTGCAATATACACAAAAAGCACGACCCAGTTCCTCGATTCACCAAACACGTCGTGAAGTCGTGGGGAAGTTCATCTTTCGCAACTTTGCACACCTCGGTGTAGCAAGACCGCTCCATCGTCGCCCGCCGCAGATGATCTTCGTAGTTACGAACAGCAACACTCTTCTCGGCATCTGGCAAGTTAGCAGAGCGAGCAAGTTTCGTGACTCCTTTCTGGCAGTACCAGCAGAGGTCGGTTAATTGCCGGTCGCATCGTCACAACAAATGGAAGTAGCTGCTGCCAAAGCCACCTTGCGTGTGCCGGCAGCATCAACTGCACTACAGTACTGCATGAACACTGTCTTCTTTGTGTAGTTGGTCGGCAGCAACTTCACATCATACTTCCAGTGTCCAGGTGTGCGTCCGGGAAGGAGGATGGCATTCGCCTCGGCATAGTTGACAATGAAGTCAACGACAGCACGAGTGTCGTCAAACTTCAATGCATTCACAGGTCGTTTGCGTTTGCTGCGATGGATACGAGTTTCTACACCGGCAATCTTGTAGTGGGTGTTGAGGGCTGTCAGCTTGTCCTGACTGATGGCATGGAGATACTTGAAAACATATCGACAGATCCGGAAGCCGTGGTGGTAGAAATATGTCCGCTGTGCCTTGCGTTCTTTCTGTTACCTAACATAATGCCCATTGCTAAGACTACTGCCTAGCCTGACTCAACAATAGCTATATAAACATGTTACATAAGATAATGGTTGTCACTACGACTGTATTGTAAACATGAAATAAATGTATACTGTATATTATACTGTACACCCCGATACATATCTCAACTGCGCTGTATACTCAGACATAACAAAATACAATAATATCTTTGTGTGGTTGTGATTCCAAAATTAGAAACTTAATACTAATGAGCCGGGCAAACTATATATGCCAGGGAAGCCCTTGATGTGGTCAATCCATGTTGAAATTTACCTAAACCTAACTATAAAATTCGCGTTCTGGGATACAAATAACGCTTGTGATCATTTATACACTTTCTTGGCACATTGACACCCTATGCTAGTATATGTGTGTCAGTTTATATGTATGTTTCTCTTGAAATATGATGGGGTGATATGTAGCAGCCGAACGCAAGCATGTTTTTACAGGGAAACAAAACAATATGGTTTTGGGTCTATGCCCATATAGGAATTAGAAACAATTGCAATTGCAATGAAGAATAATACGGCAGTGGTTCACTAGGAAAACCTTGTTGGCCACACGTAATCTTAATTTCATGGGTTGCGCCATACAGTTACATAATCCTACTTCACGAGTGTCAAAGTCTAGCAAATTTATCTCGCCAAACGAAAATATATTTGTATACACCTATTCTTATACTTGACAGTACGATATGGCCAAGCTGTTTGTGTCCAAATTCAAATTATGTAACATAGTCTGGCCTTTGTTTACTAAACTAGCCCTCTTTCTGACAAAATAGCACGTTGGTGTTATGTATATTGGCATCACTAATACGTCATGTCATGTGCGAAATTTATTAAGTGATTGAAGTAGTTGCTGTTGACATCTGTTTAATTGTTAACATTCAGGATAGTTGTTAAATCGTAAAAGTTCCGTTTTATAATAAAAGTAATTTTTTTTTTAAAGACGACTCGGAAAGAAAATGTGTCGTTTTGAGCATTGCCCTTGTTTCTTGTCGACGTTGAACAGCTGTTCTCTGACTTGGCCGCGTTACTTTTCCACTTTGGTCAATCGTTTTATACGCAACCTGAATTGAGTATTTTGTTGCTTGCTTCAGTAAATTGTTCCTGGCAAATATATCGGACGCCTTACTGCCCATACTGGTACACTGGCCTGTCGATCTACAGCGGGATGTCGCAAAGAGCTCTGTCGAGATTGACGCCTTACCGCACACACTGGTACAATGGCCTGTCGATCAACAGCTGGATGTCGCCACTGAGTTTGCCAACAAGTCGACGTTCCAGAGCTACATCGTGTACGTACATCGCACACCACCAGTCTCGCGGTCGGTGATCGCACCACCCGATGGAACTGACTTGAACTGGAGCCACCTTCCATGCATATAGCAACGCGTTTTACGAAAAAGGGTAGAAACAGAGAAGTGGCATTAATCTATGAATCAAATAATATTTTCGCTTGTGAATTAATCTATGTCATAGAACGATGCCTATTTTCCACGTTAAATTGTGTATACTTCAATCCACTGAATCTTAAAAGGGTTTTCTCAAAGAAGTTTCAAACATGTTTATGGTTGACTAAGACAAATTAAAAAGGATGCTGTGCTGGCAATGTATTGAATGGCCCCCTTCCCCCGGGAAACGAAGCACCGTCGAGGCGATAGAGACTACAGAAGACAGTGGCCAACTTCGTCACCCAGGCCTCCCGGTGCTCTTCCAGCTCATCAACCGCTCCATCGCCGTACTTTAGGCTTCCCGGTGTTCTTCCAGCTCATCAACCACTCCACCGCCGTACTTCAGGCCTCCCGGTGTTCTTCCAGCTCATCAACCGTTCCATCGCCGTACTTCACACATATTACTATTCAATGTATGTATGTATGTATGTATGTATGTATGTATGTATGTATGTATGTATGTATGTATGTATGTATGTATGTATGTATGTATGTATGTATGTATGTATGTATGTATGTATGCATATATATAAATATATATATATATATATATATATATATATATATATATATTCAATCAGTGGTATCCGATATAAATATATAAGTGTATATATATATATATATATATATATATATATATATATATATATATACACACTTATATATTTATATCGGATACCACTGATTGCATATATATATATATATATATATATATATATATATATATATATATATATATATACACTTATATATTTATATCGGATACCACTGATATATATATATATATATATATATATATATATATATATATATATATATATATATATACACTTATATATTTATATCGGATACCACTGATATATATATATATATATATATATATATATATATATATATATATATATATATATATATATATATATATATATATGTATATGCAATAACCAACACAAGTCCGATGTAGTAGAGAATTGAAATGGGCCAAATAAATGACGTTTTTATGATAAAGTGGACTGCTTATCACGCAGCCACTTTGGGAAGAACATTAACAGGAATGTGAGCTCCTCAAAGCAAACCAGACAGGAACTGAACACATGCACAGCCCCGTCCGGCAAGTTTCTCAGAGCCCACATATCTACAAGCATGACGATAACATATATACATTAAGAAGTCGTTATGAACATATGATGCAAATAATACAGACATTCAACCTCCAATACACAAATTTAATTACAAATAGGTGGGGCCATTTCAAGATTTTAACAAGATTTAACAAGATTGCCATCCCAAACAACATGTTCCAGATGGCAAAGTGGACAAGGAAGCCATTGGCTTATCGAGAGTCCAACAATGTCCTCATCTATGTGTAGCCCTTATCATATATATATATGTCAATTATATTTTTCAACATATTCACACTACTAGCATTAAAACAATCATTGGCAGTTTGTTCCATTCATTTATCACCCTCTGTGAGAAAGAATACTTTCTCATGTCCAACCTACACTACTCCTTAACTAATGCTGCTTTGTGTCCTCTGGTTGTACTGCCTTCTTTAAGTTTGAAGAATATATTCCTATCAACATCCTCATAACCGTTCACTATTTTAAATACTTCTATTTGGTCTCCTCTTAGTCTCCTGGTCTCTAGTGTTGTCAAACCACATTTTAATAAGCGACTATCATAACTAAGGTCTCTCAATTCTGGAATTATTTTGGTTGCTCTTCGTTGTATTCTTTCTAGCTTTTCTATGTCCTTTTTACGATACGGCCTCCATGCTTGAATACAATATTAAAAATGTGGTCTAATTATTGCTTTGTACAGGGGTACAAGTAGCTGTTTCTCCTTATACATGATATTTCTCCTAATTAGTCCTAGAATTTTATTTTATTTTGAAGCAGCAATCCCACATTGCTCTGAAACTTTCATGTCAGCACTAAATGTTACTCATAAGTTTTTATTTTGTGGTTCTACCTAGTACAGCATCCCCCATTTTATATTCTTCGTCCATTTGCACTTCCCAAAATTGAATAACGTTTGCCGTTTGTCTGACCATTTAACTAATTTATCTAGATCATCCTGTAAACTTTGTTTATCTGTATCATTTATAACATTTCTGAATACTTTTGTGTAATCTGCAAATGTGAGTACTTTACTAGATATGTCATCTTCTAGATCATTTATATATACTAAAAACAGTATAGGGCCTAATACTGATCCCTGTGGTACCCCACTCAAAACCGATATCCAGTTTGAAATCTCACCGTCTACTATTACTCTCTGTCTTCTGTGTGGAAGCCACTTTTCTATCAATTTGATTGCATCCTTACCTATACCAAGGGCTTTTAGTTTAAGTATCAATGTTTGGTGTGGCACTTTATCGAAAGCTTTCTGAAAATCTAATTAGACAACATCCACTGGTGACCCGTCATCTACCCACTTTGTAATTTCTTAAAAAAAACACAAGATATTGGTTAGACATGACCTTGCTTTTAGGAATCCATGTTGAGATGTATTTATTAAATGATGTTTTACAAGGAATTCCACCATGTGGTCTCTAATTAATGTGTCGAGTAATTTATATACAACTGATGTTAAACTCACTGGTCTGTAATTGTCTGGCTTGTTCCTCGATCCCTTCTTAAATAGTGGCGTAATGTTTGCTTCTTTCCATTCTGAAGGAACTATTCCTTCTTCTAGTAACAAGTTAAATAAATTTGCAAATGGTGTACTAATTTGCTCAACAATTTCCTTAAGCAGTTTTGGTGGTATCCCATCAACTCCAGGTGATTTATTATCTTTCATCTTCTTAATTTTGTTTGCTATCATTACAGGAGTTACAAATAACTGCCCTAAATATTCTGATTTATTACCGTCAAATTTAGTCAATGGAACTGGAAGTGAGCTGATATCTTATTTCAGTTATAGCTAGGTTTAGTGCCTCTTTGTAATTTGCATAGTTTTCATCCTTTCTGGTACGCCTATAAACCCTCCACATTGTTTGCTTAAACACTATTTTTCTAATAGCTTCTTTTGACAAGTGTTTCTTTCTAGACCGTTTTCCTTGTTTTTTCAAGGGAACAAATTTATCGATGATACTCTCAATTTCATATTTTAGAATATTCCAACATTCAATTGCGGTCTTATTCATCAGCATATTATTATCTAGCTTTGCTAAGTATTTTCTCATATCTTTATAGTTACCTTTGTGGAAGTTTCTCCTATACGTTTTTTATTTTTACTTTCTGATTTTACATTGATGTCAAAATGTATTTGATTGTGGTCACTGGTACCCAATGGTTCATGTATTTTTACATTGTCCACTAATTCTTTTTGTGATGATAAAACTATATCTAATACATTTTCTCCCCTGGTTGGTTCTAGCACGTGCTGAGTAAGGAAGCTCTCCTGAATTAAAAATAAAAAAATGTTGGTCATCATCCCCTGTATTCTCTAGAGATTTCCATTGTATGTGTCCATGGTTAAAATATCCCATTATGATACATTCCCCTTTACTAACTTCCTTGATAGCATTTTGTATTTTTGTGTTATCCTCTTCGTTTATGTTTGGACTTCGATAAACTAATCTAATAGTTAATTTTGGATTCCCTGAAACTATTTTGCACCGAACAGCTTAATCGTAATCTGCTTCGCTTTCTAATTTTATTTCATAAGCCTGAATATATTCGTTAACATATATAATAACTCCCCCTCCCCTTCTTCCTATTCGATCTCTCCTAAACATTACGTATCCTGTCAATCCTAATTCAGCATTTGTAATGTCTGTGTTGGCCCATGATTCTGTTCTACCAATTATGCGAAGGTCAATATCTTCTACCATAATGTTTAATTCGTTTTTCTTATTTAATATACTCCTAGCATTTAAACACACGCATCTATAACCTGCTTCATACATGTTTTTCGTACATTTTGTTATTGGCTTATCAGTACTAGTGGCCTCTTGTCCTGCTTGAGGCATCTCTAAGTAACCCACCTGCGCTTCTAGTTTAAATAATGTTGACTACCAAAAAATATTTGTTAAGCTACCCATGCCACTGTCTACTGCTGCTGCTAGTCCATCCGCAAATACTGCTGCCCCCTTTCCACTTAGATGCAGCCCGTCCTTCATGTACATATCAGTCCTTCCAACAAAACGTTCCCACAACTCCACAATACCCACTTCCTCTTCCCTACATAGCTTCTCGACTAGCATGTTAATTGCCATCCCCCGGCAATTTCGATATCTATGACCCCTCCTTCCTATTACTGGTAGAATCCCTGACAGTATTACCTGCCAACCCGCGTCTGCTTTAGTGTTCTGACCAAATTCCTGTATTTCCTAACTATGGCAGTTGTACCCTCCCTCTCTACGTTATTTGTCCCTACGTGTACTAAAACAGTCCCACCCTTGCCCAAACCCACAATGTGTTCTACCATCTCAGTTATTGCCTCTATTTGGCCCCAGGCAAGCAAACTACAACGTCCTCTCCCTTGTTTAAGACTCTGTCGGTCTTCCTAACTATTGAGTCCCCCACAAACACCCTCGCTCTCTTTCTCACCCCCTCTGTCACTGCCTCGGAATAGCTCTTCCGATTGATCCCCTCCAACACAGTCTGTCCTGCAGCCTTGCCACTTGGTGGCAGACTGTTATCAGACTCTCTCTCACGCATCAATAATTCATCTTTCCCTCCCGTCTCCTTGCTAACTTGTTCTCCCTTCGCCTTCCCTCCCGTCTCCCTCACTCCCATAGCCTTAATTACCGTCTCCCCCCCCCGACTCCTTCGCTACTGTCTCCCCCACTCCCCTTTCCTTCGATCAATTTGTCTTCCCATTTCTTTGCTTCTCGTCTCCTTTTGTCTTGTCTCCCTATGTCCCGTCTCCTTCCGTCCTGTCTCCCTACGACCTGTCACATTACCTCCTCTCAACCTCCTCCCAGGCTGAGGTGAGTTCACCCTAGCATCTCTTTCGTCGACTTCCCCCACTTTATCCACTGTCCCTTCACCAGAACCTCTGGCACAAACCACCTGCTCCCTTCCCACCACTGCCACAACGAGCAGCCTCAGCTGTTCTAACTCCACTTCAAGTTCCTTCATCCTCGTACATCCCCTACACTCAAAACTAAAACTATCCGCCTGAACCTCAGCCCAGGACTTCTCACATCCGGACTTGACGAAGTCCACCCAGTTGCTACAACTTTATAAAGCAATAGTTAGACCTCATTTAGAATACTGTATACAAGCATGGAGACCATATCGTAAGAAGGATATAGATACGCTTGAACGCATACAAAGGAGAGCAACTAAACTGATTCCAGAACTGAGAGACCTTAGTTATGAAGAACGCTTGAAAGAATGTGGTTTAACAACTCTAGAGACAAGGAGGTTAAGAGGAGATCAGATTGAAGTTTTTAAGATATTGAATGGGTATGAAAATATTGATAGAAATATGTTTTTCTCACTCAAGAAGGATAGCAGAACTAGAGGACATGAGGTAACATTAGTAAAGGATCAATGTAGATTGGACATCAGGAAGCACTCGTTCTCACAGAGGACAATAAATGAATGGAACAAATTGTCTACAGATTGTGTAACTGCTAGCAGCGTGAATATGTTTAAAAACAAGGTTGACACATATCTCAGGAGGGCGGGTTATAAGTAGATGAACATTGTTGGACTCTCGATAAGCCAATGGCTTCCTTGTCCACTTGCCATCTGGGCCTTTGGCTTGGATGGCAAATCTTGTTAAATCTTGTTAAACTACTAGTTTAATTTACGACCTGTAAACAAACTCCCAATTATCGCTCGATGAATTTGAGTCCGGGAAAAATACTGCCTCAGTTAACCAGAAGAGTTTCTTAATATATGTCTATAAGAAGTTTGTGTATATAGTATATGTGTAATAGTAATACTTATTCTAACCAATATTCCACTGTTTCTGACTATTCACTATGCTATCTAAATTTTCGAATGGTAAACAACCCTATTAACGCTCACTGACTTCCCTGTCGGAGTCCGGAATTCACTTACTCTAAAATCCTGCCTCTGGCTAATAATTAACCCCAAAAAAATCTAATATATGTCTATGATACGTTTATTTATAATATATATGCAATAGTAATACTAATTCAATTCGATATTCTACTTTTTTTCTGTCAATTCTCTACACCAATTTTAAGTCGCTGCTGCACCAAGATTCCGGAAGTCGCTTTTTCTTCGCTAACCTAAGTCGCTTTTTTCGCCAACCTATATAACCATAAGCCAATAATACCGATGAAGAAACATGAAGCCTGTCTCCATGAACACCAACTACCAGGGGCAAACCCCCGTGTTCATCTAATATAAAGCCAAAAGTGTGGGAAAAAGGTTTCGACATCTTCGAACTTCCTTATTTCATCAACGATGTACAATCGCATTTCAAAGTAAGCATTGAGAATAAGGAAGAAAGGTGGGGAGGAGGGCGGATTTCGAGAGACAATTTTATACACAACTTTGCAATGCAGACACTGGAACAGGAATGAAAGTTTCAAGCTACTGGCTCCGGTTTCAACTGGTTTCCGCTAAGCCGTGATTGGCTGGCTAGCGCTGAGTAATACAATTTATTTGTCCTAATATTTCCGGTGTAGTATCAGACACCCAGGTAAGTTTAGCGAATACCTGCCTTGGCTATTTCATAAAACTTGTTATGCACCTTGTAAGTTGCATAAATTCATTTATGCAATAATCAACACAAGTCCGATGTAGCAGATAATTGAAATGGGCCAAATAAATGACGTTTTTATTACAAAGTGGACTGCTTATCACGCAGCCACTTTGTGAAGAACATGAACAGGAATGTGAGCTCCTCAAAGCAAACCAGACAGGAACTGAATACACGTACAGCCCCGTCCGGCAAGTTTCTCAGAGCCCACGATAACATAATTATATACATCAAGAAGTCGTCATGAACATATAATGCAAAGAATATAGACATTCAACCACCAATGCAGAAATGTGATTACAAAGAGCTGGGGCCATTTCGCCACAAAGTCACCCACAAACCTGTGACCACCCCACCAATATATATATATATATATATATATATATATATATATATATATATATATATATATATATATATATATATATATATATATATATATATATATATATATATATATATATCTTCTGTCAGTCAGCCATTCTTCTATCCAGCCGATTATGCAATATCCGACACCACGTGCTTTTAGTTTAGTAATCTTTGAAGTAGCACTTTGTCAAAATTCTTGTCTATCCACTTAGTGATTTCTTTCAAAAAAACAAAAATATTTGTTAAGCATTACCTCGCTTTTAGGAATCCATGTTGAGATGGATTTAATAATTTATGCCTAACAAGGAAGTATTTAATTAACCTGTCTAATAATTTACAAATCAGTGATGTTATACTCTCATGTTTGTAATTATCTGACTTATTTATCGAACCCTTTTTAAATAATGGTATGATGTTTGCTTCTTTCCATTCAAAAGGAACCACTCCCTCTTTTAACGACAAGTTGAACACTCCTGCACGTGGTATACTAACTTTACTCTTTCCATTAGTGGCTATGGAGGAATTCCATCCACTCCAGGTTATGTTTTGTCCTTCATTGTTTATATTTTCTTAGCTGCCATTTATGGAGTTACAATTAACTGCTCTAAATAATCCTGACATTTAGCATCTGGAACTGGTAATGAACTAATATCCTCTCTGGTAAACTCTGAACTAAAAAACCTTATGATATTATATTTCCAGCATTGTCTTCTAGTGGTCCCACCTTGTCTCGTACATTTTGTTTACTCCTGGTATATGCATAAGACTATTGCTGTCATTTTTATTTATGTTACATGCTAATTTTTCCCATAGCTTCTTTTATATTATATTGTCTAATTTCATTCGTAGCTGCATTAAGTGTCTCTTTGTAATTTTTGTAGTCTTCATCCTTTCTGGTACGCCTATATACCCGCCACATAGTTTGTTTGTAAGCTATTTTTCAAATAGCTTCTTTTGACAAGTGTTTCTTTGTATTCCATTTTCCTTTTTTTTCTCAAGGGAACAAACTGATCAATGGTGTTCTCAATTACATATTTCAGAGTGTTCCAACATTTAATTGCGCTCTTATTCCTCACCATAGTATTCCAATCTAGCTTTGCAAAGTATCTTCTCATATGTTTATATTTACCTTTGGGGAACTTTCTCCTGTATTTTTATTTGTACTTTTTGAGTTTACTTTGATGTAAAAATGTATTTGATTATGAACACTGTTACCGAATGGTTCGTGTATTTTGACATTGTCCACTAATTCATTTTGTGAAGACAAAACTAAATCTTATACATTCTCCCCTGGGTGGTTCTAACACTTGTTGAGTAAGGAAGCTATTGTGAATTAAAATAATAAACTGGTGGTCCTCACCCCCTGTACTCTCTAGGGATGTCCATTGTATGTGTGTGTGTGGTTAACATATATACTTATGATACATTCCCCTTTATTCACTTCCTTTATATTGTTTTGTGCTTTTCTGTTATCCTCTTCGTTTATGCTTGGACTTTGGTAAACGAATCCAATAGTTAATGTTGAATTTCCTGAAACTATCTTGCACCAAACAGCTTCATCGCAATTTGATTCCCTTTCTAATTTTATTTCGTAAGACTTAAATATATTCTTTAATATATAAAACAATATTAAACAATGTTTGCTACCACAAATATTTGTTATGGTTCCCTGGCCTTCCCATACCATTGTCAACTGCTGCTGATCATCAGCAAACACTGCTGCATCCATTCCACTAAGATTAAGCCTACCATCATGTACATATCAGCCCTCCCAACAAAACATCCATATAAATCCAACTTCTTCTTCCCTGCGTAGCTGCTGAACTAATATGTTAATTGCCATCCTCCGGCAATTTCGACATCCCTGTCCTCTGCTTCCCATTTCCGATAGAATCCCTGACAGAATGGCCTATTCAACCGGTGTCTGCTTAGCTTTTCTAACCAACTACATGCATTTCCTAACTATGGCAGTTGTACCCTCCATCTCTGCGTTGTTAAATCCTACGTGTACTAAAATAGAATCTCCCTTGTCCGGGTCTACACTTTTCCACCCCTGGAGAGCAAACCACCATGTCGTCCCCTTGTTTAGCGCTCTCCCAGTCTTCCTGACTACTGACTCCACCACAAACACTCTCTCTCTCTCTCCTCCTCACCCCGTCTATCACTACCTCAGAGTAGTTCTTGCGTCGGATCTCTTCCGTCGCATTTTGTCCCGCAGTCGTGTCACCTGGTAGCATGTTGTCCATCTCCTACTCGCCCATCAACATGTTACCTTTCCCTCTCATCTCCTGGCTATATTGCGCTCCTGATGCATTCGCTCCCGTAGCCTTCGCTACCGTCTCTTCCCCTCCTGTCGCCTTCGCTCTTGTCTCCTTCGCTCTCATCTCCTTTTATCCCGTCTCCTTCGCTCCCATCGTCTTACTTCCCCTTTCCTTCCGCCCCGCCTCCTTACGTCCAGTCTCATTCCGTCCAATCTCCTTCCGTCTTGTCACCTCCCAGGCTGACGCGAGCTTTCCCCATCATCTCTCTCATTACTTCCCCCCACTTTATCATCCTCTGTCCCCCACCGGAACCACTGGCACAACACAAGCTGCCTCAGCCGTTCCATCTCAACCTCTTTATCCCTGATGTCCGGGGTGAGGCTGGCACTGATACCTCTTTATCCCTGAAGTCTGGGGTGAGGCTGGCACTGATACCTCTTTATCCCTGAATACCGGGTTGAGGCTGGCACTTATGCCTCTTTATCCCTGAAGTCCAGGGTGATACTGGCACTGATACCTCTTTATCCCTGGGGTCCGGCGTGAGGCTGGCACTGATGCCTCTTTATCCCTGAGGTCCGGTGTGAGGCTGGCACTGATACCTCTTTATCCCTGAGGTCCGGGGTGAGGTTGCCCCTGATACCTCTTTATTCCTGAAGTCTGGGGTGAGGCTGGCACTAATACCTCTTTATCCCTGAAGTATGGGGTGAGGCTGGCACTGATACCTATTTATCCCAGAGGCCAGGGGTGAGGCTGGCACTGATACCTCTTTATCCCTGAAGTCTGGGGTGAAGCTGGCACTGATACCTCTTTATCAATGAAGTCTGGGGTGAGGCTGGCACTGATACTTCTTTATCCCTGAGGCCCAGAATGAGGCTGGCACTGATAACGGCTGTAAATTTTTGTTCCCTTTTACTTCGTTATTGATCCTATGTCACTGCTGTCTCCACCCCCCCCGTCTCCACTCCCCCATTCCTCGCATTACACTCCCCTCATACCCCAGCCAATTCTCTCTTCACGCAGTCCTCCCCTATTTCAGTCTCGATCTTCCTCTTCTCCTCCTTCTTTATTTATGTTTTCTTAAAACAAGGCATGCTTAGGTCAATTCAACGTGAGAAACATTTAATATGGTATACACGCATGTCCGTGTGCATGCATATGTGAGCATACATACATGTGTTTGAGTGCTACCATGCAGATACTTAGTCCATGGAGTCAGTTTTTGTTAACATGGCTAAATGACAATGATTTTATACTTAAACAACATCTGTACTGAACTGAGGACATTGATTTTATGACACTGAACTGAGGAAAGTGGAGACTGAACTGAGGACAGTGATGAGACTGAACTGAGGACTTTGATTATACTGAACTGAGGACAATGATGATACCGAATTAAGGACAGTGAACATACTGAACTAAGGACATTGATTCTATTGAACTGAGGACAGTGATGATAGCGACATTAGGACAATGATGATACTGATCTAAGGACAGTGAATATATTGAACTAAGGATATTGATGAGACTGAACTGAGGACAGTGATTAGACTGAACTGAGGACAATGATTATACTGATCTAATGACAATGAAGATAATGAACTAAGGACAGTGATGAGACTGAACTGAATACAGAGATGAGACTGAACTGAGGACAATGATGAGACTGTTCTAAGGACAGTGAAGATACTGAACTAAGGAGAGTGATGAGACTGGTCTAAGGACAATGAAGATACCGAACTAAGGAAAGTGATGAGCTTGAATGGAGGACCATGGGGAGACTGAACTGATAACAGTGAAGAGACTGAGCTGAGGACAATGAAGAGACTGAGGACACTGACCTCGGAGACAGTCAGCGACACATGTTGACGATTGAAAGCAGGTAAGCAATCTTGGGAAAGAACCGCAGATATGACACTCCCAGTGCAGCTCCCCTTCCCAGTAGGGAGTGGACCGCTCCCCAAGGGAAGACAAAGTAAGGCACATTTCACATTTATGTCAGTCGATTCAGGTTGCTCCGGCTGACATAAAAAAAATTGAAGAATTGTGACAACATTTTGTAAAGCAGCCTTGTCCAGTAGGACACTGGTAAGTAGGAACTCTTGGAAAAATCCCAAAAGTGACCAGGGGGCTGGTTTGTCCATCAAAATCCCTACAATTTGTAATATGTAACTGGCCGTTACATTTAAAGTTGCATAAACATAATACTTACGTCAACAATATACAATATGTTTCTAGTAAGCATTCAGCCACACAGCACTTACTGCACGCAGACTGTTTGTTTATAGATCCAGCACAATCTATAGCCAAACTGCCCAAGTTTCAAAACAGCAGCAAGATGATTCAAGCGCAGATTATCTCCATTGAGGGTCCAATGTTGCAACCACTGTGTCGCCGCCACATAAAACTGATGGCCCTTAAATAAAATTCATGTACTCATTGATCAGAATTGACTTCAAATTAGATATTGTTGACGTTCCAACAGTTTTAGTTGCTACAAGTAGTGTGTTAGTATAACTAATATAACACATCTCAGCAGGAGAATCATATGACATGCTAAACTGATGTTCTCCTCTACCAAGTACCTGCAACGTGAGGCATGTTCCCAGGAGAATAATATCACCTGCTGAACTCATGTTCTCTTACAAGTACCAGCAATGTGGGACATGTTCCCAGGAGAATCATATCACCTGCTGAACTCATGTTCTCTAACAAGTACCAGCAATGTGACACATGCTCCCAGGATAATTATATCACCTGCTGAACTCATGTTCACATCTACCAAGAACCTGCAATGTGAGCCATGGTCCCATGTGAATCATATCACTTGCTAAATTGATTTTCTCCTTTACCAAGTACCTGCAATGTGCGACATGTTCCCAGGAGAATCATATCACCTGCTGAACTGATGTTCTCCTCTACCAAATACCTGCAATGTGAGACATGTTCCCAGTGAGAGATTGGCTTATTTGTGATAAGTACAATAAATATTCACCTTCATCTTCTTCATCAGTTGGCCCAGGCTCAGTCTCTCAAATCTGCCAAGTTCAAGAAACAGACGGACATATGTAGACATGCAATGTTCTTTTACATCACCAAGTACCTATTTACCTTTCTCTTCAGGCCCCATGGACCATAAGGCTGCAGTGCTCCTTCTCCAGTTCACTGCTCTCCATGAAGACTTCTTAAAATCATGCAACGTTCTGTTACATCACCAACTACCTACCTACCTTTCTCTTCAGGCCCCATGGTCCATAAGGCTGCAGTGCTCCTTCTCCAGTTCACTGCTCTCCATGAAGACTTCTTAAAATCATGCAACGTTCTATTACATCACCAACTACCTACCTACCTTTCTCTTCAGGCCCCATGGTCCATAAGGCTGCAGTGCTCCTTCTCCAGTTCACTGCTCTCCATGAAGACTTCTTAAAATCATGCAATGTTTTGTTACATCACCAACTATCTACCTACCTTTCTTTTCAGGCCCCATTGTCCATAAGGTTGCAGTGCTCCTTCTCCAGTTCGCTCTATCTATGCAATAACACTGATTTTACAAGTGTTTTGAATACTAATAATAAACACCGGACCCCAGGAATAAAGAGGTATAGTCCCCGAACGCGCGTCACCAGCAGCCGATCATATGATCGAGCGAAGTGCAGCACATGACGCGCTAGGCGAAGTGCACTGTAGATAACGGACCAGACATAACGCGCAATAACGTCCGACCAACGTTGGACCAACGGTCGAGATAAGAAAGCTCGCCTAGCAGTAGAAGCCGGCTTTATAAGCGGCGCCGTCAGACCACTGGGATTATAACCGATCCGAACTCGACAAAGACGACTCTCCTCTGTACGCCGAAGCAGTACCAAGAATACATCATGGCCGCACAACGCTACCTCACCACAATGGCAGACATACATTAAAGAGCAGATAATCGCATTCAATCCATGGAAACTATGTCTTGTAGTTCTATCATGCTATAGGCTGTAGACAGTATTAATTAATTACTATCCTGTATATCATGTAGACGTTTCGATTGTATTATGAAATAACATACTGTTTTAGTTATGTGAATTCACACACACATAGACACAAACACAAACATACACACACACACACACACACACACACACACACACACACACACACACACACACACACACACACACACACACACACACACACACACACACACACACACACACACACACACATACAAACACACACACACACACACACACACACACACACACACACACACACACACACACACCACACACACACACACACACACACACACACACACACACACACACACACACACACACACACACAAACACACACACACACACACACACACACACACACACACACACACACACACACACACAAACTCCTTCTTCTATCAGTGTCAAGACAAACGTGTGAACTGTATACAATCAACATACATTATTAGTATTATTAATCTTGTAGTTCCATTATACATTATTCTTAATAGTAGTAGTATTAGTTTTGTAGTTCAAATATCCTGTATGAACCTGTATTACCTGTATATTATTAGTATTATTAGTCGTGTAGTTCCATTGTACATCATTAGTATTACTAGTCTTGTAGTTCCATTATCTTGTATATCCTCTAAACATTTCGATTGTATAATTAAATAACATCATACTGTATTAGTTGTGTATAATAAACAGACAGACAATATTATTCATCATGTAGTATTATACAAGTACATCATACTGTATTAGTATGATATATATATATATATATATATATATATATATATATATATATATATATACATATATATATATATATATATATATATATATATATATATATATATATATATATATATATATATATATATATATATATGTTGTTCCTTACATAATGATGCAGTACTCTTTAAATGTATGTCATACCTCACAACCTATGTAACCGTTATGTTTTATAAAATTGTCAAAACGAATGACACGTGTTGTTGTTGTTGTTGTGTTCCTGCTAGTGACACCCCCTACAAATAGACACGCTCCATGTAGTAGTGAGCCGAGCATAGCCGTTCCCCTCCGGGTGACACACCTCATACACTATCATCACCCCACGCACACACGCACGCACACACGCACGCACACAAGCACGCACACACGCACGCACGCACGCACGCATCACGCACGTACACCCTTCAACGTCTACCGATACACCTTAATAAATCACCATATACCACCCCACACGCACGCACGCACACACTATATAGATATACTGAGGGGCCGTTGTCATTAAGTTGTAGACGCAGCAGGCAGCACCATGAAACGCCATTTATGTCGTCACAGCGGTCGCGTACTGGACACGTATACCGAGCTACGACGACACGTGGAGAGTCGTTCGACGCCATCGGTGAATAGCATTTCGTACTCGGTAGCGCCACCAGCAGTGACGCCACCTAGCGACCACGCAAAGAAAGCGACATACGTGTGTGAGAAATGCGGCGAAACGTTCGGGAGATGGGACAATCTACAGCGTCAAGTAAGGTATGTATGTAGTGGCAGTAGTCGTAGTCGTAGTAGCAGTATTAAAGATACCGTCCTGGCGAGTCACGTGACGCCAACACCATCCCTGGATGAACACAGGTATTCGGTGGCGCCTCGTTCAGTGGCACCATCGAGCGACCACTCAAAGAAAGCGAAATACGTGTGTGAGAAATGCGGCGTAACGTTCGGACGATGGAACAATCTACAGCGTCACGTAAGGTATGTTTGTAGTGGCATTAATTGTAGTAGTAGTAGTAGTCGTAGTCGTAGTAGTCGTAGTAGTAATAGTACAAAACCTTCACTTACGCGTGTAAGAAATGTGAAAGGAATTTAAGTAAATGTTACAACTTGACCACTCACGCACGAACCGCCTGTGCCGACGTCAACGAACCGCCATTACCGAAGAGAGCGACAGTGGAACACATCTCACCCCACCCACTCGTTACCGAAGCAGATCCTATAGAACCTCTGTCGACGGAATTATTTGACGTCGTTCGAGAGAACTGGTCGATCATCAGGACACGCGTGTCGAGATGTCCCCTACATTGCAGATACGATTACAGATTAACTACGCTAGACACGACTTTTCTAGAGGCTCCTTTGAAGCTCATGTTCAAGGAACAGACCCATTCTTTCAAGATAAACCTCAGTTACGGGTTCGTTCTGAGAAACAAGAACACGGGTACACGATACAAGTACAATCATTCCTCTTGCAATTGTTGCGGACGATATATGGAAGAGCCCAGCCTCATCACCAACAGCAAGGACTTTGATGCCTTTCTCGAACGCATCCGCGAAACCGACGTCTTGCCATCGATCAAAGACCGGATTCTGCGTGGGTGTGCGAACTGGTGACCAATGTCACCTTTTTCGTCAACCGCATCATCGATCATCCGTTAGGATGGGTAGGCGTGAGCCTTCCCGGCTAAATCAAGAAGAACAAAGCCGTCATCGGTCTGGAAAAGGAACCCAACCATCCCAAGAGTTACACCGATAACCTACGTCTCTTCCGGTGTTTGGCCCTGCATCGAAGATGTGATCGATATCGGTTGGAACCAGCGGTGAAGACGCTGTACGAGGCATACGATCAAAACGATGTAGCCATGGAGGAATTTGCCGGGGTCACTATGGATGAACTCTCTCGTGCAGAGGCCACATTCGAAACGAACGTGTGCGTATGCAGTATGGATGGATGCATCAATTACCCGTCATTGGGTTCAATTCGAGTAAGTACGATCTCAGTGCCACCAAACAGTTCCTCATATCCTACTTCCTGTCCACGTCAATGACGGCGACGACAAAGGAAGAACCAGAAGAGGATGACGCGGCCAAAGCAAAAGAAGACGAGAGGGAACAAGAGGACAAATATGGTATCGGGTCGTTTTTCTTCATCAAACGCAACAACAGTTTCATGTGTATGTCAACAGAGCAGTTGAAATTCCTAGACATGTCCAATTGCATAGCCCCGGGGTTTAACTACGACAAGTATATGAAAGGGTACGGATGCAAGGTCACGAAAGGTCATTTTCCGTAAGAGTACATGGACTGTTTGGAGGGTCACCACGACACTGGTCTTCCACCAAAAGAGGCCTTCTTCAGGCGAATGAAGAACGAAGGTATTTCCGAAGAGGATTACGCCAGTTGTCAAGAGGCATGGCGCGACAACGGCATGACGACTCTGCGACACTTTCTCGTATGGTACAACACTATGGATATGGTCCCCTTTCTACAGGCCATCGACAGACAGTTTTCCTTCTACAAGCAACGTGGCATAGACATGTTCAAACAAGGTATCAGCGTACCCTATCTGACCTTGCTCTACCTGTTCAACGACCTTCCTAAGAAGAACTAATTTATGCTGTTTAACGAGAAGAATAAATATCTGCATCATCTCGTCAAAGATCACGTGGTTGGCGGTGCTTCCCTTATTTTTCTCCGCTATCACGAGAAAGGGGACACCAAGATACGCGAGAAGGAGTACGGAGTGGCCGCTCGACCGTGTCGATCGATCGTCGGGTACGACGCCAACGCGCTGTACTTGTGGTCTCTCGTGCAAGACATGTCGATGGGATGGTACACGCGACGACGTGAAGAGAAAGACTTCCGACCCAACTCGGCGCAGTTGCACGGACACTTGGCGCCGGAATGGTTGACGTGGGAATCCGAACGCACGGGACACGCCATACGTCATCAGATCAACGGGCGAGAGAAGAGAATAGGCAAACTTCCGGTGAACGGGTGGTGCAGTCAGACGAACACAGCGTATCAGTTCCACGGATGTTTTTTATCACGGTCACCGGTGCACCGGTCAAGAGGTCAACGCCGTCAACGAAAATCCCATTGTCCAGCTGCTCGCCGAGACCCGAAATAACACCGCCTACCTACGTTACATTGTCAAAGTCGTCGTGGTGTGGGATTGAGGGTGGAAAGAGATGAGAAGAGACCCGGCCGTGAAAACGTGTCTGGATGATGCATTTCCTCGGCGACGAGACGTACGGTGGACGATGACGTCACAACAGTTCCTGAGCGGCGTGCGTACTAGAACCGTGTTCGGAATGATCGAGTTGACGTTTGCGTGCTGGAAGCATTGCGCGAGCACTTTGCCGAGATGCAGCCCGTATACAAGAACATCCGTCTGACGCGCGACGATTTCGGACCTTTCATGCGCCGATACGTCGAAGAACAGGACATCCTCCGCGGCGCATGCTCGTGGGTAGTTATCGAGGAGATAAGATTATGCTCGCCACGCCCCTGTTGCGATGGTACTTGGACACCGGCCTCGAGGTGACGCACGTCTACCAGGTCATCGAGTACGAGCCCGTACCGTGCTTCCGGTGGTTTGGCGATGTTGTGTCCACGGCCCGGCACGAGGGAGACAAGCACCCGCACAAGGCCATCATCGCGGACACCATGAAGTTGCTGGGGAACTAGGGATACGTGGACCGACACCGTTACGTGAAATACTGCACGGAGAAGGCGGCATCGCTCATGATCAACGATAGACGGTTCCGACACCTCGAAGTCGTCATCGACGATGCGTACGAGAGAGAGATGAACAAAAGAACCGTCACGTACGCCCTGCCCGTACACGTGAGATGTTTCATTCTGCAGTACGTCAAGATGCGCATATTGCAGTTTTATTACTACTTTATCAAAGTTTAGGTACCTGGAGCGCCCGCTGTTCCAGTACTGCGACATGGACACATATAGCGCCTATTTGACCTTGACCGCTGAATGCATCGACGACCTCGTGACACCGGAACTACAAGTACATTACTTTCGACACCGCTGTGAATGGCTCCCGTCAGAATGTTGCAAAGAACATCAGAACGAGTACGTAAGCTGTCGACTCTCCAATCGCCCGTGGACCGGCGTCAAGCCGTGCTGTAAGGCACGCAAGGCGAACGACAAGAGGACACCGGGGCTGTTCAAGAGGTGCGGGGACGGGTTTGTGGGGTTGTGCAGCAAGACGTACTATTGTTTCGGAGCCACCGACAAGCACGCTTTCCTGGACGTGATCACCAACCGTCGGAGCGTAAGTGGAAAGAGCCGAGAGTTCCGGGTGCGTCACTCGACCGTGTTGACGTACGTGCAGGAACGAGCGGCCCTCACCTATTTCTATGCCAAACGCGTGGTGCACGAGGACGGGGTGAGTATGAGTCCGGTGGACATGTAGTTGTAGTAGAAAAGGTCGATGCACTCCCGACGGTTTCACAAGTCACCATGGACGCAAGATAGAAACATATTTTCACGTGCATCGTCGCCGGACCGACGGGATGCGGCAAAAGCAAGTTCGTGACGCGTATGCTGCGTCACGCTGCCGATATGATCGAAAAGATCACGTGATGCTACGGAGAATGGCAACCCGCTTACGCGACGATGGAATTATCCAGCGTGGTGCAGTTCGAGGAAGTGTTGCCGAACGCGACCCTGTTCGAATCGGCAACGAGGAATATCATCGTCATAGACGATCTCATGACGGAAACGGACGAACGGTTCTCGTAGTTGCTCACTAAAAAAAGTCATCACAGGAACACGTCCGTGCTGTGTCTCGTACATAACCTGTTTCCTAAAAACAAGGAGGGTTGCACCATCAGTCTGAACTCTCAGTTCATGGTGGCGTTCAAAAAAGAATCGCGACGCATCACATATGTTGCACTTGGCTCGGCATATGTACCCGGGGCGCGTGAAATTCGTGCAAGAGGCGTTCAAAGACGCCACGTCGGTACCGTACGGTTATCTATTGGTCGATCTCAAACAAGACACGCCGGACGAAATGCGTCTGTGTACGGCCATCTTTCCAGACGACGGTGTTCAGTACGTGTACTTGCCGATGGTATAAAAGACCGAGTGGGAGCTTCGTCTCTTCATTCGCACCATGTCTGAACTGGTGAAGATACATATATGTGTGTATACAGGCGCTGAATAGATACAAGATCACCAAACTGAGAAAAGCCATCATAAAAAAAAATATTGAGAAGGAACATTCCACTGAGCGACTTACCGAGGCGGCGTTTGAGTAAATACAGAACGAAATTATACGAGTTGTCTAAGGGACGAGCCGCCAGGAGAATACGCATTTTACTGCAACAGCAAGTCGGTGAAGGTCAGAGCGGGTGCGTCCTATCGATCTTCCTATCACCTTTGGCGAGTTCGGTGTTTCTACTCTTGCTCCAAGAGGTGCTGCTCAAGCGGTAGTAGATATGGAACACGCACGCAAGATGGTCTTGGTGGAACCGCGACAGTTGAACTCCCTTCGTTCGACGGCGCCACCACCCCGTCCAACGGATAGCCTATGTAAGAAGGTGCAAGCGCTCGATGACGAGATGATGGTCATCCTCGATAGAAAAGACCTCGACGACAGGACCAAGGTAACCTTGTATAATCAGGTATTGCAGCGGTACAACTTCTTGGCCGATAAACAGGTCAAGGAACCGGCACGCGTGATCGCTGTGAACGAGTAGACGTCAGCACCGGCGGCGGCGGCGGTGGGGGTGGAGGCTGCGGTGGAAGGAGCAGCATGAGCTCCTCGTAGCGGTATAGAGACCGACGGCGTTGTGGAAACCGTTCCCAAGACCATGCAGGCAAAAGCCAGACGTACGATGGAGCGTCTCAAAAGAGATGTCGCGTGGACCTCTCTCGGCGAACTGATACACGAGGGTGTGTTCCGTGGTAATGTTCCTAGTGCTGCTGGTAGTGCACGAAAATCGCTCAGTTGGACACCCCTCGGTCGGCGTCGCAGTCAGATGGAACATTCCGTGCTCATTCCTCCCACGGAACGACGCAAACCGTCGACGTCATTGACTAATTGGGAAGACATTTAAGACGAGGCTGTACGTTACCACGCCACAGTGTTGGGAAGACTTTTTAAGATGGTGCAGTGTGCCGTCGTGGATATACTTTGCAATACGCTTGACGTCGTTGTGGGCGTGTCTGTGTGTATCTTACTGTACGTCCCCATACTCGTCACTCGTCAAGAATCGTGCTATGGAAGCAACGTCACCACCACCACCACCACCACCGTCACCAACGCATCTCACCTGTTTTAATGGCACCAAAAGGCTCTACTTCGACCAGAAAAAAAGGTATCGAGTTACGGCGGAGTCGACGCCTTGCGCAGCGTCACACGCATGCCGTGGAAAATAATCCGAGAATGGTTGTCGGAACAGGACGCCTATACCCTACACAAACCGGTGAGAAATCGTTTCAAGAGACTTCGCTTCGTCGTGGGAGGTCCACTTCAGCAGTGGCAGGCTGATGTCGTCGACTTGTCGCATTTGAAAAAAGACAACGGCGCCACGACCTTTCTCCTCACGGTGATCGACGCATTATCGAAACTTACCTGGTGCGTTCCGTTGAAGAACAAGAACACGTTCACCAAAGACTGGCCACAGACGTTGCAGACATATAAAGGTCTCGAAATTCTGAATCGTTCCGTTCAGACTCTGTATAAGCAGAACGGCATCCATTACATCTCCATTCACAACCAGGAGACGAAGGCGAGCATCGTCGAACGATTCAATAGAACGTTGAAGACGTGCATGTGGCGATACTTGACGAAACACCAGACGTGGCGAAGCATCGACGTCCAACAACACCTCCCACCACAGCATCGGCATGGGTCCGTTACACATGAGTGCGACAAATCAAGAAGAGGTGCGGCAGCGTCTGTACGGTCACGACGGTAAGGGCGTGCCCAAGTTTCGTGTGTTGAATCGCGTGCGCATCAGCAAGGTTAAGATACTGTTCGAAAAAAGCTATATGGCGAATTGGAGTGAAGATATTTTCACCATACACGTGGTTCATCCCTCCGACCAGCCCGTCTATCGGCGGAGTGCTGGACGGAACCTTCTACGAACCGGAGCTGCAGAAGGTGTCGGTCCCCGCCGATAAAGCGTACCGCGTGGAATCAGTACTGCAGCGCCGCAAGGTGGGCAGACGAACACAGGCTTTGGTGAAATCGTACGGCTACCCCTCCAAATTCAACAGCTGGATCGATGCCAAGGCCCTTGTCCACAATAAAGACTAGCCGCGCGCCTGACTCACGACGCGAGAACATAGGCCTACACCATCACCACCTTCATAGACGAAGATGATGCAGCAGCAGCAGACGACGACAGTATTGACGCGAAGAGCGACAGCACTCCTTAGCATATGTTCGGTACCGTGTGTCCCAAAGAAGACATAGTCTTTCTATGTCAGGTCGTTTTCTTGTACATTGTCATTTTGGTAAGCATTTACAACCTGACGACCGGTCACGGCAATTCTAATTTGTGGACGGCTCTGTTGAGTAGTTCGTTGGGGTACATGCTGCCCAGTCCCACTTTGAAACGCCATGACGAGTGATTTCTATCTGACGTTACCTAGCAATGCTTTCGTGCATCCCGATAACACATTGGCCCATAACATCACGGACTTGCCTCAACGTATCTCGCTGCTGACGAATGGGAGTGCGGGCTGGCAGAGATCCAGTACCCGCATACTTGGTACAACGTTCGAGAGGAGGACACTTGGTTCTTCCTCAACGAGACGGATCCTTTGGGTGTTACTCCGAGTACGAAGATCGACGCTGGGTATTACACAGATCCTGCAATTTTGATGAGGCATATCAACAAGGGACTGAAACGTATGGAGACGGATTAGATACAAGCAAAATTTAGCTAAAACAAAATCACTAAAAAAATTACGTTGCACATGTCACCGAGTATCGACATCACCATGCCTCACCGAAGAGCGATGGGCAGCATTTTAGGGTTCCAGCCGGTCAGCAGTCCAGCGAGAAATAGGGGTACGCGCGTGCACACCCATCCGAGAGTAGGAGAGGGAAGCAATGCAGACCCGCGAGCGGAGATCGGTCTCACGCCGTCAGCTACCGTGACTTTGCCACCCAAAAAGAAGAATGACGACAGCCCGTACTTTTCCGTAAAGAGGCCGAGAACGTGGTGAACATGCATCAAGGGTTCGATACCATCAACATCTACACGGACGTTGTGGAGTCCAGTATCGTCGGCGACAGTCTCGCACCTTTGTTGCGGTCCCTCCCGGTTCGCAGAACTCACGGCGCCACGATATCGGATCGTTTCACTGACATTCACTACGTGCCTCTATTGCGCAAAGATTTCGGGACGATATAGATGGATATAAGATACGACACCGGAAGGTGCGTGCAATTCGAGTACGGTAGAGTGACGGTGACGCTTCATTTTCGGCGCTGCAAGACCGGACTGTTCTAAAGATGAATTGCAGAGACTATTACACGCGTCAGTCGGGTGGTGCACTGCCCTACTTCGCCGATGCCCGATTCCAGCGAGGTCACGGACTGGGAAGCGTGTTAGGAGGTATGTTGCGCAGTGCCATGCCCATCATCAAGAGAGGAGCCGTGGCGTTGGGAAGAGGAGCATTGAAGACGGTGCCGACGACGTATTTTCCGGACAGTGCAAACAAAGGCAGCCACACGACGCGTCACGGATGCTGGGAAGCATTTGATGAGTGGCTTTTGACCCCTCCTGGCGTACCACCTGGTAAGCGTATAAAACGCGTGCCCGCGAAGAAACGAGTCACTTCAGCGACGAGACAGCGCAAGAGACAGACGCAGCACAAGAAACACCGCGAGGCCGACATATTCCACGACGACGATGGCGTTCTTGCATAGACAGTCGTGCGAGGGAGTGAAGAGCGAGTTGGATCTGTTTACCTCCGACTCAGACAAGCATTGTCGACAATCATGGAACATCAGCCCTCTCTCGACTAGGGTGGAACGATCGAATTATTGATACACGGATCGGGAGACGATTACCTCGATCTCGCCAACACGTTGCTACACGTACAGGCGAATGTGTCCCGAGCCGACGGGGCCGACCTCGACTTGGCTGATCCCGTGGGCCCGGTGGATAACTGGCTGCATTCGTTGTTCGGTCAAGTCGACGTCCACCTGAACGGCACGCTCGTCGAACATCGTCCGGAGTCGGCTCGTCGACATGATGGGCCGACTCCACGTGGACATGTTCATGCAGGTTAAATACTTGATCAACGGCATCGATGTCAAGATAAGACTGGCGCGCAGTAAGTCTGCGTTTGCGCTCATGGCCGGCGGGAACAACCCCGATTACAAGATCAACATCATCTATGCCACTCTGTTTGCAAAGAAGGCCACCTTGAATCCGACCGTGCAGATGGCCCACATCAAGACCTTCGAAAAAAGCACCGTCGACTGCAAGATGTACTCCATTCTCGCAGGCGCTCTGTCGCACACGCACGAGAATCTGTTCCTCGGCACATTGCCGAAACGTCTGTTGTTGTGCTGCATCGATAACGGTTCGTACACGAAGCATCCATTTCACGCCAAGAGCCACGACAACTTCCTGGCGGTGTACGTGAACGGACGACAGATCCCGCCAAACCTTTCCAACCGAATTTCGACGACGACCTCTTCGTCAGGAGCTACATGAAACTGTTCTCCTCGACCGGTAATATGTGACAGGACGAGGGGAACGGAATGTCTCCGAGGAGTGCGAGGGTGCCTGCTTCCATCTGGTTCAAACGGGCGACCTGCGCATCGAGATGCATTTCCGTAACGCGCTGCCGACCACTATGAACGTCGTCGCCTACTCCGAATTTTAGAACGTGCTGGAAATAGACAAAAATCGCAACGTCATCTACGACTTCTAGATGATGGACCCTCTGCAGATCGCCAGACTACTAGCGCTAGACCCACGCACCAAGTCGATCTTTCGCGGCGTCGTGCTCAAAGACGGACTGCCTGCGACGATTGACGACGCCATGCCGGGCGAACATTGGAAAGCGCTGTACCTGGATGCCGACGGACGCGGCGATTACTTCTGCTCGTACGGTCTGCCGCCACGACATACCGCGTTCCGCACCTTCATGAACGAACACTGCGCCGAATGGACTCATAATAACAAGATACTTCAGAGTCTTCTATCTAAAGTGTATGGACAATATTGTGTAGCTTAAGTATTGCTTCGTTGTAACGGCTTTAGCATGAGATCATTTGTCAACCTATTCGGCACCGATCTAATAGCTAACGACTGCCGCGTATTTGATTGGCTTAAAAAGCTGCGACAGGGTAGACTGTAGATCTATAGATCATCGATCGAACCTCTGGAGCGGTGGACGCACCCCTAAGCTCACGACCTCTGGTGTGGTTATCAACGCCCGCAAGTCACCTCATCATCATCATCACGGAGCCTCTGGCGAGGTGGAGACAACCCTAAGCCCGCGACCTCTGGCTTAGTGGTAAACACTCGAAAGTTGCCTCGTCATCATCATCGTACTCGTCATAGTCGCATAGTGTTATTACACGCTACCCTTGTTGTATCGCAATGTTTGTGTTGTTGTTCAATTAAATACGTGAGCACTCGTACACTACCGTGTTGTGTTGGTTTCTAGCGTACTTGCGACATAGTCCCTGATAAAATGCCGCAGCACTTTGTCACTTGCAGCATTGTTACCGATAACGCCCGCAGCGCTCGCAACATCGTAACCGATACCGTCCTTTGATCTCGCCGTTAGCACGGGCTACAACCGATAACGCCCGCAGCGCTCGCAACATCGTAACCGATACCGTCCTTTGATCTCGGCGTTAGCACGGGCTACAACCGATAACGCCCGCAGCGCTCGCAACATCGTAACCGATACCGTCCTTTGATATCGCCGTTAGCACGGGTTACAACCGATACCGTCCTTTGATCTCGCCGTTAGCACGGGCTACAACCGATAACGCCCGCAGCACTCGCAACATCGTAACCGATACAGTCCTTTGATCTCGCCGTTAGCACGGGTTACAACCGATACCGTCCTTTGATATCGCCGTTAGCACGGGTTACAACCGATACCGTCCTTTGATCTCGCCGTTAGCACGGGCTACAACCGATAACGCCCGCAGCACTCGCAACATCGTAACCGATACCGTCCTTTGATCTCGGCGTTAGCACGGGCTACAACCGATAACGCCCGCAGCATTCGCAACATCGTAACCGATACCGTCCTTTGATCTCGGCGTTAGCACGGGCTACAACCGATAACGCCCGCAGCACTCGCAACATTGTAACCGATACCGTCCTTTGGCCTCGCCGTTAGCACGGGCTACAACCGATAACGCCCGCAGCACTCGCAACATTGTAACGGATACCGCCCTTTGACCTCGCCGCTTGAATACAGTAGAACACGATGCAGCAGATCGAATAGGATTAGTTCCCACCGCCAGAGGTTAGTGTTACGGGTAGGGTTTGGCTTAGGGTTTTGGTTATATACAGCCACCAGGGGGCGCTGAATACAAGAAATGACCTTTGAACAGGAAGTCGTCAACCGGAAGTCCTTAGCACTCTTCCATTGCTCCCTTATGTGCCGCTCTTTGGCTCCTTCAGATCAACTCACTAACTACTTACATATACTAAGGCACATACAACTAACACCAGTAGTCGTACACCATTCATTGTACAAACACACCAAACTGAAGTTTCGATACAAAAGTCGTTTCCTAGCAATGTTTTGCGAA
>OY759261.1:37731521-37740095 GCA_963662155.1 Lamellibrachia columna | reverse complement strand
AACGAAACATTGTTAAATGCACACGGCAATTCTTATGAAAGTTTCCACACGGATGTCAAAACAAATACATTAATTAATATTACAAATAAAATTGCATCATCGGATAGTCAGAAGTTCTACGAAACACTAACAAATCATTGTATAGCGCTGCACTAGTGGTACTCATTAAGGATAATTTGGGTTTTCTGTTCAATAACACTAATCGTGATTGGTTGGATTGTGTGGTCTAATTAGTACTGAATGTTAAATCGAGCACGCAATAAGCGCTTTATTGTGCCCATCCGAAGAGCCGTGGGTATTTGTCTCACTATTTCCCAACAACACCAATATCTCCCATAATTAATATTTGTCACAAGTGAGCGAGATGTACAGACGAACATCGTGCCGTATGTATATATATATATATATATATATATATATATATATATTTTGAAGAACAAAAAACATACATGCACATATACATATATACTTACTTACCTACATACCTACATACATACATACATGCATACATACATACATACATACATACATACATACATACATACATACATACATACATACATACATACATACATACATACATACATAAATACATGCATACATATATACATACATATAAACTGATACGCATACATCCATGCACGCGTGCACGCACACACAGGCGCGACGGAAAAACGTATTGATGCAAACAGGCACACACGCACAAACGAGCACACAGGCACAAACGGAGACACACACGCACGCTTATACACCGACATATGCAAACTACGGTTGAGACTGCTTGCCTCAGGTTGATCAATCGGACGTTTCCCTTATAGGGCGTGTCCGTCATTTTTGGTATAGTGGCAGCTGGACAACACCACCAGATATCGCTGTTGGTTGGGTACGTCATCTTTTGTGACATTTAGACAGTGTGGCGTGTGACGCTGGTGGCGCGATCAGATAAGTGAAATTAATAAAATTACTTTGAAATGAGACGAGCAAAAAAATCGATTTGGTTAATCACCTTTAAAAATGTTTGTAGGTTTAATGATACGTCATGCTAATCATCGTCCAAATTGTTGCTGCAGGTGTGATCTGTCTCACTGAGGGTTTTACTAGCTAACGTTGTCTCATAGACGGCGCTAGTTGTAGATACTGACTCATAGAGCGCGCTGCTTTACGGAGTCTCGCAGAGGCCGCTTCATGCAAAAATAACTTACATATAGCGCTGCACACTAATGTTGTCTCACAGAGGGCGCTACAAGTTATGTATTTCTCACATAGTGATCTACTGGCTAACTATGTGTTACATAGAGGTGCTACACCTCTACTCTGTATCACACAGGGCTAAACCTAACATATGATGCTACATAACAACATTGTCTCACATAGGGCGCTACATACGGAATCTATCTCACAAAGGGCTACTTTAAAAACTATTGTGTTCTACCTTGTACGAAGGGAAAAGGGCACATTTGCGAGAAAAAAGACACTTTTGCTGCCCATTCGTTTACACTGATAGTTACTGGTTGGCAGCATACGCAAGTAGTAGTGATGGAAGCATCCCATTCGTACGAAGTTGTAAAAACATCCGTTGCCACATCTTATTTAACACTATTGTTTATTTAAGCAAGTAGCATAATCATCTCAATATATATAATTGGCTATTGTTCTCACTGTACAAACTTCTCCTTCTTCTAGATAGGACAACACAACAGGGCGCATTCATCTACGTCAAAACAATCGTATGTGTTGTTGTGCTATATATATATATATATATATATATATATATATATATATATATATATATATATATATATATATATATATATATACACACACACACACACACACACACACACACACACACACACACACACACACACACACACACTCACACACATAATATACGGGGATAAGACACGGGAGAAATTACCGGGGTTAAATGGCCGTTGGGGTTTATGACCTACCAACAACTTATTATTTTATTATTTTTTCATCACAACACGATAACGGATTCAGCCGCATGCTGTCATAAATATTACTTAACCATATGATATATCGTTGTTCGTTTTTCGTTAGATTTGTGCTGTTTTTAAACGGGTTTGACGAACTTTTATTACTTCTTTTAAATCGCAGCACGATAATTTGATGTGGCCAATTACTTACTTTATCTATAAATTATATGTTGACAACATGATTGATAACAAACCAAATGTGTTGTTATTGCACAAACCAGTACACATATATTTACATATGTTAGCATTCGGACAGCTGGACTTGAAGCGGTGTATATAACGACATCAATGTATTTGTTTCTATTCCTCGATTCTAGCTGTGGTATCCTAGTTAACTAGCATTAACAATGCTGCCATCCAAAGAAACAGTTTCAGGACGGAAAACTACGCCACTGATGTGTCAACGGTCAAACAACAAGTGTTCACCTGTACATTAATCAGTTTTGTCACATATCAGTATGTTTTCAACATGTTGACGCAGTTCATGTACAATACGGTACAATATATATATATATATATATATATATATATATATATATATATATATATATATATATATATATATATATATATATATATATATATATATATATATATATATATTTGTATTGCGCTAAAAACTCTCGGAAAACTCAAGTTTAGTAGTGCTCCAAAACAAAAGGGTTTCACAATTTCTAGCCGGTTTAGCAATTCTAGTCGTAAGCAGTAGGATCATTGTGCTGAGGAGCTGTAAAGAATAAGATAGTTTAAATAAGTGGGATGTTAGTTGTAGTGCTGTATTTCATTAGCGTTAGTATGAACTTTATTAGGAAGTTAGTGCCACTAACAAGACCAGTTGCAATAAGTTTAGTTGTAGTGCTGTATTTCATTAGCGTTAGTATGAACTTTATTAGGAAGTTAGTGCCACTAACAAGACCAGTTGCAATAAGTTTGGCGACAAAAACACACATACAGGCGAATATGGAGAAGCTCAATACATACCATATTCAATTCATGTATTATCTTCGGTTCGGCGAAGATGCGTAGGCTCTAAGTTCTCATATCAAATGTACATTGACATTTTAATAATGCGGTTTAGTGCACTCTAGTTTTAGTTCAGCTTGAAGTACACACTTATATCAATATTTTTTATTGACAAAGGAAGAAAATAGAATGGAATACGTTAATTATTGATTGTGGAAATGGTAGCTGGAATATGTTTGAAAACAAATTGTTTCATAAAACCATGGTATACATATATGGATGTAGTCGTGGATAGATGTAATTGTAGCACACATCAATTGGATAATTCGTGCAACTGCTCCAATATGTATTTGCTTCAGCAAGGGTGGAAATATAAGCAAAACAAACAAGATAGCTATGCATACAAGCAATGCTTCCAACTACATGTATGCGATTCTTCTAGGAAGTCACATTAAAAGTAAATACCCAGTATCTGACTTCAAAACTAGCTTCTTGGAAGCACATCATGGCTAAATAAAACACACCAGCAATGCCGGAATAAACGTAGTACGCTCGTACCAGGCCCCTACGAAAAGAGGCAACCCATAAAACCACTTATTATCCATGATGTCTCACCAGAGGCGACTATGTATGACGTGTTGATCAAGAGAATTCACAGCTACGTAGACATTGGTATATATACATTGACAATACCACGCGTCTCGATCTTCGACTTTAATACAATCGAACATGGCCCCCACGTCGTTAATCCGGCACTGCAAACCAGCCAGGAAACGCATTTAACACATTGCACGCTAATTCACAATCAGTTCGACTTCACACAGTGATCTATCTGGTCCGTATCGGCCGAAGACGCGCACAATGACGTAGTCACTGCCTCGTTTATTGTCGCCACACGCGAAGGAGCAGACAGTGGTGCCGTCTACAGGTGGTTCTGTCTCCGTCACCTGACACCGTCTGAAGTAGCCGTCGAACGGGCCGGCGTTGAGCGGCTTCTCCTCCGTGTAGACGTGAACCTGTACAACATATCCAGAAAGGTCGTCATATTGTTCTCTCTTTACATTATGTATATAAAGTGTTTATGTATAAAAATAATGAACTTTATTTAAAGACTGGTTTCCAGAGAACGAACCTGTTCAATAATGTGTACAGGGTCGCTACAATATATATATATATATATATATATATATATATATATATATATATATATATATATATATATATATATATATATATATATATATATATATATATATATATATATATATATATATATATATATATATATATATATATATATATATATATATATATATGTATATATATATATATACATGAAACTTAGTGAAATAAACCAAAAGTCAGCCTGAAAGAACGATTAGCGTAATTTATAAACATTATTGCTATAATTTGTGTATAATACAAATGAGACAATGTATTTGTAATAAAATTTAGGCAATCAGAAAATAAAGTTAGAAAACATAATACCACTCAGTTAAAGTAGCTTATACAAACATTTAAAGCGAGTTTCAAATAATGAGTCCTTGAAAGCGTCCATGGGAGCTTATATCTCTCCAGAAATAAAACATATATTATATTATATATTATATATTATAACATGTATACGCATACATAAACAAATGTACACATGTACATGTGTACATGCAGAATCTGTACAACCAACGTAAGTCGTGGCAGTGGTGAAATGGTGAGTGGCGGCACTAGTGGCGAGTTTGCTCGCTCACATGGCCATCATTTAAATTAGACACCATATAAAAACGAGTTGTCCCTCATTATAGCAATAATTTTTTTACCTGACTGGCATCACCACAGTTGCCGTCACGCAAGGTGATGCGCGTATCGAAGTTAATCATCGATATCGTGAGATTCGCTCTGAGGACGAAGTCCAAAGGATTGTCTGATGACGTCACAGTTTGGCACGTCGTGCGGTTGTAGTCAGTGAAGACGGCGCAATCTCCGAACTCGCGAAATCCCTCAGCAGAGACGACGACGTGTTCGGCAGCTACAAATCAAGAAGAGAACATAATGATATATTATATATCTATCAGCGTTAAGTGTTTTTACAGAACATAGGTAAACTGCATAATTCGAAGATGTGGACGTTTCGCTTTAATCTTAGTTTTGTTTTAGAAATGTTTACGCAGCGAGGCCGTGCTGGAATAGGTCATCAAAAACCTCAATTTTAAATCAAACCTGTCATTAATGGTATGTCGAGTGGTGTTAGCAAATCAACCGTAATGGGAATTTGGTAAACACATGACTGTGAACAATGCGAAAGAAGTTCGCCACGCTGTGAAATTAAAAGGTGTTTAATTATATTTATCTAGCATTGGAACTTGACGCAACAATAGAACCACCAGTGTATTCAACCATCAGTATCATTATTTAAGGTATTTTTATTTTACTCGGCTGGCATCACCAACAAACAAACAGGATGTTTGCAGAAGAACAGGCAGTTTGTATTGGAGAAATACACCACCAGCAGCATCAGCTTCATCATCGCCATCATCATCGCCACAATTTTCGTCACCATCATCGCCACCACAACCACCACCATTAACTCCAAAATCACCATCAGCAGCAGCAGCACCAGCACTAGTAGCAGCAGTCGCAGCAGTAGCAACAGCAGCAACAACAACAAAAGCAACATCACAAACAGCAATAACAACAACAGCAACAATATTTGCTGTAATAAATGGTGTTGTGAATGTTGACAACGTTAATACACCACTATATCAGCTTACCATTAAACACTTCAACTTCCATCAGAAGGAAGTTGTTTCGTACGTTCGCAGCCAAGAACAAGTAGCGCCGCCAGGCGTGCAGTGGATGTGTACAATTCAGGTTGACGGTTTCAAATCTTCCCATTTCTCCGTGTGTTGCGCATTTCAGGAATGGCGAGTTGAATGGTCCGCCGCCATTGTTCGGCTTCTGGTCCGTCAGACCCACGGTGAAGTTAAGTAGTCGACCTACACGAAACCGGCATAAATAACATAATAAGGGGGCAATCCATAAAGTATGGGACGCTTATTTAGACTGTCTTAGACCCTCCACCCCTATACACCCCCCAATGATTCACAGTCCTACCCAAGGGGATTATTGGTGTCTTTGATGACCAGCGAGACACCGGTGCTGCTTGGGGAGTGCAACGAAGGTGTACGTCCTCCTCATCAAGCCGCTCCAATTAAACACCATCCATGTACGCACTTGACTTTTCGGTGACGTTTTTTCGTTGTGATGCAACAACTAGGCTGTTATTTTGTACAGCTTTTTGTTGACACACTAAGTTTGCAGACTTTTTTCGCGCGCTACTAAATACTTCACTAAGGCATGATGTCACGGATTGATGGGATTTCCGCTCACTAGATTGGCTCGGGTCTAGTTGGGATGCCCCAAGAAGACAACAAAGACAAGTGAAAGAAACAATTTACATTTAATGCACGATAGTTACTAAGTAGTTTACAAGGAAACAAGTAGACACTCGTGTTAATGTGATATAATCTAATATTCCGATCATCTGACGATCGGACCGGGGTTAACCAACAAGTGTATTCTTAGAAGCTTCTACTAACATACGATTCTAACACACAAAATATGTTTGTACGTAAATTCAAACTAAAACCTATATCATCAATACTCCGCCACGGAAATCTACCAGGTTGGCGTGAAGGCATATCTCACGTGAATAGTCGTACAACCGCCTCCATGTATCCACAGCTGCGCGGTTGATTCTAAGACACATAATACCTAAACAACATCCTAATTAAAATTGAGGACGACAAGTGCCTAAGCAACATAATATTTAATTGTTAGGTACCTATTGCCTAACGCCGTTTGGCATATCACTTCGGCAGTCGTGTCGCTTGCAGTCGAAGAGTGTCTGGTCATCAGCCGAATAGTGTACCGCCGGCCGTCGAAGAGCGGGTCGGTGTACCGTCTGTAGTTGACGAGCATGCCTTCCTTTGCCGAACAGCGCAACGCCTGCAGCTGAAGAGCGGTCCGTTCGCTGTCGTCGAGCATATTGTCTGCAGTAGGAGAGCGGTATGTCCGCTGTCGTCGAATGTACCGTCTGCTGCGAAGAGTGGGCTGTTCGCTTCGCCCCGCGCGCCGTCCGCTGTCATCGTGCAGTTCGTTGCCTCACTAGACGCAGTGGACGGGCGTCCAACAACACCTCTTTATATATGTTGAGCCTCTCGGCCGTGTGCTTGGTCAATATTTATCTCACGTGTTCCCTTCTTTGTTGGAGAGTATACAATTCTACTGACATACACAAAGCCTTATTTTCCACGTGGTTGACCCACTCGTGCCCTTGACTTGACATCCGTCACAGTGACAGTGATCTGGGCTACATGACCCTGCTGTGTCCACTCTACTACACAGTGATCTGGGCTACACGACCCTTCTCTGTCCACTCTACTACACAGTGGTCTGGGTTACACGACCCTTCTGTGTCCACTCTACTACACAGTGATCTGGGCTACACGACCCTTCTCTGTCCACTCTACTACACAGTGATCTGCTCGCCGAAATCACCACAAGTGCATCCAGTCTCTTTTTATAATCCTTCTTTCTGAGATAACACACGGCACTAGTTCCACAACCACCGTCTCCTGGTTTAGTCCACTAAGAAAAGGTTCCTGTATATTTGCATAAATAACACGAATCACCCCTAAATTGGGTAATATTCCGGTCCCTGCCTACTCAATATGTAACATTCTCAAAGACAAACAAACCCGCGCCGTAGATACGGACAAGGGCTTACTTGAGCAAACAAATTACATACATCAGGTCGGTTGAATTCTTTCATACTTGATAGGTTTAACTAAATAAAAAAGAAACAGGAAATAGTATTATGATAAAAAAAAATAGCAGAAATGCTACACATGGTAGAATCCGTAATCCTTTTCCCTTTTCAGTTGGAATTCAATTGAAATATAAAAAAAAATCAGACTCACATCGACAGCTAGACCAGCCGTACAACAGCTTAACAACGATCGCCATGACACACCAACCCCCTATAACGCTCCGTAACACCCTCAACTCCATATATAACCCTCCGTATTGCTTACCCGAACACCCTCAACTCCACATAACGCTCCGAATCGGTTACGCGGACACCCCCACCCAATAAGCATGACGTACTTCATGGATAACCCTAGGAAGACGTCTTGAATGATATACACACGAGGCAATCAACAACGTGAGACAGTGGACAACCGGGGATATCTATATTGCACGGGAGATGGCGATGATGCGAGATGATATGAGAATGTGAACGGCCCCCACTGACCACGGCAGGTGTGAAGATATGAAGACGAACACGAGGCATTTTGTGGTAAATTTATACTGCAACATACACACACGCACAAACCCACATTCACACTCACATACGCACACACACATGCACACACACACACTCACACACACACACACACACACACACACACACACACACACACACACACACACACACACACACACACACACACACACACACACATACACACACACTCACATACACACAAGCAAACAAACAAACATAACACACACACACACACACACACACACACACACACACACACACACACAC
>OY759261.1:37711521-37726521 GCA_963662155.1 Lamellibrachia columna | reverse complement strand
GTGACAGAAAAAGGAGAATATAGAAACATATCGTGTCACAATTCCACGCGTAAATCAGCAAAATATGTAAAAGACAATGCTATGGTAAATGGATTGATGCTCTGGTGCTAAAACGGAAATATTGCATATGCAGCTTTTGGTCCATATGAATGCAATGTAAGCTCGAACACCACAGAAGAGAATTTGAAAGCAAGTTTACTGAAACAAAATAACATAAATAGAGAAGATAGATGAAGCGGTAGGCTATGGTAAGGAAGTTCATTTCTTCGGCGTGCGTCTGAGGCATCGAAGATTAACAGTATTCAATATCACTTCTTGACTTGCTTGTGCTGTTGTTACATGCCTGACATACATTCAGTTTCGTGTTTTCAATCAGTTTATCATTGCTCCACACTTTTCTGCTGAAATATTACTGTACATGACGGCTGCATCGTTTGCTATACGCAGGCTAATTTCAACATTAAGTACCAAATTACGGGTGGCTATGAGCCCTATATACCTGACGCTATCAACAACCTTCAATGTCACGTGGTTATTGTTGAATGAAGGTGGCACAACAACATCCTGCCCCACGACATTTGTCTGTTTGGTGCTAATGCTCAACCCAAATTATGTGTTGCTTATAATTAGGAAACGTATATTGAATTGTGTGTTATGCGGGCGATGTTAGACAGCTCCCTTTCAGATACATTATGTAAATATACACCCTCTGTGAAGGAACCAGTGGTGTACGACAGCACCAGGGACAAGTGTGTACCAAAGAGTGTCGGGCGATGTTAGACAGCTCCCTTTCAGATACATTATGTAAATATACACCCTCTGTGAAGGAACCAGTGGTGTATGACAGCACCAGGGATAAGTGTATACCAAAGAGTGTCGGGCGATGTTAGACAGCTCCCTTTCAGATACATTATGTAAACATACACCCTCTGTGAAGGAACTAGTGGTGTATGCCAGCACCAGGGATTAGTGTATACCAAAGAGTGTGGGTGTTACGGCACAACCCTGTGTTATTCCACTACGAATCTTAAGGGGTTTGGAAGTTGCCCTCTCTTAGTAGTTTTCATGGACGAGACCACACTGAGCAGCTTTAGATAAATCTCTAAATAGGCTGTGTCTGATTTATAATACTATTACTACTACTACTAATAATAATATAATAATAAAGTTTATTTCAACAACATCAACAGTAAACATACAGACACAATTGAATTTTAACCATCAGTAGTACAAGTTAAAAAAAATTGAAATTGGCAAGAAGAAACTTAAAGCTTATGTTGCTTGCCCTGTCACTTATAAGTGACACTAAATAAAACAGTTATAGTCTACAATTCAGTTCTGAGTATATTTGTTATTTTTGTTAAATACAATAATTCATGAACAATTCTAAAGCAATACAATTAATTTTTTCTCCACAATCGGGTTACTCATTGGTTACATAGCTGTGCAATAATTGAACGGTATATTTCTTTGTGAAAAGATGAAACACTTGCAATGAATTAGTGAGTTGTCAAGGGAATTCCATAATTTCACACCGTTAATTGATATATACATTGTCGTTAGATTAGTGCTTGCATACTTTTGTTTAAATACGCATTTTGTCGGGTCATATAGATAGGGTCATACAAAACGAAAAGCTTGCGTATGTTGTTTGGCAATGAATAATTACATGCCGTAAACATAATTTCAGCAATTTTTAGTTTTACCTTATCAGGCAATTTTAGAATGCGGAGATAAAAAATAGGCTAGATGTGTCCAACCTCTGACCACCACATATTAACCTTGCCATCTTTTTTCTCTAACAAGACTAAGCATTTTAAGTTTGCTGAATATGTATTTCCGCATATTTCAACACAACACATAATGTAAGGCGAGTAGAAAGAAAAGCATAAGATACGCATTCCACGTTTGTCAATTAAGAAACTAGTTTTTAAATAACTACACAACACTTTGAAATTTTAAATTTCAATATAGAAATGTGCTGTTTCCACGTTAATTTGTCATGAATCAGTACACCTAAAATTGTGTTGCTTCAATTATATTTATTGTAACATTGTTTATTTTTTAGAGAGATACGTTTTCAATGCGCGATTTCCAAAAATCAAGTAATTTGTTTTTGTTATGCTTAATGATAATCTATTCACTGAAAACCACACATTGAGCTTATCCAGCTCGGAATTTGTCTTTCGGATATTTTCATTTATGCCATTATTACAATAGAATACGTTCATGTCTTCTGCAAATAAAACAAACTTAAACAGTTTTGAAGCAATGAATATATCATTGGTATACATTATAAATATTTTGGTCCAAAATTGGAACCTTGTGGTACACCACAACCCACCCTAAGTACCTCAGAATCACAATTTTTATACTGAAAAACATTGTGCAATATTTGCTAAATAACTCACAATCCACTTGTATGCAATACCACGAACACATTACTAATTATATTTAGTTGCCAATACTTAATGACCTACTGTGTCGAATGCTTTCTTGAGATCTATAGATACAGCAATATAATATTTATAATTGTCTAGATAATTAATTATTTATTCAACCAATTATAAAATAGCTTGACAGTTTGACATATTAGATCTTAAACCATACTGCTACTTAGCTTTGTTTTGCACAAAGCTGCAACCAATGTCATGGCTCACTTCAGTTGCTATTGTTCGTCGTCGGAGCGTTCAGGGGAATCTAAAGATGTCGGGTCAGCGAGGTTGAATTTGTCCGCGCTATACTGTTCAGATGGGCGATATTCCCAGTAAAGTAGCACAGCATTCGTCATAAAAAACCGTTTTTGGCACCTGTTTGGTGGTAGAATTCGCGAATTTCTTCGTTGACGTGACGGTCCACTTGTTCGTTCTAGCCGAGATGAAACGTCATTTCGACCTCACACAATTTATTGCGGAGCACATGACACCCACGTCCAATACACATTACACGAATTGGTATAGGTATTGCAGTGCCTGGTTCCCTGTCTTTACCGACGTCGTTGTTACTTTGATCGCACTGTTCGTCTTTATAAAGAGAACCTTAAGATGTGTCGAGAATGGAATCACTGATGTCGCTGTAGAGTGGGTGGATATGTACTGCTTTCTCGAGATAACACTCTTCTTTCGTGTACACAAGAAGGAATCCTCGTCATCGTATCGTCGTTGATGTCGACTACACCTAATCCTATTCCACGGTATCAGAATGTAATTTTGTTACAAGTAAAAAACTTGGTAAAACTAGTATTTTTTACACACCAATTACTTTAAATATATATTCAAGTATCATAAGGCAGTAACTGTATTATTTACTAGCCGAGTTGGCCGGCGTTGAGGGGAGATTAGGTAGTTGCTGCAACAGCCTATGTCTCCTTGCTCTACTCAGTCAAGTTTTGGTTGGGCAATGGCAACTTTATGTAGAACTGCCGGGTTCACATACTCAACATTTCCATTTGTTAACAAGCTTGGTCGTGACGTGACAAGCGCGTGTACAAGCGTCTAGCACGCTCTGAGCGGCAGAGATGATCGTATTCGCGCTATGCCACGTAGTTGGGCGTAGGCAGTCCGGCAGGTACGGCTAACGTGTGCGGCCATCGACACCGTGGAGTCGAGCTAATCAGCTAACCGATTCCACAGATTAGATGCGGCCACAGCAAAAGGTCACTCACTGTGCGTGACCGTCTGCGAAGCCGGTACGGACAATAATGCATGTAAGCGGAAACCATTTGCCGATTCGGATAACGTTGGTTCATTATCTCCGCGAAGAGTTAAAATGATTAAAACAGGGAATCGGTGGCAGCCTCAATTTTCTCGGTCGCATACACAACGTCCAACATGGCGACATTTCCAATTTTACACAAATTGTAAACGGTATGTACGAAATTCCAGGTATATCCACAATTGAAATACACTTCAAGTCTTCAATACATACTGCTAAAAAATAATAAGTTACTCTCCTGCAGGTTGTAACGTCATCTCCAAAAGTTGGGCGATCTAAAACGTTTGTATGTACAATCAATTTGTGCAGTTCAGCGTTAACATTTACGTTTACGGTGACTTAATAAAGTCGAGTGCGGCTTTCTGAAATGCTTCTGCCGTTGGTGCCTTGACTACTTCCTGGGAGGGGGAATTCCACATTGGGATAGAGCGAACATAGAATGAGTGCTGGTAGATGATGCAGGAGGCTGGTAGTGTTCGGAGTTTATACTCGTGGTGGCGTTTAATGCGAGCATCTGCAGTCATAATGGTGATAGGCAAACTGATGCGAAATTGTCGATGGTGAATCTTACAAACCAGAGTGGCATGTCTGATGCAACGTCTAGTATGCAATGTATCCCACATGAGGTTAGCATACATGGCAGTGGCACCTGAAGTGCTCCGATAGTCACCAGTGACAAAACGAGCTGAGGACGCTGCACTTGTTCAACTTTCTGAATGTTTGTCTTGGTGTGGGGAGACCAGGCGCAAGTAGCATACACATACGTACACATACGTACACATACGTAAACTACAATAAATTGGAAAATAAGGAGGAAAAACCGAGTGTCTGGACAACTTGCCCTATCAGGACAACGTCTAACATCACAGTGGCCAATGACAGACACGATGGCATGTACCCTGTGTATACCATGACGATTGGAAACCCGCCATCCAGGACCTGGGTCTAGTGGCACCAGTAAATCGAATGACGCCAATATATCAGTTCTAGTTGCGAACGACAGAGGGTTATTAATGTACACTAATTTATAATTACTTGATAACTGATTCGGTCTTGCTTATTATTGTCAACCTGCTCCAGCACGACTGTCAATTTGTCTCCAGCGTGGGTGCGAATCTTGGGTAATTAATTTAACAAATTATTTATCGCTCTACTTTTAATTACATTTTATTTGTTATTATCTTGAAAGAAAATATATATGTTCCTACTTAAGTTATGTCTTTACCCAATTACTGATATTACAAAAACACGGCGATTAAAACTTAACGGCGTTATAAAGTATTGTATTATGTTGAGACACATACCGTATGATGAATAACCACTATTTGTATGGAACTCTACTATGTTTACGACGGCCCTGTTGTGATTTTATGCAGGCGAGTGCTCACAACCGTCGTGTCATCGTAAATTGACCTTTCGCTGTGGCACTGCACACCGTTTGGTGACTATCGACCCTTCGTTGTGTTGTTCTGCTAAACACTGTCGTTGCAACAACCGAACATCACTTGTGATAACACGTATGTATTGTAAGTGCAGGGGGGTTAGCTAGATGTGTCTCAATCAGAACAAGAGGCCACTAGCACAGATAAACCAATATCAAATCGTCCGAAAAACATATCTGAAAAAGGTTATAGATGCGTATGTGTAAATGCAAGGAGCACAGTAAATAAGAAAAACGAATTAAACATTATGGTAGAAAATATTGACCCTCATATAATTGGTATAACTGAATCATGGGCCAACATAGATATAACAGATGCTGAATTAGGACTGACAGGATACGTAATGTTTAGGAAAGATCGAATAGGAAGAAGAGGAGGGGGAGTTATTTTATATGTTAAAGAATCTATTCAGGCTTATGAAATAAAACTAGAAATGGAAGCAGATTGCGATGAAGCTGTTTGGTGCAAAATTGTTTTAGGAAATTCAAAATTAACTATTGGATTAGATTACCGAAGTCCAAACATAAACGAAGAGGACAACACAAACATAAAAAACGCTATAAAGGAAGTTAGTAAAGGGGAATGTATCATAATGGGAGATTTTAACCATGGACACATACAATGGAATTCTCTAGAGAGCACAGGGATTGAGGACCAACAATTTCTATTTTTAATCCAGGATAGCTTTCTTACTCAGCACGTGATAAAACCAACCAGTGGAGAAATGTATTAAATATAGTTTTGTCATCACAAAAAGAATTAGTGGACAATGTAAAAATAGTTGAACCATTGGGTAACAGTGACCATAATCAAATACATTTTGACATCAATGTAAAATCAGAAAGTAAAAATAAGAAAACGTACAAGAGAAACTTCCACAAAGGTAACTACAAAGATATGAGAAAATACTTAGCAAAGCTAGATTGGAATAACATGCTGATAAATAAGACCGCAATTGAATGTTGGAATATTCTAAAATATGAAATTGAGAGTATCACCGATAAATTTGTTCCCTTCCAAAAACAAGGAAAACGGTGTAGACAGAAACACTTGTCAAAAGAGGCTATTAGAAAATAGTGTTAAAACAAGCTATGTGGAGGGTTTATAGGCGTACCAGAAAGGAAGAAGACTATGCAAGTTACAAAGAGGCACTTAATGCAGCTACAACTGAAATCAGACAATCTAAAAGAAGCTATGAGCAAAAACTAGCATGTAACATAAAAAATGACAGCAATAGTTTTTATGCATATGTCAGGAGTAAACAAAACAAGACAAGGTTGGACCTCTAGAAGACAGTGCTGGAAATATAATATCACAGGGGTTTTTAATGGCGGAAGACCTAAATTATTACTTCAGTTCAGTGTTTACCAAAGAAGATGTTAATTCATTACCAGTTGCTGATGTTAAATTTCAGGAGGCTAAATCTGACTATTTAGGTCCGTTAGTTGTAACTCCAGAATTGGTAGCTAAGAAAATAAAGGCAATGAAGGATAACAAATCACCGGGAGTGGATGGGATTCCTCCAAAATTATTAATGGAAACAGTAGAACAAATCAGTATACCACTTGCAATAGTATTCAACTTGTCATTAAAAGAGGGAGTTGTTCCGTTTGAATGGAAAGAAGCAAACATTATACCATTATTTAAAAAGGGTTCAATAAATAAGTCAGAGAATTACAGATCAGTGAGTTTAACGTCAGTGATTTGTAAATTATTGGAAAGGTTATTTATAGACCATATGGTGGACTTCCTCGTTAAGCATAAATTATTAAATTCGTCTCAACATGGATTCCTTAAAGCGAGGTCATGCTTAACAAATATGTTATGTTTTTTGGAAGAAATCACTAAGTGGATAGACGTGGGATCGCCAGTAGATATTATCTACTTAGATTTTCAGAAAGCTTTTGACAAAGTGCCACATCAAAGATTACTACTTAAATTAAAAGCCCATGGTATCGGGGATAGCATAACTGACTGGATAGAACAATGGCTGACTGACAGAAGACAACGAGTTGTAGTAGATGGAGAAGTTTCAAATTGGAAATCGGTTTTGAGTAGGGTACCTCAAGGATCAGTATTAGGACCTATATTATTCTTAATATATATCAATGACTTGGACGACAATATAACAAGTAATGTACTGAAATGTGCGGATGACACAAAACTGTTTAGAAAGGTTAATACTGATGGTGATAAACAACATTTACAAAACGATCTAGACAGATTAGTGAAATGGTCTGAGAAATGGCAGATGTTGTTCAATTTTGGGAAATGTAAATGCCTACATACAGGACATGGGAACTTGAATGTAAACTATAAAATGGGAGATACTGTTCTGGGTACTACTGTAAAAGAAAAGGACTTAGGAGTTACAATAAGCGCTGATATGAAAGTTTCAGAGCAGTGTTGTATTGCAGCTTCAAAGGGTAATCAAATTATTGGATTGATTAGAAGAAACATAACGTACAAGGGAAAAAAGTTAATTATACCTCTTTATAAAGCAATAGTTAGACCTCATTTAGAATACTGTATACAAGCATGGAGACCATATCGTAAGAAGGATATATATAAGCTTGAACGCATACAAAGGAGAGCAACTAAAATGATTCCAGAACTGAGAGATCTTAGTTATGAAGAACGCCTGAAAGAATGTGGTTTAACAACTCTAGAGACAAGAAGGTTAAGAGGAGATCAGATTGAAGTTTTTAAAATATTGAATGGGTATGAAAATATTGATAAATATGTTTTTCTCACTCAAGAATGATAGCAGAACTAGAGGACATGAGGTAAAATTAGTAAAGGATCAATGTAGATTGGACATCAGGAAGCACTCGTTCTCACATAGGACAATAAATGAATGGAACAAATTGTCTACAGATTGGGTAACTGCTAGCAGCGTGAATATGTTTAAAAACAAGGTTGACTCATATCTCAGGAGGGCGGGTTATAAGTAGATGAACATTGTTGGACTCTCGATAAGCCAATGGCTTCCTTGTCCACTTGCCATCTGGGTCTTTGGCTTGGATGGCAAATTTTGTTAAATCTTGTTAATCAAGTATATCGTCCTGTAACGGATATTGTTTGCATTAAAATTGAAACGCTCGTGGCGGATAGGTATACAACTATTAATCACGAAAGACACCATAGTGACTATTTGCAATAATATGACCCATAGATTATGACTGTCTTCTTGTTTCCTAATGGTGAGCTTCGGCGCACTGTTTCGCACCAAGTTTTCCTCTCTGCTAACAATGGTGAGATAACTTTTACCTAAAATAATCTCGCACCCACTGCATGGCCTCTAGCAACCAAATTGCTTGGGCGCCCTCTTTTGCACCTACGTTTCACTTCTTTATGCGCCCACGTGTCCTATCTGTTATTATTGCTGAGTCACGTTTCGGGGGAAGGATGTCTTATTGTTCATTTTAAAACTCCACCATCAACTAATTTCGCCCATAGCCAATCCGGTTCGCTGATGTCCAAACGTAAAGTGTGGGAATAAATTAAGTAACATCCGCTGTCGATTTTATAAAAACAAAGTGCATATGTTTTGTTAAAATCATCGAAAGAGTTGACCTTGGTCGGTAAATTTGGTAACTTGAAAATTCAGTACGGAGCCTTCTTTGTCGATGACGCGACTTTCACGAAGGCAGGCAGAGTCAACAAAGAGTGAAATACGTGTTGTAGTCTACAAACGCACTGAGTGCCAAGTCCGTGGGTTTCCACTTTTTTTTTCAATTAATGTTTGATTAAAAGCAATTCATAAATCTACACTCTAACTAACGTCTATACTCTAACTATGTTCACATACTTAAACACTGCAATGAACATAATCATTATTAAAAATTCGAATGAGGAATGTCATATCTAGCAAAACATAAGTGAGTGACATGGCAAATATATCCCAAACTGCTATTTCCATTATACATATTGATGGAATCTTGTCCACTGCATGTGATTTTTTTCCTGCATAATTTTTATCTGAAACTTCAAATAATCATTGCCCTATGTATCCTGATGTAGCTTGCTTGATGACTTGATGAGCATATAGGTATGTTCTAGAACTGTCTGGTAAGTATACACCATGTAAATGTACAGGTGTCCTTCGATATATTTGGATTTTCTAAGTAGTGTACAAATGATACTGTATTTGGTTAGATTAATCAGCTTGCTATGTCGCTATTGTGGAAATACATATAACATATATTATATGTATTTTGTATCAATATTATCGTTCATGCTATGTACAGGATCCAACGGCAACACCGGTTTTTACTTGGCTACCATATCGTGGGACTGTGGTGTAGCACATCCGCTTTACGTGTTTGAATGTACATACCACGTCCTTTCATTGTGGATGTCTTACTACCTCCACGTATAATGTCTTACTACCTCCACGTATAATGTCTTACTACCTCCACGTATAATACAAACAGAAACAATGTACATACCATGTCCTTTCATTGTGGATGTCTTACTACCTCCACGTGTAATGTCTTACTACCTCCACGTATAATGTCTTACTACCTCCACGTATAATACAAACAGAAACAATGTACATACCATGTCCTTTCATTGTGGATGTCTTACTACCTCCACGTATAATACAAACAGAAACAATGTACATACCACGTCCTTTCATTGTGGATGTCTTACTACCTCCACGTATAATACATACAGAAACAATGTACATACCATGTCCTTTCATTGTGGATGTCTTACTACCTCCACGTATAATACAAACAGAAACAATGTACATACCACGTCCTTTCATTGTGGATGTCTTACTACCTCCACGTATAATACAAACAGAAACAATGTACATACCACGTCCTTTCATTGTGGATGTCTTACTACCTCCACGTATAATACAAACAGAAACAATGTACATACCACGTCCTTTCATTGTGGATGTCTTACTACCTCCACGTATAATACAAACAGAAACAATGTACATACCACGTCCTTTCATTGTGGATGTCTTACTACCTCCACGTATAATACAAACAGAAACAATGTACATACCACGTCCTTTCATTGTGGATGTCTTACTACCTCCACGTATAATACATACAGAAACAATGTACATACCATGTCCTTTCATTGTGGATGTCTTACTACCTCCACGTATAATACAAACAGAAACAATGTACATACCACGTCCTTTCATTGTGGATGTCTTACTACCTCCACGTATAATACAAACAGAAACAATGTACATACCACGTCCTTTCATTGTGGATGTCTTACTACCTCCACGTATAATACAAACAGAAACAATGTACATACCACGTCCTTTCATTGTGGATGTCTTACTACCTCCACGTATAATACAAACAGAAACAATGTACATACCACGTCCTTTCATTGTGGATGTCTTACTACCTCAACGTATAATACATACAGAAATAATGCAGTAAAACAAAACGGTGTATTAAAACTAATTAGAACTAGATCATTCACATTGAATCGCACAGTCTTTGCCCACAGGTTTAATTTGCAACAGCCACTGCCCTATGGCGACCGGCTCGTTTATCAAGGAAGTCGTCCGCAGCTACTTCAATAACCTCGATTATCCAGGGAGGTTGGATTTAAACATAGGTGGAAGGTCGGATTGGTAGGAGGTGGACTCTTAAAATTGGTGGGAGGTGGGAGGATGACCACAGACACAGATCTGACATCGGCTGAGACTACTGCTTCACCACTCTAGTGTACTAATTGGCCTTCAACTTTGTAATTGCCGAGTGATTTCCTATTAGCGAGGCTCTCGACTCGTTCTTGAACGTATAACTACAGTGACACTACTAATGTTTTCCTCGTTATTTTATGACTATTTTATACATCAATATTGCATCGTGTGTAAAACTCAAGAGTGCCTTCTTTGAAACAATATATAGGAAATTACGAGGAGCGTATTCACTATTGGAGGTCATTATATCCGTGTGTACGTATATGTATATCGGGGCAAAACGTATATATGAAACACGTGACCGGCAATTTCAGCCGACAACAGTACTTATTAGTTACGAAAATAGCGATACGTTGGGTAAATGAAATATTTGTATAATTTACGTAGGCACTTGCACTAAAATTTCATAACAACTCGGCCAACACATCTACCCAATGGGTACAACACGTCTCTGACAAGTCTACGCTTCTAATTGATAATTCAACACAATTAATATAGACTCATAGGATAATCGCAACCGATGTAACTAACTGGTAATAAGTTGCCTTGTAGCCATCAGTTGTGTCAATTTATTCGGGAAATTAATTCCTTTATGCATTTATAGGTAAAGAACACTCGTTCTTTAGCCGCTGTTCAACGAACCCTCCCTTGGGCCTTAGGTGCTGGGACCAGCCCCGTTTCGACAATTCAGTTTTTTTTATTAACTTCTCATTAAAGCGCGAAATTATATAAATAAACCAAATGTAATTGCACATACAACACAGTTTGGTGATAGTTTACGCACCAGCATATATTAATCACAATCATCAAAAGTTGCGAAAAACACCCAAAAAAACATACTGTTATCTCACATTTTCTGACCGTGGTGAAATATGGAACTTATTGTACGTCAATGGTGTTCCAATAGCATGTTCAGTCACTGGGTGATACCATGTATCTGTCGCTGCTGTAGTTTCCTGGGACTAACAACTAACACTGCCTTCACCAACAACGTCGCAAATAATGTATTGCTCTATTCCACCTTAGCAGTTGTCTGAACATAGCTGAAATAACGTCCATATAAACATATGCCATTATATTCACTTATCAACGTGTCGTTCCAGAATCCATCATTGCCTCTGCAACCGGATTTCGCGAGTTCGGGGACTGCGCCTTCTTCGTTGATAAGAACCGTGCCAGTTGCGAGGCTGTGACGTCATGAGACAATCCACTGGACATCGTCCTCAAAGTGACACTCTCACAGCCCCTGTCAAACTTCGACGTGAGCATCACTTTGCGTGACGGCAACTGTGGTGACGCCAGTCAGGTAAACAACGTGCTGCTTGGGGAAAAATTGTGTGTACATGTTGAAGACTTGTTAACAAATGCATGTCAACGCATTTGAATGCAAATGCAAATGTTTCACTTGATTCATATGCAAATGTGAATGCAAATGTAATTTCAAGGAACGCATTCAAATGCAAATGCAAATGTTTTGGCGCCACTCACAATTTCATCTCCCCCACGCCATATATTTGACGTGCTGATTCTGCATATAGTGTAGGGAAGAAGAAGTTGGATTTGTGGATTGATGGGGAAGTTTTGTTGGGAGGCCTGATATGTACATGAAAGTTGGGCTTCATCTAAGTGGAAAGGGGGCAACAGTATTTGCGGACGAACTTTCAGCAGCAGTAGATAGTGGCATGGGTACAATGACAACTATTTTTGGTAGTAAACATTGGTTAAACTAGAAGTGCAGGGGTGTTACCTAGATGTGTCTCAAGCAGAACAAGAGGCCACAGACAAACCAATATCAAATCGTCCGAAAAACATATCTGAAACAGGTTATAGATGCATATGTTTAAACGCAAGGAGCATAGTAAATAAGAAAAATTAATTAAACATTATGGTAGAAGATATTGACCCTCACATAATTGGTACAACTGAATCATGGGCCAACATAGACATGACAGATGCTGAATTAGGACTGACAGGATACGTAATGTTTAGGAAAGATCGAATAGGAAGAAGGGGAGGGGGAGTTATTTTATATGTTAAATAATCTATTCAGGCTTATGAAATAAAACTAGAAAGGGAAGCCGATTGCGATGAAGCTGTTTGGTGCAAAATTGTTTCAGGAAATTCAAAATTAACTATTGGATTAGTTTAACGAAGCCCAAACATAAACGAAGAGGACAACACAAAAATAAAAAACACTATAAAGGAAGTTAGTAAAGGGGAATGTATCATAATGGGATATTTTAACCATGGACACATACAATGGAATTCTCTAGAGAGCACAGGGATTGAGGACCAACAATTTCTATTTTTAATCCAGGATAGCTTTCTTACTCAGCACGTGCTAGAACCAACCAGGGGAGAAATGTATTAGATATAGTTTTGTCATCGCAAAAAGAATTAGTGGACAATGTAAAAATATTTGAACCATTGGGTAACAGTGACCATAATCAAATACATTTTGACATCAATGTAAAATCAGAGAGTAAAAATAAGAAAACGTACAAGAGAAACTTCCACAAAGGTAACTACAAAGATATGAGAAAATACTTAGCAAAGCTAGATTGGAATAACATGCTGATGAATAAGACCGCAATTGAATGTTGGAATATTCTAAAATATGAAATTGAGAGTATCATCGATACATTTTTTCCCTTCCAAAAACAAGGAAAACGGTGTAGAAAGAAACACTTGACAATAGAGGCTATTAGAAAAATAGTGTTAAAACAAACTATGTGGAGGGTTTATAGGCGTACCGGAAAGGAAGAAGACTATGAAAATTACAAAGAAGCACTTAATGCAGCTACAACTGAAATCAGACAATCTAAAAGAAGCTATGAGCAAATACTAGCATGTAACATAAAAAATGACAGCAAGAGTTTTTATGCATATGTCAGGAGTAAACAAAACGTACAAGACAAGGTTGGACCTCTAGAAGACAGTGCTGGAAATATAATATATCAGGGGTTTTTTAATGGCGGAAGACCTAAATGATTACTTCAGTTCAGTATTTACCAAAGAAGATATTAGTTCATTACCAGTTGCTGATGCTAACTTTCAAGAGGCTAAATCTGACTATTTAGGACCGTTAGTTGTAACTCCAGAAATAGTAGCTAAGAAAATAAAGGCAATGAAGGATAATAAATCACCGGGAGTGGATGGGATTCCTCCAAAATTACTAATGTAAACATTAGACAAATCAGTATACCACTTGCAAGAGTATTCAACTTAATTAAAAGAGGGAGTTGTTCCTTTTGAATGGAAAGAAGCAAACATCATACCATTATTTAAAAAGGGTTCGAGAAATAAGTCAGAAAATTACAGACCAGTGAGTTTAACGTCAGTGATTTGTAAATTGTTAGAAAGGTTAATTAAAGAACATATGGTGGACTTCCTCTTTAAGCATAAATTATTAAATTCATCTCAACATGGATTCCTTAAAGCGAGGTCATGCTTAACAAATATGTTATGTTTTTTGGAAGAAATCACTAAGTGGATAGACGTGGGATCGCCAGAAGATATTATCTACTTAGATTTTCAGAAAGCTTTTGACAAAGTGCCACATCAAATATTACTACTTAAATTAAAAGCCCATGGTATCGGGGATAGCATAACTGACTGGATAGATCAATGGCTGACTGACAGAAGACAACGAGTTGTAGTAGATGGAAAAGTTTCAAATTGGAAATCGGTTTTGAGTGGGATACCTCAAGGATCAGTATTAGGACCTATATTATTCTTAATATATATATCAATGACTTGGACGACAGTATAACAAGTAGCGTACTGAAATTTGCAGATTACACAAAACTGTTTAGAAAGGTTAATACTGATGGTGATAAACAACATTTACAAAACGATCTAGACAGATTAGTGAAATGGTCTGAGAAATGGCAGATGTTGTTCAATTTTGGGAAATGTAAATGCCTACATACAGGACATGGGAACTTGAATGTAAACTATAAAATGGGAGATACTGTTCTGGGTACTACTGTAAAAGAAAATGACTTAGGAGTTACAATAAGCGCTGATATGAAAGTTTCAGAGCAGTGTGGTATTGCAGCTTCAAAGGGTAATCAAATTATTGGATTGATTAGAAGAAACATAACATACAAGGGAAAAAAGTTAATTATACCTCTTTATAAAGCAATTGTTAGC
>OY759261.1:37531521-37706521 GCA_963662155.1 Lamellibrachia columna | reverse complement strand
AAAGTTAGCGATATAGTTCTAATGTCATTTTCCACTGTGTCTGGTGGATGTTTCTTTGACAATGGAATGACAGTTGCTGACTTCCATAACTTTGGTAAGACTCCTTCCCTCAATGAGCTACTACAATATAACTGTGACTGGTGCCGCGTGAATGTGCGTAAAGTCCTTCAATGCCCATGGCGGAATGTTGTCTGGTGAAGTAGCTTTTTAACTTTGACCTTTTCAAGTGCCACCTCTGTATACGTCACGCTGATAACGAACTCAGCTGACGATGGTTCGTCGACGTCAAATATTGGGTGAGGTGACTGCAATCTTGGTATGTCTTCACACACTGACAGAAAGAATCCTTTCGTAGACTTGACCAAGCTGTCCATATCCCCATTAGTGTATTTATTGGCCAGCCCCAGCATCTCATTGCGGCTGTGACAGCGCTGAAGTAAACATGTCTTGTTCATTCGTTCGTTCATTGTTACCCATGCGCCTGGTAACGATGCTATGGGACCATTAACAACATATTGTGGCCTGATGTTCCCACACCGTCAAGTACTGTCAGCCAACCGTACACAGGTGACATTTTAGATCACATTATATATATATATATATATATATATATATATATATATATATATATATATATATATATATATATATATATATATATATATATATATATATATATAATATATATATATATATATATATATATATATATATATATATATATATATATATATATATATATATATATATATATATATATATATATATATATATATATATATATGTATGTATAAATATATGTATATATATTGCATGATTACATGTGACTGCTTTAACAAGTTGCTCGTACCCATAATGTGTGCGTAAAATCGAGTAATTTAATTGCTTAAAACATCCACTTAAAATAACACCACAGTTTGAGTTACGTCACAAAAAGGTGTCCATACTAGTTTTTATGTACTCCCGCAACGAGCCTTTGTCAGCAGACTCAGCACCAGGTGGGTGGTAGATGCACGCTGCAATAATACTTTAGTAGCATTTTCTTGGTAGTTTTTTATATTTCAATCTAATTCATAGCAATTCGTGTTCATCATCTTCAATATAATGCAACCGATTATACATCACGGTCCCTGTCACATAACACGCTACACCTCCGCCTCCTCTCTCCACCTGGTTCTTCGCCACAACGAGCAACTCGTGTAATTTCTCAAATCTCAGTTACCGATCGTTGACATTCAGACAACCTGGTGTATTCCATCGTGAATTGTTCGTGAGCGTGACTAAACTGTCTGCATTCACACCTGCGTACCGTTTCTATAATATTGTTATTAGCACATGAGCACGATTTTGCTCTTACAAATCGATTTCGCTCCATAGCTATGATCAAAACAGAAAATAAATAATAAAACCGCTCACAGAATTTAGAAACGCTGCTTAAAAATGCTCCTAAGACCTAACTTAAGACGAGGTTAGAGCGCTCATAAAACAAAACACATCCACTATAAACAGTCACATTTTCCTAACAGCTTGTTATATTGACTTCACTTTTACGTAGATATCCAGTTTTTCACAATCAATTAAGTTTTTAAAATGTGAGCGAGGAATAGTTCTTAAATTATGGGTTTTGTCTACCGCAAGTTTTGCTATTGAAGATTGTCAAAACTTCACTTGCCAAAACTACACGTCGCCTGTTTGTCACAACAATATTGACCTCTGTGACATGGCGTCTTCTTTTTTAAAAATCACATTTTCCTCTTCACCCAGTGAGTAAATCAGTAAAATGCAGTTGAAAAGTGTTCGATGGGTCGTATTATCAGCCACTTTTTGACAACTTTTATATTAATTTTGCTTAGTAGTTCACATTTTGGAGCTTATCATGGAAATTGTTATCACTAGCTTATAATGGACGTACTAGCAGCTAGTGAGAGGTTACTCATTAACCGTTTCACCCCGTAAGTAAAACGGTGGACACATGGAAGGCAGACGTGTCGCAAGATGTATCGGGGAACAGGACATTCTGGTCGCTGTCTACGAACTGAGCACCCGTGTCGCGACAGTTATCTTTCTGGAAATTGTTAATTTCCTTAATCCTCTCACCGTGTGCCCCTGTTGTATCAGGCACTGCTGATCGTCATACTGCTGACGTCTGGTGCACTGGTGATGGGGTCGCTGAAGTCCTGCTTCACTTGAGGCACGTCCGCGTCACTCATGATTACCTGCCTACAGACGATAATGAGTTCGTCAGCCTCTTTACACACTTCACTCCACTGGACAGCATTTAGTAAGTCTTTTGCGTAGACATAGACGCTTTTGGATGTCCCGTGCAATATGGTCGTCAAATATGAAGACTCCGCCCGATACGTTTTCTTTATGTTTACATGGAATACAGATAATTGCTTTTGTCTGTTTTCCTCTCTCCTTTGCCTTTGTCACATGTTTAGGAGGATCCGCTACCACTGATAGCTGTGTTAATGTTTGAGGCGGCGAAAGGGTTAAGTTTGCAAACATGACATCAGTGACGGTGAGCTCAAGCTCGTCATGACGTTTAACCATTAAGTCGCTGTTAACCATTGAGTCGCTCGCCGTGTAAAACAGGGTTTCCACCGAGCGTCTCGTAGTCATCAAACCTCGCCTGCCGCTAGGTGGATCACGCAGTGTGTTGAAAAGCTTAGCTCGTGTTATGTTCATCATGGAGACGCGAGTGGTTGCTCAGGCGTGACATTGTCGTATGTCGTTGGTCACGCGTATGAATGTGCATTCAACCGTCACTGGGTGATATAGGGTGGTACGACTAAATTCCATTCAATTCTCGCTCAAGTTGACATTAAAATTGCATTGAAATGTACACACCGATATCCGCATAAAGTGTTCTTCCAGTTGGCCTGGGTCTGTGAGTATGACGACAGTCTTTACTCTTTAACGTACGATAGTATCAGGTATCAAGTGTAAACAAACCACGCCCTGTAAACGTCGACGAAATCTGGGTGGGTGGACTCAACGAAATCCACCCAGTTGTTTCATCTCTCACATACTAAATGCCTGGTAGCCTTTACCTGCCGTTTGCACGGCGCCATCGCAGAATTTCAATTTAGTTAGATTGTGTTAGATGAATGTTGTTTAAAATATTCTCTCTGTACCTCGGTAATCTTGAATGTGGCTGTTCTCTGTGTTCAAAAAGAACACTTTTGGCTGGATTATTTAGGTTTTAATTTAATTTCGAAAATAATAAACTTGCTAACTGTGTTCTATATACAAAGCTCGCGTGAATCCAAACAAGCCTTCCAGATAGCAAACACGCAGAACACAAAATAATGAGACTAAAATCATGCAGCTGGTAACTTTTACCGAATACGTTTACTACAGACTGAGCCAAAACCAAGTTTATGCGATTCTAAAATACTGCCTGTGATTTACTTTTAACGAAACCTTTGTCTTAATAGATGTCAGTTTATTTATGTTCTATCTAATTAACTAATATGCTGTTTTAATAAGTTTTTATTCTTGCGAATAAACTAAAGAATTAATTCACGAACTGTCTGCAAAACATTTTTTCACTCTCTAAATTTGAGTCCGAGAATAGCTTACATAAATATATTGCCTCTGACTAAATGTTAACAAAAATGGTGTCTTGGTATATGTCTACAACACGTTTATGAATAATATATGTGTAATAATAATACTTATTATAATCAATATTCTACTCTTTTTCTGAAAATTCATTATATTAAATTCATTAACGAATTGTACTCTAGCCCTATTTTCGCTCGCTCACTTTTAGCGGATAAAACTTACGCTAAAATACTGCCTCTGACTAAATACTAACAACTCTTTCTAAATAGAAGTCTACGTTTATGCATTTTAAATTTTTAAATAGCAATAATTATTCTTTAAAAATATTCCAAGCTTTTTTCTCGCAATTCACTGCACCAAATTCAAATCATTGTTGCTCTAATATTCTGCCTCCGAAATTCCTTTTACGGAATTGAATGTCAAGCCCTTGCCGACGTGAATCTTTTCTCCTACAATTGTAGTTTAATGTCCAAATATGGGTACTGTTCTATTGACATCAATCAGAGGCTTGGAAAGACACGGGAAGCATGTGAAGAGCTGAACAAAATGTGGAGGCTAAAGGTTATAGATAAAAAAACGAAATGTGTGTGCTTAATGTGGATGCATATTTATATTATAATCGAAGGTTTTTTATAATAAGGGGCCATATCTAAAGTACGCAACACTTGGGGAGTGGTTTCTGGGTAATCGTCATTCGATATGGAGCGTTACATGGAGGGTGGTGGTGTCTTGGTGATCGTTACATGGAGGGTGGCGGTGTCTTGGTGATCGTTACATGGAGGGTGGTGGTGTTTTGGTGATCGTTACATGGAGGGTGGTGGTGTATTGGTGACCTTTACATGGAGGGTGGTGGTGTCTTGGTGATCGTTACATGGAGTGTGGTTGTGTCTTGGTGATCGTTACATGGAGGGTGGTGGTGTCGTGGTGATCGTTACATGGAGGGTAGTGGTGTCTTGGTGGCATTACGTTACATTACAATTCACAAATAAAACAGGTTTGGCTAGCGTAGCTGTTGATTATGATTGCTACTATTCATTACAAGGGGGTGGGCAGACAAGTTGGTTTTGGCATTAATTTGACTTAATGTATCGACATATATGTATTGTACCATCAAAGTGCGCTTTGCAATGTTCTTACAATGCTATGTTTAACAAGATTTGCCATCCAAGCCAAAGGCCCAGATGGCAAGTGGACAAGGAAGCCATTGGCTTATCGAGAGTCCAACAATGTTCATCTACTTATAACCCGCCCTCCTGAGATATGTGTCAACCTTGTTTTTAAACATATTCACGCTGCTAGCAGTTACACAATCTGTAGACAATTTGTTCCATTCATTTATTGTCCTCTGTGAGAACGAGTGCTTCCTGATGTCCAATCTACATTGATCCTTTACTAATTTTACCTCATGTCCTCTAGTTCTGCTATCCTTCTTGAGTGAGAAAAACATATTTCTATCAGTATTTTCATACCCATTCTATATCTTAAAAATTTCAATCTGATCTCCTCTTAACCTCTTTGTCTCTAGAGTTGTTAAACCACATTTTTTAGGCGTTCTTCATAACTAAAGTCTCTCAGTTCTGAAATCATTTTAGTTGCTCTCCTTTGTATGCGTTCAAGCGTATATATATCCTTCTTACGTTATGGTCTCCATGCTTGTATACAGTATTCTAAATGAGGTCTAACTATTGCTTTATAAAGAGGTATAATTAACTTTTTTCCCTATATGTTATGTTTCTTCTAATCAATCCAAGAATTTGATTACCCTTTGAAGCTGCAATACAACACTGCTCTGAAACTTTCATATCAGCGCTTATTGTAAATCCTAAGTCCTTTTCTTTTACAGTAGTACCCAGAACAGTATCTCCCATTTTATAGTTTACATTCAAGTTCCTATGTCCTGTATGTAGGCATTTACATTTCCCAAAATTGAACAACATCTGCCATTTCTCAGACCATTTCACTAATCTGTCTAGATCGTTTTGTAAATGTTGTTTATCACAATCGGTATTAATCTTTCTAAACAGTTTTGTGTCATCCGCAAATTTCAGTACATTACTTGTTATACTGTCGTCCAAGTCATTGATATAAATTAAGAATAATATAAGTCCTAATACTGATCCTTGAGGTACCCCACTCAAAACCGATTTCCAATTTGAAACTTCTCCATCTACTACAACTCGTTGTCTTCTGTCAGTCAGCCATTGTTCTATCCAGTCAGTTATGCTATCCCCGATACCATGGGCTTTTAATTTAAGTAGTAATTTTGTATGTGGCACTTTGTCAAAAGCTTTCTGAAAAACTAAGTAGATAATATCTACTGGCGAACCCACGTCTATCCACTTAGTGATTTCTTCCAAAAAACATAACATATTTGTTAAGCATGACCTCGCTTTAAGGAATCCATGTTGAGATGAATTTAATAATTTATGCTTAACGAGGAAGTCCACCATATGGTCTATAATTAACCTTTCTAATAATTTACAAATCACTGACGTTAAACTCACTGGTCTGTAATTCTCTGACTTATTTATCGAACCCTTTTTAAATAATAGTATGGTGTTTGCTTCTTTCCATCCATGTTGTAGGCGGAATGGCAAGGGATCATTCACCACACCGTCAACAAGCACGAATGGCAAGTTAGTGGTGGGGTGTCTGCTGGCCAATGCTCACATGGTCCGCTGGAGGGTGATCACGACAAGGCGTGATTGGAGGAAGGGTTGCCAGTGCACAAAGCCCTGGTGGAAGTTGTCCCCAACATTCGGTTCTACGACATAGTAATTATGTGCAGGACCTACCAAAAAAAAAAAAATTAATGCATAACTAATATGACGTGTTTCTACAATAAATTTATGTTTATTGATCCTTTATAAAGAACAACTCTGAACGTGTCTTATATCAACCCATCAAATGTTGGCTTTCAGTATGTTGCGGTCACTCATATCATGTACATATAATGGTCTTGCGACCAGTTTATGTGGTCGTTGTTCACGTTTGGCAGGTGGCAGCACCATGCAGGTACATCATTGTTAGAAACAACCCGTGCCTGGAATTGTGGTCGCCCAAGATGGACGGTTGCCCAAGAGATGAGTAGGCCAAAATAATTTTACCCTCGACAGTTAATGCACATACTACATTTTGAGGCACACTGGTGAACTTGAGGTATTTCACCACCACGTGCTGATGTATGCGGCAAAGCTATTCACATTCAGATAAAAGAAAATTGTTGTACACATTATAATTAGTCAGTCACTAAACCTGTTATCAAGATCAGAAATAAAATCGTGCGATAATTGTGTTCATCTGCATGAGGATTTTATTGTAATGGTTGTCCTCGTGAGATTGCGTATTCTTTCTAATAAAAAGCCAATAGATATAGATATGCACAAGATAAATATGGGTAAAATAACTGCATTTGATGTGTATAGCATAACATAATTTTATATTAGTATGCACTGAAAATGTTATATAAATTATTTGTAAAAACATTAAACCAATGAGAACATTATAATGTAAAAAGATGTTTTCTTGAAACAAATATGAAATTATATCATGAAAATAAAAACAATTAAATATGTTTTGATTATTTGTTAAAACAACAACACCGGTGTCATATTTGACAATGTTGAAACTTTAAAACATCAAAATTAAAGTAATGCTCTGGTACTTTGGTGTTTGATCTCTGAACCTACGCATCTAAAAATGGTTTGATGAAATTACATTTAGTCTACAATTAATATTCATGAACAAGGGCGTGAACTGCTGCCCAGGCATGGGCAACAGTTCACGCCCTTAGCAAAGTTTGGAGAGCGCCCATCTGCAGACTCACCAAACTGAAGATTTTCAGAACGAAGGTTGAACCGATCCTGATATATGGATGCGATCTACCCAAGAATGCTGCAGAAAACTAAAAATATGTCATGGCGCCACCACATGACCAACCAAGAAATGTACGGCTCACTCCCACGGATCACTACCATCGTGAAACAACGGCGTCTTCGTCTGGCAGGTCATGTGATGCGCCATGACGAAGCAGCCAACAAAGTCCTGCTCTGGAAGCCCGATGGCCCTCGGAAAAGAGGTCGACCAACAACTACTGTACAAAACATACTAGATAAAGACACGAACCTCAGCAGGACAAATCTAATAGCTTTACAATTGTGTACAATTGCTTAGTTTTTAATAATATAATTATTTAGTTATTTATCATAATTTAATATTTCATTATAATATAAATTGTATTTAATTAATCGGCGATTTTATGAAATTGGCGATTTTATTAAATGCCAATTTCATTGACATATTTTCTTTATATTGTAATTTATAGCCAATAATAATAACAATAATATATGCAAAAGTTGCCATATAGCAATCCGTAAAACAGTGAATGTCGATGTGCGATGTGATCATCAAAGGGCACACCAATAAACGTTAAACTTTAAAAGTAAAATAGAAAATGTTTCGACATTTTGATTACACGAAACCCTGGATCAACGATGTTGTTGTACATTCCACAGCAGTATTTTGAGCTAATCACCACTGCTCACATCTGTGTGGTTTGTCTCTGTGTGTGTGGATATTTAAATTGCCGTCCCAAATTATGGTTCTCCACAATAATTGTACATTAGGGTTTCTTCCCCGAGTAAGTGCGCATATAACTGGTCATAGGGTCACATTTGTATTCTCTATAATTTATAAACTACATATGACTCTTCAAAAGTCCAGTCCGGGCAAAATGTGAATTCTTGGGTGGCATGATCACTAACACTTCTCACCTCCGCCCCCCCCCCCCCGTCGGATATGTATTTTCAATGATACAATTTCAGCAAACTGTGATCCACATGTCTCACACTTGAAGGGTTTCATGAGTGTGGATACGTCTCTATTTGAAGACAAACGAATGCCTACCCCACAAAACAATTGGGAACCCCAAACATATGGGTGGTTGCCTTTTACAAACCCATTTTACAAACATACAGACATGGTATGACACATATAATCAGTTTTTGCTTGGAGTCCCTTCTTAACTGTAGCTTAAAATTCAAAATCCACCTGCTTTGATATAATAATGTCCATTAAACCAATCGCTTTGTAGTTAGTTTACCAGTGACTAAACATACCCCCCAAAGATGCGCATCATTTGAAAGGGTAGATGTGAGAAGAGTTGTCCAAATTGCAACAAAGGGGATATGAGGCAATTTGAATCAAGTTTGTCTGTGTTTGTTTTTGATTAAAAACCACATGAGAACAATTTACATGCTGGTACATCGGTTCAGTTTGTCTTCTTTTGGTGGACATAGGCAGTGTTGGAATTGGCAATATGTTTATATTATATCTGCAATTTATATATTATGATCTTAAACTACTGATTGTTGAGAGGGTTAGCCCATGCCAATACAACAGGCTCAACATCCCCTTTGTGGCATTGTACTTTTTATATTGGTTTTGGAGGCAGTCTGAATTGAGTCACCTTATTTCTACAGAGGAAGGCCTCTTGACTGCATCATACGCATTGCATGGCTAACTGGTGGGTTAAGTGATCAATGGCCCTCTATGGACATCCTGGTGGCTTCATTAAACAAACGGATTATGGCCTTAACTGGTAGCCTATAATTGTTTGCTTAACAGAGGGTTTCTGATTAGGAAAAATTGCTGCCCGTTGCCTTTTTTTGGGTAACATAGTCATGGTTATTGGAGAATGCGGTGCACTATGTGTAGGGATGATAAGGGGGTAATCAATCAGAAATAACGAAGTATTAAAAAACATTCAAATACTTCAGAAAAGTTAAACAATTTTAACTACAAATAAATTTATTTCCACAGCATATATTGAGAAAGTACTGATATACTCGTAATATACTCGTAAAATCGGAGAACACTGCGTATGAGTACGAGTACATGATCCATAAGTTATATGAATACGACAGGCCTTGCCATTAAAGGGGGGGGTGAAGCACTCGAACAACCATAGCCCAAACATAATAACATACCATTTACAGTATATATCACCCTTATATGATGGGCGCAACGCCACGGTAATTTTGTAATATCCTTTTAAACTTTGCCATTATCTTCGCTGGGCGGCGCCATATTGCTCTGCGGGGGGCTCAGCGGCAGAGTGGTTTGAGTACGAGCTCCTGGCACCGCGTTCACACAGTAAAAACTCTCGGAAAAACGGCCGAAACGCATGGAAAATCGAATAAAAAGAAAACTGGTGTGCACTGGATGGCTCCTGGATATATCAACTAGTACTACAAATGCAAGGAAAAAACTTTTGATCGACTTTCGAGGAAGAATTTGCAGCGGAAAAGGTGGTTGCAAATGCGGAAATTGCCGTGTCCGCCAGCCGCAGGCACTGCGAGTGACCACTTTTCCGATGCAGATTACAAGACAAAAGACGTGTGTGATGAGCATGGACAGACGGTGAGCATCAAGATGTCATTCTTGGTCAAAGACACCGTTCCATCTTAGATCTTTTTTTCCGCATATGACCATGCATCTACAGACTATTCTGCGACAAGGAAACGTCAGATATCAGAGGGCAGAGCGATGCGTAGGAAGCGACGAGCCGAAACCAGGTTAGTAAATTGGATTACCGTTACCATTGTGATTTATCACTACGATTACAATATAGTTCCACCCCAATAAGCACAGCTGTGCTTCAACGTCAGCATATATATGACCCACAGTAAATCGAAATGTATGAATACAATAAAGTGCGAGTAAGTGTTAATAGTTTGATATAATTACGAGTGTTTTCCAATCCGCCGATTTATTTTCGACGTGATCAGATGTACCGTCAATACGTGGCCGTACTCAAAACAATAACAATAACTCAGTAAGTGCTACAGGATATACTGCAGCCTTGTAACATGGGCCATGGCGTATGTACTAGGCAAAATTATTCAAGAAAATAATTTGATATTATTTATTGACAGTCATAGTAATTAAGTCTCATACTCCTGTGTTCTAAATGCCTAGAGAGCAAGCGGCAAGCGTAAGGCTAAGCCTGGGGGGGGGTTAGATGCATGGGAGAAACACGACGAAAAGACAGTATAGACTATAGTGCAACAGAAGCCTACTGTTGCTGTTTACATTTCAAATTCTTTATGGAAATATTTAAATATGCACATACTTTCATTGTGATTAAGTGCAAATGCAGTTACAAATTTTTTTTAAAAGTATTTAAATATTTAAGTAAAATGCATTTCACCCATGCAATGTCTAGCTGGAAAGGAAACTAAGGCATCGTCATCTACCCAGTTGAACACTGTCAGATTACATGTCTGCTTTCTATAATGACACTTTACAATTTCTGTCTGAATTCTTGTGACTTGACAATAAGGCAAAATTATATAAAATGAATTTGCTTTATTGATCAGATTAAACCCCACATGTAATAACCGGAAGTTCATAAAGAGATGTATTAATTACATTGTATTCTAACACGACTGATAACACTGTAATGAATATCGTGGGGGAGGGGGCAACTGTCGGCAACCCACAATAGTATTAGTACAAGCTATACATATGAAGGAAATATATCAGGCATGGGGTCAATTCTGTTTTGTCAATTCCAAAAAATCAGTTCTAATTCCGCCTTGCAAAAAATCAATTCCAACTGTTAAAATCCTAGGCTAAAGAAAAATTCAAATCCAATTCGTTTTAACACAGTTTTATTTGTCACGTGTGCACAATCATATTTAATTAGATATGATAAAAAAATTATTGTTCGTTAAATGCACACATACACATACACATATATATATATATATATATATATATATATATATATATATATATATATATATATATATATATATATATATATATATATATATATATCAGGTTTGCCATAAAAAACTTTAAAATGGCATCCAGCCATTTCATATGTACTTTCTGCTGCGACACCTCTCCTGGATTTTTGCTAATAAAACCAGACATTTTGGACAGCCCTGGACAGTTGGGTCATTAATCTGAGTTTTTAACAGTTTCCCCTGTTTATATTGGGTCCAGGTCATTTGCCCCCCTCCCGGACATTTGCCCCTTTGTCACTTGCCCCCCAAACATTAGCCCCTTGCCTTATTCAAAATCTGGACATTTGCCCCCCTGTCCGTAGCTTCTGGATTATTTGTAAGTTTTTTTAAGAAATGTTTTTTTAACTTATTTTTTAAATTTCTGAACATGAATTCAAGATATATATTACCCTAATTGTAATTAATGTTCTTTGTGCCAGATCAGCCAAGTAAATTACTTTATGTAGTTGGAGATGATCCTGTAATCAAAGGATTATCTTTATTGCAATTGTGGAAGAAGTCAGTGACATTAGGACCAGGACATGTTAGGACAATTGAGGATATTTGAAAGAAGCCATCTCAACAAGGTTTCTTTTGAATTGCATTTACCATGGAGAGTTGGAGTGACTCCATTTTTCTATAAAACTGGATGCACAAGCCAGAGTTGTCAGAAAACACTTATAACTTCATCATGGAAATTACTACTAGCACCTGAGGAGGTCAGAAGCTATGTTTTGAGTGTCATTCCTACACCAAGAAGGGGGACCAACAAGATTACTCTTCAATGGGAGTGAAGCGTCGATCCTAATCATGCAAGGGTGCTGTGGTCACTGATCTGATCTCCAGATCCAGAATGTGATCAACAAGACTGCCTGCAACCATGATGGTGACATGGCACAGATAGAAGCTGCCAAGGTCCGTGAGGACCTGAAAACTAAGGCAGCTAATACCAGGGGCACTCCAAACCAGCTGATCTCTGACTCGTTGCTGTCCACCAGTTTGTGGAAGCATCACCCAAAGAACCCATCTTCCACTACTGATCTGACTATCAATGATACCTGGAAGACAACTGGTAACAAGATCATCTCATACACACTCCAGGGGATAGGCCATTGCATTAGGCTAAAGTGACTTTGACTTGTCATTGAATGTTATGTTATTGTAGTAATAATGATAAAACTGCAAACTGATTTTCACTTGTCAATTATCATAGAAAAAAGGGGCAGATGTCCTGGGGGGGAGCAAATATACTAGGAGGCAGATTTATATCGCTCTCAGTTGTGGTATCATTGATATTTCATCAAATTTACTGGAAAGTTTGAGTCTTCAACATCCTAATCTCCAACATGTATTCTCCATGGGGACATTTTTAATTACTACAAAGGGCAAACCCTACAGCCACATGTAACAGCATTGTACAGGTGACCAGTGACATGTGTAGTATTGGAAACTTGTGGGCTGAACATTAGGCTTGGATAAAAAAGAGGCTGCATTCAAGTGGGGCAGGCTTCCTCTCTCACACAAAGGGAATGAGCAGACAGGTGCCCTTAATTGGCAATCTCTGTAAATAAACCTTGTACACTGAGAAAGAAAATGAGGCCTGAATGGTCTGATTTTGGTTTTACTGTCTGTTACAGTAACTTAGTATTTCTTTTTGATGCAAATGCTTGATTATATTGTTCTTGGTCACAATGTTTCAATACCAGAGTAGACAGTGTCTATGCTGTAATGTTGACAACTTCCTGGCTGTTACCAGATTCAGGGTGACATGCTAATAGCAGACAAATATGATTTTAAAAGTAATATAAGTAAATATAAGGGTAAATATTAACAGTATCAAGTCAATAATTCCAACAAAATCAATTCCAATTCCCCCAAAAAAAATTTTTTTTTAATAAATTCCAATTAAAAAAACATTTTTTAAGTCAATTCCAATTCCGGAACTGGAATTGAGGGTCAGTTCCAATTCTGGAATGGAATTGACCACATGCCTGAAGTATATTCATGACAATATCTTGTCTCTGTGTACTACAGCAACAGTCATGAACAGTATAATTGAATTGAAACAAGCTTGTCTGTGGGGCTTTGTCGGGAGGGGCTTTTGTCCATGCACCATACTATCTAGCAGATGCTTTCAGCATAATACCTAATAATTATATATATATTTACATATATACATATATATATATATATATATATATATATATATATATATATATATATATATATATATATATATATATATATATATATATATATATATATATATATATATATATATATATATATATATATATATACGTGTGGGCAGGTATGTGTGTGTGCGTGCAGCATTTATAAGGTAAATATGTCACAAGCATAGATCTGCATTTGGTCCATTAACAATATTCATGCATTATGTTATCTAAATCGATTGTCAGATATAAAATAAGTAACCCCATAGAAAGTATACCTATGGGTCCATATTTTGCTATGGAATTTGGACCCCTTATAGAATTTTGACCTCCCTGGCCCATTGAAAACAGTGCAATGTTGATTAGATAATATAATACACTTTGGAGCTAGGATGCTACAATTTTGGTTGCATGCGTTTGGTTATGTTACCAGTGGCATTCGTTAAACTAACCAAACAGATTCATTAAAAACATTAAGAGATCAGTGAAAGACCCATTGGTTGAATTAACATGGCTCCATAGGGAAAATGCTTTTCCCTGTGGTTGATTACTTTATATATTCTATATGACACTGGCACTCTTATATTCTAAAAATAATATATACAAGAGAAAGTTTCTCACATTGTGATTAATTTTTATTATGCAAAAGATGAATTTTGTAAAAATTTCAAGTCACTGTATGTGTAATCTTTTCAGATGAAGGATTCACCATTGGTTCGTACAAGTACAGGTACTAGTTTTGAAGCGTCCAGCGCTACGGGTGATGCCGTCAATCTTTACATTACGGATGTCACCTTTAGTGCCATCACTGCTACTACTGCTGTGGCACCACATACAACTGATGCTGAAATGCAAATCGATCCAGTAACGATATTTCAAGTGCGACACTTCGCGAATGCTGCTGTAGTCATGGATGACATTATTGCACCAATGAACGTTGATCATGACTACTCCTATGTGAAGCTTCTTTCAGATTCAGTGAGAATAAAGACATTGGTGCAGATGATGCACACTATGTGATAACAGCGACATAACCGAGGGTGACTCAAGCAGCTCCGACACCTATGAGAAAGAGAAGAAGTTTGTCATTCGTGAGAAAAACTTATGTCACTTTTCTGCACCTGCCACACACAAAACATCCATAATCTGTGACACAGGTTGTACTCATGTCTGATCTATCAGCCAAGGTCTTTCGGATACTAGGGTGTCTGTCAGAGGAAAGTGTGCTGATTTCTACCCCTGGATGAGTGAAAGGTGAATTGAATATGTTAGGTGTACATGTACTATCAGTCAGAATAAGTAGTGTATTGGTGTATATTTACTGCCAGTAGTGTATTGGAACAGATGGTTGGTGTGCAAGTACTATCAGTCAGAACAAGTAGTGTATTGATACATATGATTGGTGTACATTTACTGTCAGTACAAGTAGTGTAATTGGTAGAGAATGAGACGCTTGGTTTACATTTGCTGTCGGTAGGAACAAGTAGTAGATTCAGTCAGAAGAAGTAGTATATTGGATACACATGATTGGTGTACATTTACTGTCAGAAGAAGTAGTGAAATGGTGCAGATTCCAGAATGAGAACATTGGTGTACATTTACTGCTGGTAGGAACAAATAGTGTATTGGTATGCATGATTGGTGTACATTTACTGTCAGTCAGAACAAGTAATATTGTTACACATGATTGGTGTACATTTACTGTCCAATCAAAACAAGTAGTCTATTGCCATTGGTACAGATGATGATGGTGAAACAGTTAAAATGCCTTGGCTTTATAAAGATTAATTATTTCCTAAGCTAAACTACCAGTATATTTGATATGTTGTGGCATAATAATGATGTGTGTAACTGTGATATCCATGTTCCAGGTTGTATTTCCCGGTGGTATAAGTCACTGTTTTAGGTCAATGTTTAGTCTTGGTTTCAGTCGTTCTAGTTAGCCTTATTTCTTTGGTAATTGTTTTACTATGTGAATAAACGTTTGATATATTTTATGTTGGTCTCAATATAAATGAAATTGTGTGTAGTGACATGCAAGATGCTGCAGGTAACATTTTTGTTGACAGAAATGGGATATAGATAAGAAGGCATTCACATCATTCAGTTATTAATATTTTAGTGGGAATTTGTTTAGTTTTCCAGGTTGTTTTTCGACCTGCTGCATACTGTGGGTGCCTCACAATTTGTCTATAACAGACTATTAGTACACTCACCTGTGTCAGGTCAATCTCCATAGCTAAACTTTCCATCAATTCAATTCGGTTCAGAATAGACATCACAGATCCTTCCCACATCGCAGGATGGGATTACTTGTCTTGCCTTTCCTGAGCCTGAAATATAATTTGTCAGGGTTAGTTGATAGCACTAATTCCATAATTACCATAATAGTTGCAAAACTGTGAACATTACATACTGTCAGTAGTTAATTATTGTTATTTAAATTATTACATTGCACCAAACAACAAGGTGTTGTGGTGTGCTACAGAGAGGGGTGATTACAAGTACGAATATTAATGTAATCATGATTACAGTAATTATTGCAATCACAATTGCTAATGTAGTCATGATTACAATCATTATTACAATCACGATTACGGAAACATTTAAGAATATATATATATTCACATAATGAATTAAATAAACCCTCATGTTATTATTGTCATCAATGTTATTCAACACAAAATCAAACACAATATTAAAATACAGTCACGGTACACTTCATTAGATTAGATACAAAATAAAGAGAAAAGCCTGCTTGCATTGCCATTGTAGTTCGGACCTCGCCCTCGGGCTAGGTAAAAGAAATATGCAGAAAAAATATGATTATTAAAATGGCAATGATTCGATAACAATTGAATTACTGACCTGCCCACGAATCAATGAGTCGGCACGCAAATCATGCAATGACAGCAGACCAACATCTAGCACTGCTCTGTTTGTGCATATCACTACAAAATCATCGTCTTCGCCTTCGTACGGTGATGCAAGCACAAACGCGGTCGGGCACACGGTGCTGCATAGCCATAGCCATAGCCTAGCCCTAGGCATGGTAGCTTCCTCGGCGCAGCATGATGACTCAACGTAAACGTGCGCAGACATCGGGACACAATTTCCACAGGTTCACCACATCACATTACCTAGTCAGGAATCGTTGACAGTCAAAGCGCTGTTGTCATTTTTCCTGAATCCAACGTCAACAAAGGCGAAGCCGACCTGGAGTCTGGAGCGTGACTCGCACACTCGGTGACACTTTACGACTGTCAACTGTTGTTTCCGTGTGGCCTGTCGAAGTAGACTCTTCGTCTGTGGTTTCCACTTCTCCAAAGATAGACAACTATTACGGAAGTTCAGTAAACCACTAATCGCTAGTAGCAGATCTTGTAAAACTGTCACAAGCGATGCATCTATCTTGTCAACAAATAAAAAATAGTTCCGGTATTACGTTATCGCATATTCTCGTTGGTTAGCGTCTCGTGCGTTCGAGAAGTGTGGCGTTTTCCACGATTTTTTGCGTGTTTTGTTGTAATTTCTTTAACTTTTTTTATTTGGAACGAACAAAAACGCTATTTTGTTCACGTGTGTAAACACTTGTATATATAACAGAGACCCATATCTTTTTTTTCGCTCCAGAATGCCTATTTACGAAATAAATCGCAAAAAATCGAAAATTTACATTGATTAGATATACGCGACTCAAACCACTCGTTTCGACAACAAGATGGCGATACGCAGTGATGCATTTTGTCGATTTTTGTCTCGAACAAAATCAGTTTTTCAGTTTATCTCATAAATTAGCAGGTATCTGTCAACATTAATGCATAGTTTGATAATATATATTTAAATATACGGCATAACACAAAATTGCTTCAGTTCCCCTTTAAGCTTTTGTAGCCAGTGGCCCGTCGGGCCAGGAAATTTTAAAAGTTACTGGTCCCCCCAAAAAAGTGTATATATACATATACATATACATAATATAATAAAATAAAACTATATAATATAAAATTATATATATAATATTACTTTTTTTTGATTTCACTACGCACACACACAAACACACAAACACACACACACACACACACACACACACACACACACACACACACACACACACACACACACACACACACACACACACACACACATATATAGGTGCTAATCCACCCTCTCAGCAAACATTAGTTGTGGACTTTCTCTTGTCATGTATTTTCATTTTAAATACATTTTAACACATATTACAATGTATACCCTGAACATATGCATTTTAATGCGAATCGCACCTTTAATGGTATCCAACCACAGGTTGGTCCGAAAAATAAAGAGGTTTTTTTACAGTTTTCTTCATAAAAAATTGCCGTTGCATGGTCAACTCTTCCTGAATTATATAAATGAATTCACAAATATATTTTTTTAAATAAGTTATTTTACTATGCAGAGTTACTATAATATCATACAAGATGTACACGCTTCCTCGTGGAAATATAGGCGCCGGGTCTTTTGCCCCCTTGGTCTTTTGCCCCTAGGACATTTGCCACCTTGTCATTTGCCCATCCGGTTTTTTGCCCCTTCACTTATTGAAAATCTGGTCTTTTGCCCCCTTTTTAAATAAATAGTTTTTAAGGGAGTATTTTAGAGATAATTTCTACGTTTTTTATTTGGAAATATGTTTTACATCTAGTTTCTTCATTACTCTGACAATTTAATAAAATTAATAAACCTAACTGCAATTATGACTCTCTGTGTCAGATCAGCCAAGTAAAGTAATTGAAAGTAAATCTTTGATGAAGAGGTTGATCCTGTAATTACTGCTAATCATGGGATCATCTTTATTGCAATTGAAAGGACGAAGCCGTGTATTTAAGGCTTCCTATTGGATTCTTATACAATAAAAGAAGCAATACATTCCAGGCCTCCTTCTGATCCTCTGTATTGCAATTAATATTGTACTGAAGTGCCTCAATTTGTCTATAAAACTGGGTGTGCAAGTCAGAGCTATCAGATAGCACTTATAACTTTACAATGGAGATTACTACTAGTATCCGAGGAGGCCAACAACTATGATATGAGGAACATGCCTATACTAAGAAGGGGGCCAGCAAGACAACTTTTTGATGGGAATGCAGCCAGCGTAGGACACGCTCATGGAAGGGGGCTGTGGTCACTGATATCCAGGTAACTAGAAAGGTTATGTCCTAGATACGTATATCTTGATTTTATATTTAGTTACTACATATTACCTTGAATTATTATTACTTGTATTATTACTGCAATACATTATAATAATTATCCTTCATATATAATGAAGTGATTCAATTTGTTCAAATGACACAATATTTCATAAATAAAAATGAACATCAAATTGTGACGTCAAAATGTATGTAAAAATAGATGGTATTTACATCCGAAGAGGGGCAAAAGACCAGGAGGCCAAACGACCTAAAGGGTAATTGACCGGGGGGGCAAAACACCTAGGTGCAAAAGATCGGGGGGGGGGGGGCAAATGACCGCAACCCGGAAATATACCCGTACTCTCACTCAGATTTCAGCAATGTATTCGTATTCGTACTCAGCCATCACCAATAATAATAATAATAATAATTAAAGCATGTTTAGAGCGTCATGGATCCAGGTGACCCTGTTCAAAGGCGCTGACACAAACATGGTTAAATACAGACAAGATTAAAAAATAAATAAATAAATAAAAACATAAAAAACATAGTAAATCCATTTTCATAGGACATAGCACTGAAGGTCGAATCAACTTGACAGTTAAGAATAATAAACGCGTTTAAACAAGATAGTGTTTAAGAGTTTTTTAAATGTGTATAGAGAGTCACATTTTCGCATCTCATGGGGAAGACTGTTCCACAGGCGAGGAGCAGCGATGCAGACGGCACGATCACCGTAATGGCGGAGATGTGCACTGCGTACAGTCAGAAGAGAGTCTGCTGAGGATCGCATCGTTTTGCAGGGTTGGTAGAACTGGAGCATGTCTGTGATGTAGCTCGGCAATGACCCAAAAACTGTCGTTAGCCAATGAAAATTGTTGTGTATCCCCTTAAAGGTATGTATATATATATATATATATATATATATATATATATATATATATATATATATATATTATATATATATATATATATATATATATATATATATATATATATATATATATATATATATATATATATATATATATATATATATATATATATATATATATATATATATATATATATATATATATATGCATATTCACAGTGGAGAGAAACCTTGTGATGTGAAATAGAGCACCTTTTTTATAAGAAGTGGACCACAGGCGGAGGTAACACTAAGTTAGTGTGATTACATTAAAGGTGCCTCCACAATTCATTTAGTCCATCGTGAATCAGGTTTGTTGATGTTTATGTCTGTAGTGTGATAGTCGAAGTCAGTTTAATACAATGTTAATGATATATATTAAGTCGGTTTAATAGTTTTGAAAGAATTTTACTTGACCGTTAGATCTGATAACTTATGAATAACCTTATATTATAGTACAGGGTGACCACAAAACAAACAGTAGACATACAACTTAATATAACGACATTAAAATAACAAGTTTGAGAAAGAATTTCTTATACGAATCAAATCTGGGAATCAAGTCAGCGACCAAAAAATGTCTCCTTATAAAATTACAAAAGTGACCTTGCAGTAAAGCTGATGTTCAACACAGCGGCCGTTGGAAAATTATTACAAGAGGCAGATCGTGGGCTGTTTCTTACAACAAAGACCAGCTATTGCGCAAGATACAAATGTCCCATGTTTGGTTTCAAAAATATGTTTAATATTATAAATACATTATATTATGTGTACATCAGGCATGGTTGATACTGGCACATCAGAATTGTATCAGTTCTAAGAGTGTTTAAACTGCCCTCAGGACTGGAGAAGGAGCAGCCTTCACTTGGACCACGTTATCTGGTTGCGGAGTGAGCAAGGTCTGATACACGGGTCTCAGTCGCTGCCAGCTGTACTGGTCCAGGTCCATCTGGGAACACACAATAACAACAGTCAAACCTGCTCTAGCGAGCACCTGTCATTAATGACCACAGACAACTCCTCCATTCAAGTGTTAAATTACATGCATTAAGCGACCATCTGCCTTTAACGACCACATTCAACTTCACCATTCAAGTGTTAAATTACATGCATTAAGCGACCACCTGTCATTAACGATCACAGTCAACTCCTCCTTTCATATGTTAAATTACATGCATTAAGCGACCACCTGCCATTAACGACCACATTCAACTTCACCATTCAAGTGTTAAATTACATGCATTAAGCGACCACCTGTCATTAACGATCACAGTCAACTCCTCCTTTCAAGTGTTAAATTTCATGCATTAAGCGACCACCTGTCGGTAACGGCCACAGTCAACTCCTTCTTTCACAAGAGTTTCACCTTCATTAAGCGACCACCTGTCATTAACGAGCACAGTCAACTACTCCTTTCACATGTTAAATTACATGCATTCATTTTAAAGGTCCCTCTACTGATTTTGTCACTAGTCTCATTTCAAATTAATTTTGCGAAAAATCAAACCTAGCTAGCATCTTAGTATCCATTGATCTGCACAGTGTTTACCCTTTTGGATATCCACTATGTTGAGCCTTACTAGATCTAATGACTACAGTTATTTAGACGACTTGAACAAAAATAGGCATTTTTTTAAACGGCTTTGGATATTATATAAACTATTCACATTCTACATATTTGGGCATCAACGTTTTATGACCACCTGTATTAAGAGACCACTTTTTGACTATCCCTTGAGTGGTCGCTTAAGACAGGTTTGACAGTAGTTATTACAAAACAATAACAAGGTACTTGAATGGGTCGACGTTCCATTTTCTCAGAATGTGATCTATGACATGGCAATTACCTGTCGGGAGCCTTTGTATTATTTCTGGATATTTTCAGATTCATTCGATTTTTGCTTGTATCACACGATCTACGTCATGTGACATGCAATGTAACAATGTCAGTCCACCGATGAAGACCGAGTGTGCTCGACGAAATATTCAGAAAGAATACAACGCTTCTTGAGAGGCAATCATTGTATCAATTAAATATAGTAAAATATAGCGCTGTATTTTATGCGAAAGATTTAACAAGATTTGCCATCCAAGCCAAAGGCCCAGATGGCAAGTGGACAAGGAAGCCATTGGCTTATCGAGAGGCCAACAATTGTTCATCTATGTGTAACCCGTCATGAGATATTTGTCAAATTAGTTTTTAAACATATTCACGTTGCTAGCATTTAAACAATCTGTAGTTATTTGTTCCGTTCATTTATTGTCCTCTGGTAGAATGAGTAATCGATGGTATTACGGCCCTCAAACAACAATGAACCTACACTGATGTTACCCAGTGTCCTCTAGTTCTACTATCTTTTTTAAGATGTTAATGCATCAGGTTTATGATGTGCAATTGCCCACCTTAAAAGCATTGAGGTGTTTCAACAAATTTGGAGTGAATCCCTTATGCTAACTGTAAACTTCTCATTGATGCCAAGTCTTATGACTGACCCGTACATCTTACGAATGTGATGGTATTACGGCCCTAGGACACATTCCTTACAGATTTGTGTATTTTGAAGAAAAAAAATGTGTCACAGGATACAGACCGCGTTTACCAAACGTCATGCAATTTAAATGCGAATAACTAAAATCTCAGTTTTGTCAAAATCACAACCAACAGACTAAGCAATGTGTCTACCTTGAGTGTGCTGCGACGAACCAGCGCGGGTCTCTTACAGTACTGCACAAGACGTTTCAACAGCTGGTGGTCCGTGTTGTACAAACATTCATCTGTAAGACAACACACACACTCAGGCTTGGCATAACTCAATCACAGAGGTTTCTTTAGAATACAAAGACTTCTACTGCGCCAAACTGCTGAGAAAACTGAGGTTATAACCGAGTGTACATAAATTACTGCAGCAACATCTTAGCCTAATTTATATATATTTTTATCTATCTTAATTTATTTTGAAGTCAACCAATATTGTCTTAACATAATATATATATATATATATATATATATATATATATATATATATATATATATTATTTATTTATTAATCATTAAGTTTTAACTTGTTGTTTACATTTATTCTAATTTATTTTGTAGATTAATTAACTTGTTTATTATATTTCCTGCTGACCAAATGCTAACTCTTCTGGGCATATAGGGACCCCTTGTAGAGAAACCGATGAACAAATCGACAGGTACAATACGATCTAGAAACATTAAAAATTGTTTTTTTAAATGTGGCATTAGGGCAGGATCTAAATTGTACAAAAGAAACATCAGCATAAATAATTTTGTCGACATTGTTTTGCCGTACACATCAACTGTGTAAACAGAAATGATTATCCACTCTATTAAAGCCTAGCAGACAGCCAAGTTGTACAATGGGAAGATTTATCTTACCACTGACTCTCACCTGGGAAGATTTCTGGATAGACAAGTATGCGTGGACACAGAGGATAACAGCCGAGGTAGACAGCCTCCAGCCTGGAAGAACACAGGAGACATGTACTTGGTCACTAAAGTCACTCACCTGTACTGTATACAGAAGTAATACTAACACCACAGTGTTTCAATGTAAAAGAATGTTTACAGAACCAGCAATTAGTTTCATAAGCTGTATAGTATATGCCACTTTAAAATTACAGCTCATCATTTGTGGAAAAGACTGCAACATTTTGACAAGATTTAACAAGTTTCCATCCAAGACAAAACACCCAGATAGCAACTGGACAAGGAAGCCATTGGCTTATTGAGAGTTGAAAATTGTTTCATATATATATATGTAACTCACCCTTTTGAGATACTTGTCATTGAAAGTAATTGTAGAAAACACACAGCGTTGGAAACAACTATACATAACTACGAACTACCCGTCGTATGAAGGTTCGTACGGCATAAATGCTTCATAAAACTGGTCCCGGGGTTGCCCTGTTATTTGTATAAATCCTTTCTGGTCAGTTATGCAGAAATATCAGCGAGAGGGTGAGATATCAACAGCGGTAGCCTCACTTACATGGCAACTCCAAAGAACTCATGTGCGGCTGTTGACACAACATCAGCAGCCACCAGGTGGCGATAGTAGTCATCCTTGAATGGCTGGAATCCCCAGGCCACTATGTGCGACTTCAACTTCTCCGCTGCCTCGGCAAATATGTCTGTCACAAACAAGCAAAAATAATTTTTTTATTCAAATCTGACAAACAAATTCCAGTTCATTTGAACGTCTTGTCCATGCGAATGTTTCTTTTTAGTTAACCATAATTTTTTAATATAAACTGACCGTTATCTGTCTGCAAATATCAACCTTGCAATTCAGCATGCAATGTAACATGATATTTGAGTTGAAACATTCAAATTAACAGTTAACTAGGTAATGCCATTTATGAACAAATGTAGGCTCATTAAGACACATTTGGGCAGTGAAGATGGTAGAATAGATACAGCTTATAAAATGTGATATTATGATAAAACTATCCGACTTTATGCATTTAACAAGTCATTAAGGATACTCTATTTTAGATAGTACTTACTGACTGATCACTCAGAATGATTAACATACAGTGTAGAAGCGTTTTTGAAAATCGTTCATTTGCCAGTGCACCTTTCAGCACAATGCACACAGACCTGAATATATATATATATATATTAGATAGCAATTATATGTATTTGAAACATCATTATTCTAACTATTTGCCAACATACAATAACGACAATGCAGTGGCGTAGTGACCCGAGGGCAGGGGTGTGCACTCGCACCCGGGCGCTGAGTCAGGGGGGGTGCCAAATCGACTGTCAACTTACCAATAAAGTAGATTAATATCATATTAAAAATTGCGCTGTCGTATTAACTTGGTTGCACATATTGGTAATTTTGCAGTGTGTTTATTATTAGATACGTTGTAAAGAGCAAATTCATAATTAATTGTTGCCTACATTTCACCGAGCTGACAAGCAAGTAGGTATAATATTAATGTACACACAACGGCGGTATTCTGTGAAATATGGCTTTCAATTGACAGGGGCACAGGCAGTGTATTCAAAGTGTAAATCCTTCTACATCGACGGATATGCTGGTGGAGACACCCCTGAAGCCAACCTAGAGCTATAAATGTGCAGGTGTTTTCACAATCCCCTAAAGTGACTGGAAAGTGACCGTGGACAAAAAAAGTTGAACAAGTTCTTACGTAGTAGATCTGTGTTGTCGCTTACATTGGCTGTTTCCAGATTTTCATCACCAAACTTGTCTGAGAACAGCTAATAACAAAACCAGAATGGTCTTTAAAATGCACTTGCCAACCTCTAGATTTCACTAGTTATGGAGGAGGCACCCAAACACCCCCAATGGGAGGGTGCAAACCTCCTCATAATATCCACAGGCATAACCACTGTCTTCCTAATACTAACCAGTGTGGCTGTTTACTATAAATGTCTTCCATCAATTAGTACACTTTACTAAAACTTGTCAAAATCCTGTCTTGGATGATGAACAATATGGAAATATTGAACAATGGTAAAATGGATATGCTTGAGCTTCACTTCTAGACACATGTGTCATCTCTGTGTCAGATGGCCAAACACCATCCACGCTATGCAACACCAGACAAGTACAGTTCTACCTAGCTAGCTACAATGGCACACAGTTCATCTGTGCCCTTGTGACACCACATCAGCACTACAAGTCTACAACAACCCACAATATCTCAGAAGAGCAGGTTACACATAGATGAAAAAATTTTTGACTCTCAAAAAGCCAATTGCTTCCTTGTCCAATTGCCATCTGGGTATTTTGCCCTAGGTGGCAATCTTGTTAAACAAACAAGCTAGTTGGCAAAAAACCTGATGGCAATTTTGGCAAATCTTGTATGATCAGTGATTCTGGCACATATCAACCCCTGTTGGACAACCTGGACATTAGTCCAGATTTTAGTTTTGCACCAAATATTTAAAACAATGTTTGGTCAATATGCACAAGTATCAATCATATAAACACGTTTTCATGGATCTGAAATGTTGTGTTAGTTAATGGAAAATATTCCATGCATTGGTGATTCGAAACATTGATTTGTCAAATTGAGTGATTTCATAGCAACACATCCGATTGGTTGATAAGTAAGTGGGACAAAGTACAAATCCACATTTCTATAGGTGGTTCCACCAGATGATAACAATAGCACCATTGGTTAACGAGGATCGACCACAACACCATTTTACATACAACATCTAATGACATGGTCTGCTAAATAAGCAGGACAGACTGAATATCGCTGTTGAAGAGTCAAAACAATAGATGCCCATTTTGATCTGCACCACGTGGCTGGTTGAATATGTGTCTAATAAACTAACTTTTAATATACAAAAATGGAATGTCATTGTTTTGATAGATATGTTGTTGAACAATCAAAACAGGGAAAGTTAATTTTTGTGTATGATAAGTTAATCTAACAGACTCGTATCCAACCAACCGCATGGTAAAAATAAAATTAGACTTCTATTATCATGACTCTTCAACAGCGATATGTGGCAATGATTAGTTGCCCCAAAACCTTTGTTTAGGAAACAGTGGTGTACTTACCAAGTCAACACCTGGTTGTAGCCATACTGGAAGTCACGGTCCTGAGACTTGCGGACAGGATACATGAGCTGATTCTCGTGGAAGTAGACGACTTTACGCAGTTGACCCAGATCAGGACGCAGCGCAGCCAACTCAGCCAAGTTCAACACCGAACTGCAGAAGAGCAGCCTAGATAGTCAAACAAAGGATGAAATTTAGAGCTCACTAAAACTACTACAATGTAATCAGGAAGAACTATTTGGTGAATATATAATCCCGTGGATACCCCAGGTAACATCAGTCACTGGGGAAAAACCTCAAAATAAAGAAGGAAAACGTATTACTGGTTTAATTGAAAAATAGTCCAGACTCCTAAGTGACGTTCCCACAGATTCCAGTCACCAACACTGAAAATAGATTATTAGACTGGCTCTGTTCGTCAGACTTATGGTAAATTACATCATATCAATTCCAACTCAAATTACACACCACCACAAAAACACCAATTGAACACTGAACACAGACAGACTCAACGGCAAAAAATAACATCAATTTTAGAGCAGCTTTATTTAATTTCTGCATATTATGGTATATAATAAAAAATATGATACATAACATGTTATAAAATTAGGGTCTACTGATTATTTGTCAACATAGCAAATAATTTTAGTTACAAAGTTCATGATGTAATTGAAAATTCCAATAACTTAAAAAAAAAAACACCACCTCTAATTTTAATTAGTGCTTCAATTCCAATGTAGCTGACCCAAGTCTGATGTTTATGTACCTTTTTGGCTGTTGCAAATGTAATTACTGAAAACCCAGCCACTAAAAACTGTGAGCATTTAAAAAACTGAAATTACCAAAAAGTCTGCAAAACAAACAATTGCCATGGTTACCTGTAAGAGTCACTGCGAGGTATCGTCTGAGAGAACTGCAGTGCAGCAGTGCGCGCGCGCCAATGCCACTTCTTTGCTGGCAGGGTGAACCTGGTGCATGCTGGGATGTCGTCGTATAACAGGTCAATGAGCTGTCGGTGGGACCCACCATAGAACGGTTCTACCAACAACACAGACGTGTCCCCATGGCAACCAGTCATTGTCACCTGTCACCTATTTACAACACAAGCATATTACTAGCATTATTTAAAGGTTCCTCCTCAATTCGATATTTTCGATCATTCCATTTTAAATTAATTTTACAAATGTTGAAAACTCACGAATTTCTTCCTTGGTGAAATTTCATAACTTTGTCATGTGATCGGCAAGAGGATGGAAGTCATGCCCATGATCGACATTGACCCGCAGTGTTTACAGTTACGGATATCTGCTTTTTTGAGCCTTATCAAATGACTGAAGTCAATTCTTTTGATGATATGAACAAAATATGCACTTTTTAATTAAATCAACTTCATGTATTATTTAAACTATTCACACACTACATATCTGGACATCTACGAATTCGGATTTCTTAAAACCAGCATGTTGTAATTTATACATATATAATTATATAAATCTAAGAACAGACTGACCAATAAATCTTCAATTTTGAAAGTGATTCAATCATAAAAGCACTGACACTGTTGCATAACTCATATTAATACACAAACAACTGGTAAGTGACAACTTGATGTGCATGGTAACAATTTTAACTGTTTTATTTTCATACAGTTTATATCGTCAAAACATTGAATAATGTTTCACCTTCTGACGTCAGCAAGAGACCTTCCCATTGTGTGTTTGGTCCCAGACCTCATTGAAACCAGGAAAGCCTATCATCAGTGAAGGACCTGGAAAAGATACAATTAAATTTGGTTTGCTGGACAGTGTTGATCCGTCGGCCCCAGGCCCATAAATAATGGTCAGGATGTATTGTGCCACTGATCGGTCCAGTAGTCCAGTAGCTATTAAGTTATTGAAAGTTTCGTCAAACAATAACTGAAGTGAAAATGGAAACGCTGTAGTCACAAATTTGTTTAACTAAAAGTTAATTCTTTCGATGATTTGCAAAAATAAAATTTATTCAATCAACTGCGGATGTTATTTAAACTATTCACACACAACATATTTGGACATCCACGAACCAGATTCAAGATAGAATAAATCAGTTGAAGTATCAAGGATGGAGTTTTAAATGCTGCATAGTTTTTGCTGTGTGTCCTAGTCAGGGTTGTTTGATTTAAATCATTGATTTAAATCATGATTTAAATCACTCCAAAAAATACTGATTTATGATTTTTTTTTTACTTCCGTTTTTTTTATCGCTGATTTATATTATTTTAACACAAATAATTGTTTACAAGCATCGAGATCAACAAAGTTGTGTATGTTTTTTTAATACAAAACACAAAGTGTGCATACTTATGTAGCTGTATTGACACCAGATAGCCTGATAGTGAAATATTTACGTAGTACCTGCCTTCAACGGACACTTCTGTATCCAAGCAAAAGTGTCCCTACATGGCAGGTGTCCCCTCATCGGAGGGACAGGCATGCTGGAGTGGAGGGCTGAAATAAGGCTCGTTAGGTGTTCCCATGTCTGCCACCAGGGTGCTACTAACCACTGTGAGAAAGAGTACTTCCTGATATCCAATCTACACTGATCCTTTACTAATTTTACCTCATGTCCTCTAGTTCTGCTATCCTTCTTGAGTGAGAAAAACATATTTCTATCAATATTTTCATACCTATTCAATATCTCGAAAACTTCAATCTGATCTCCTCTAAACCTCCTTGTCTATAGAGCTGTTGTGATAAGATAACGTTTGATGAATCCTAGTGTGTGATTTGCCTTGGCTGTGATGTTTCTACAGTTGTTTTCCTCTCTGTAAATAATGGAAATCTATAGGTTTAGTATATTCTTCTGAATGTAACACTTGGATGGAATTCCATGTGCCATTCTTTTTACCATGCAATAAATTTAATTAAACCATCTTGTGGTTGATTAATGTTATTTCAGGTTTGTATTTTTCTATAAATGATAGTATCATCTGCAAAAAGTTGTACATTTGATGTTTCATTATCAGGGAGGTCATTTGTGTAAACAAGAAAGAGAATTTGGCCGAGTACCTCTATATTCGGCCCAATTCCCTTTCTTGTGGCACCCCTGGTCTTACTGGAGATTTGTTTAGATGATTGACCGTCTACTCTCGATCTGTTTACGGTCTGTTAAAAAGTCTTCAATCAATTTTAGATTAATTCTGATGATTCCATAGTGCTGTAGTTTGTATAATAACCTGTTTTGAGACACCTAGCTTATCAAATGCCTTACTGATATCCACCACAACAGCATACGTTTGAATTCCTTGTTCAGTATTTTGATGTAGCTCATGTATAAATTCAACTAAATGAGTTTCACTAGATTTACGTGAACTAAAGCATACCGCAGATATATTAACCTCTAAACCCTCCGCTTTATTTACTTGTGGACGATAAAACCTCGAACGCAAAGTGCTCTATTGTATATTATTGAAATTTTAACCCACATCATTTCTCCTCCTGTTATTAGATCTGATTCTGTTGAGCTGCTGCGGTCTTGAGCAGGGGAAAGTCACTAACGAGCAATTCGTTTTTTTTCATTAATTTTGAACATGCTTTTTAAAAATACGGTTTGCTTTTATTTATCAACGCGGGTACACTAATTAAACAATGTGTATGCATATCAACTGATAATATAAAAAATAGAAATGATATTAGAGAAAGAAAGAAAACAGCATCTGTCCCCGAAGCGCCCCAGATGCTTCTCAAAAGCGCACCTAAAATGCGAATAAAATTATATAGCATTTCACTTCAATTAAAGCAAACGTAAGGCCTAATAATTACTTAGACACAGTGTAGGCCTACAGGCGCCAACTGCGCTGTTAGTCTACGTAACGATGATTACAATCACGGGTACAATTATTTAACTGCAATGAAAGCAAACGTCAGACACGGTCTACAGTCGCCGACTCCGCTACTCCTCTGTACGCCACGAAGATTAGAATAACGGATACAATTATACCATTTAAATGCAATTATAGCATAAATTGTTAGACACAGTGTACAGTCACCGAATTCGTTACTAGTCACACACAAAGGTCAAACACAGGTATGTCATTGCCACATGTATCGTGGTACCACTGGCAACTTGCAGCCAATCCTCAGTCGGTGGGTCTTCATACACCTCGTTGCAGTAGATGCCCCGGTACACACTTTCTGTGCGGCCTGAACCAGGCCTCCTCTTCGGCCTGTCAGCGAATGGTTGTCGTGGCTTTCTGTTTGCAGGTGCGCGCTTCCCCTTGTGAAGCTCACGTCTGTCCGACGTCTTGACAGACAACCTACCAGCGCGACTCTTCGTCTGCTCGCCCAGTTTAATTTGTTTTGAACGTAGCAGACCTTTGTACGGCGAAGGCGAGAGAAGTTCGGGAGACTGCGTACGACGTTTCCCTGCGCGAGGCCCCGCCTTAGGTAGTGGGAATACGCTTAGCACGTAAGTATTTGATTGTCGTCACGCATGCAGTAGCCTTACTCGGTGCTGGTGTCGCGTCGCTCGTGAAGGTCACAGCTTCTGGTAGCTTCGCGCGTGTACTTGGACTCGCAGGCGATGTTGCATCGCTCGTGGAGGCGACAACTTGAGGTGGCGTCGCGCGTGTAGTTGGACTCGCAGGCGATGTTGCATCGCTCGTGGAGGCGATGTGTTCGTTCCCGTCGTCCGTCATCATTGATGGAGCAAAGTCGGCTTCTGTGAATACATCTGGGTTAAAAGGCCACAGTCCACAGGAGGAGAATCCGGCTACGCCCTTGTCCAGTGTCGAAGCTCGATATGGAGTAGAAGCAGATTCGCTTCCCTGGATGGTTCACCATCCACCTATCGCATGCCTGCCCGTAGCATTGCTTTAGTGGGCCGAAGTAGGTCTTGTCGAGAGGCTGTAGCTTGTGCGTGGTGTGAGGCGGGAACGAAATCATCTCTCTTTCCCCAAGTTGTATTCGGTCTGGTGGTCGAACCTGTGATAAAGACAACGTTTTATTTGTAATTGTACTGTTGCATTAAAATAAACAAACATCACAATAAATAACATCGTAACACCATATAGTGATAAATGAAACTGTATTAAAATCATTATAATCATATTTAAGACGACATAACATAAAACACATTATTATTTTATTATCATCTTGACACTTGTAATCCTGTTTAATTATGCCTTACAAATCGACCGTCTGGCATTAAAATAATTTAGTTAAATTTGATTGTAAACCGATGCCATTTTACCTGGCCCTGATGGTGTCGTTGAAGCGTGTGTCTCGGGACGCCGTATTCTCGTACGCTCCTGTACGACTCGCCATGTTGAAGCGTGTGTCTCGGGACGTCGTATTCTCGTTCGCTCCTGTACGACTCGCCATGTTGAAGCGTGTGTCTCGGGACGTCGTATTCTCGTTCGCTCGTGTATGACTCGCCATATTGAAGCGTGTGTCTCGGGACGCCGTATTCTCGTTCGCTCCTGTACGACTCGTCATGCTCAAGAGCATTGAGAGCCTCTTCTAAAGCCGCCTCGCCATAAGCACCATTAGGCCTATTGGTGACACGTATGTAGTCACGCCCCATCTGAAATAAACGGTGCTTTTTAGGTTCAATATAAGTATACTACATTATACAATTATATTGTATTGTGCATACGCTAATATTACAAATGATACTGTATTTAGCCTTTTAGGTTAATGTAGATTGTGCATGACATTGCTATATTTATTTGCATGCATACATACATTGTCCTCAAAACGCACCGCCAGTTTTAAGCATCAGGATGGGAGTGCGTTTTGGGAATATAGCGGGGTGCGGTTTATGGGTAATGGTCAGTGACACTAAATCGGTCATTTGCAAAAAAAGTATATTCCGAAATGAAATTCCGATAACGTGCGTATGGTTCTGTAATGAATTGTAATTACTAATAATATCATCGTTAGAACAAATACACAATATTAATGACATTGCCAAGACTTTACGAAACACCATATACAAAATTTACCGATATTCTTTCTCGAAAATTGTCGATTTCTAGACAATTTGTGTAGCATGTGCTTTAAACAGCGACATCTACCAAACTGAATACATAACGCATACATGGTGTTGCTGTGATCCGCTAGAGCAGTGGTTGGGCGCTTTAGGGAACAGGTGCGCGTTAGGCACTTTCCCCCAACCGGAACAAATACATTGCCATAGCCATCCTTTCTGTCTTGCCAATAGATTTTATAATAAGAGCTAAAGTTCGTATTGTATTCCAATTTCATCACCACTGATAACACTGTTCAGCCTCGTTTCGGTGGCGATGACAATATCAGGTTGTGTAATATCAATGATGTTCTGGAATTAGAGACAACTAAATCTGAATTATTAAGATTTTTTTATCTCTAATTGATTGACAGCTTAAGAGTTTTTTTTGCATTTTGTACTGAGGTTGACCGTGGTACGTGTCGATGTGAGTTCATGTGGATGGGGCAATTACAATCCAAGGATGATAGACTGCTGTCTAGGTTTATATAGTTGACCGTGGCACGTGTCGATGTGAGTTCATTTGGTAGGGGCAATTACAATCCAAGGATGATAGACTGCTGTCTAGGTCTATATAGTTGACCGTGGCACTTGTCGATGTGAGTTCATGTGGTAGGGGCAATTACAATCCAAGGATGATAGACTGCTGTCTAGGTCTATATAGTTGACCGTGGCACGTGTCGATGTGAGTTCATGTGGTAGGGGCAACTACAATACAAGGATGATAGACTGCTGTCGTCTAGGTCTATATAGTTGACCGTGGCACGTGTCGATGTGAGTTCATGTGGTAGCGGCAATTACAATACAAGGATGATAGTCTGCTGTCTAGGTCTATATAGTTGACCGTGGCACGTGTCGATGTGAGTTCATGTGGATGGGGCAATTACAATCCAAGGATGATAGACTGCTGTCTAAGTCTAAATAGTTGACTGTGGCACGTGTCGATGTGAGTTCATGTGGTAGGGGCAATTACAATCCAAGGATGATAGACTGCTGTCTAGGTCTATATAGTTGACCGTGGCACGTGTCGATGTGAGTTCATGTGGTAGGGGCAATTACAATACAAGGATGATAGACTGCTGTCTAGGTCTATATAGTTGACCGTGGCACGTGTCGATGTGAGTTCATGTGGTAGGGGCAATTACAATACAAGGATGATAGACTGCTGTCTAGGTCTATATAGTTGACCGTGGCACGTGTCGATGTGAGTTCATGTGGTAGGGGCAATTACAATACAAGGATGATAGTCTGCTGTCTAGGTCTATATAGTTGACCGTGGCACGTGTCGATGTGAGTTCATGTGGTAGGGGCAATTACAATCCAAGGATGATAGACTGCTGTCTAGGTCTATATAGTTGACCGTGGCACGTGTCGATGTGAGTTCATGTGGTAGGGGCAATTACAATCCAAGGATGATAGACTGCTGTCTAGGTCTATATAGTTGACCGTGGCACGTGTCGATGTGAGTTCATGTGGTAGGGGCAATTACAATCCAAGGATGATAAACTGCTGTCTAGGTCTATATAGCTAAGACCATTATTGTTTCTGATATTGTAGATTTGAAAAGGGAGGAGGCACGATTTGGAAGACCACCACTGACACTCGTATAGAAGCCAATGTGTTATATATTGGCTCGATGACATATGGTCATGCTGGCCACGTGCCACAACTGATCACATTCATCACAACTGCCCTTTCCCTTACAGCAGCTGATCCAGGGGGTCTTATAGGGGTCTCAAGGCCATCCCTGTGTCTGTGACAAATATTACGGTAAAGGACGACGTATATAGGCGTACATCAGAACTAGGGGCCTGTATAGTGTCAGTGTAAAGACTACGTACATTAAGCAGCCGGCTAATATTAACCCTTCTGTAAGTAGAACGACACATGTGTCAAGACCCTCCGTGTCCGTGACAAATATTACGGTAAAGGACAAAGTATATATATAGGCCCATGCATCGGAACTAGTGTCAATGTAAAGACTGAAGTATTAGCAGCTGGCTAATAGTAGTCCTTACAATTATGTAAGTAGAACGACACACGCATGTATCAAGACCCTCGATCCCCGTGTCCGTGACAAATATTACGGTAAGGGACAACGTATATAGGCCTTCGTCGAAACTAGTGCCAATGTAAAGACCATATCTATTAGCATATGGCTAATATAAACACTTCTGTGAGTAGAACAACACATGCGTTGTCCCCCCCGCGGTTCGTAAGTAGAACGACATATTGTACTGAGCACATGCTTCTCATAACATGGCCCTTTATATTATCGAGTAAGTTTCGCCATTACTCTAATCATTGAATCAGTTCCCGGATCAATCTACTTCATTCAGCTTACCAGGCTCTAATTCAATTGACTAGTAATAGTAACAAAGAAACTTACACATCATATAGAAGAAGACCAAGTTGGCTATATCATAGTAAAACCGCCTTTATTCATATGACATCTTCACATCAATCAATTCGTTCTCTTAATTAACTGTTGTACATTCTGAGTATTCTTCTACATGTTATCTATTTCTCTCCCAAAACTAAAACTGACATTCACTCTAACTCTCTTCCACCAAGACTAAATTGACTATCATTCTAACTCTTTTCCACCAAGACTGTACTGACTCTCACTCTAACTCTCTTCCACCAAGATTAAACTGACTCTCACTCTAACTCTCGTCCAACAAGATTAAACTGACTCTCACTCTAACTCTCGTCCACCAAGACTAAACTGACTCTCACTCTAACTCTCGTCCACCAAGATTAAACTGACTCTCACTCTAACTCTCGTCCACCAAGATTAAACTGACTCTCACTCTAACTCTCTTTAACCAAGACTAAACTGACTCTCACTCTAACTCTCTTCCACCAAGACTAAACTGACTCTCACTCTAACTCTCTTCCACCAAGATTAAACTGACTCTCACTCTAACTATCTTCCACCAAGATTAAACTGACTCTCACTCTAACTCTCTTCCACCAAGACTAAACTGACTCTCACTCTAACTCTCGTCCACCAAGATTAAACTGACTCTCACTCTAACTCTCTTCCACCAAGACTAAACTGACTCTCACTCTAACTCTCGTCCACCAAGATTAAACTGACTCTCACTCTAACTCTCTTCCACCAAGATTAAACTGACTCTCACTCTAAATCTCGTCCACCAAGATTAAACTGACTCTCACTCTAACTCTCGTCCACCAAGACTAAACTGACTCTCACTGTAACTCTCGTCCACCAAGATTAAACTGACTCTCACTCTAACTCTCGTCCACCAAGATTAAACTGACTCTCACTCTAACTCTCTTTCACCAAGATTAAACTGACTCTCACTCTAACTCTCTTCCACCAAGACTAAACTGACTCAAACTCTAACTCTCTTCCACCAAGACTAAACTGACTCTCACTCTAACTATCTTCCACCAAGACTAAACTGACTCACACTCTAACTCTCTTCCACCAAGATTAAACTGACTCTCACTCTAACTCTCGTCCACCAAGACTAAACTGACTCTCACTCTAACTCTCGTCCACCAAGATTAAACTGACTCTCACTCTAACTCTCGTCCACCAAGATTAAACTGACTCTCACTCTAACTCTCTTTCACCAATAATAAACTGACTCTCACTCTAACTATCTTCCACCAAGACTAAACTGACTCTCACTCTAACAATCTTCCACCAAGACTAAATTGACTCTCACTCTAACTCTCTTCCACCAAGATTAAACTGACTCTCACTCTAACTCTCTTCCACCAAGACTAAACTGACTCTCACTCTAACTCTCGTCCACCAAGATTAAACTGACTCTCACTCTAACTCTCTTCCACCAAGATTAAACTGACTCTCACTCTAACTCTCGTCCACCAAGATTAAACTGACTCTCACTCTAACTCTCGTCCACCAAGATTAAACTGACTCTCACTCTAACTCTCGTCCACCAAGATTAAACTGACTCTCACTCTAACTCTCGTCCACCAAGATTAAACTGACCCTTACTCTAACTCTCTTCCACCAAGATTAAACTGACTCTCACTCTAACTCTCTTTCACCAAGACTAAACTGACTCTCACTCTAACTCTCTTCCACCAAGACTAAACTGACTCTCACTCTAATTCTCTTCCACCAAGACTAAACTGACTCTCACTCTAACTCTCGTTCACCAAGATTAAACTGACTCTCACTCTAACTCTCGTCCACCAAGATTAAACTGACTCTCACTCTAACTCTCGTCCACCAAGATTATACTGACTCTCACTCTAACTCTCGTCCACCAAGATTAAACTGACTCTCACTCTAACTCTCGTCCACCAAGATTAAACTGACTCTCACTCTAACTCTCGTCCACCAAGATTAAACTGACTCTCACTCTAACTCTCGTCCACCAAGATTAAACTGACTTTCACTCTAACTCTCGTCCACCAAGATTAAACTGACTCTCACTCTAACTCTCTTCCACCAAGACTAAACTGACTCTCACTCTAACTCTCTTCCACCAAGACTAAACTGACTCTCACTCTAACTCTCGTCCACCAAGATTAAACTGACCCTTACTCTAACTCTCTTCCACCAAGATTAAACTGACTCTCACTCTAACTCTCTTCCACCAAGACTAAACTGACTCTCACTCTAACTCTCTTCCACCAAGACTAAACTGACTCTCACTCTAACTCTCTTCCACCAAGACTAAACTGACTCTCACTCTAACTCTCGTCCACCAAGATTAAACTGACTCTCACTCTAACTCTCGTCCACCAAGATTAAACTGACTCTCACTCTAACTCTCGTCCACCAAGAATATACTGACTCTCACTCTAACTCTCGTCCACCAAGATTAAACTGACTCTCACTCTAACTCTCGTCCACCAAGATTAAACTGACTCTCACTCTAACTCTCGTCCACCAAGATTAAACTGACTCTCACTCTAACTCTCGTCCACCAAGATTAAACTGACTCTCACTCTAAATCTCGTCCACCAAGATTAAACTGACTCTCACTCTAACTCTCTTCCACCAAGACTAAACTGACTCTCACCCTAACTCTCTTCCACCAAGACTAAACTGACTCTCACTCTAACTCTCTTCCACCAAAATTAAACTGACTCTCACTCTAACTCTCGTCCACCAAGACTAAACTGACTCTCACCCTAACTCTCTTCCACCAAGACTAAACTGACTCTCACTCTAACTCTCGTCCACCAAGATTAAACTGACTCTCACTCTAACTCTCGTCCACCAAGATTAAACTGACTCTCACTCTAACTCTCGTCCACCAAGATTATACTGACTCTCACTCTAACTCTCGTCCACCAAGATTAAACTGACTCTCACTCTAACTCTCGTCCACCAAGATTAAACTGACTCTCACTCTAACTCTCGTCCACCAAGATTAAACGGATTCTTACTCTAACTCTCTTCCACCAAGATTAAGCTGACTCTCACTCTAACTCTCTTCCACCAAGACTAAACTGACTCTCACTCTAACTCTCTTCCACCAAGACTAAACTGACTCTCACCCTAACTCTCTTCCACCAAGACTAAACTGACTCTCACTCTAACTATCTTCCACCAAGACTAAACTGACTCTCACTCTAACTCTCTTCCACCAAGATTAAACTGACTCTCACTCTAACTCTCTTCCACCAAGACTAAACTGACTCTCACTCTAACTCTCGTCCACCAAGATTAAACTGACTCTCACTCTAACTCTCTTCCACCACGACTAAACTGACTCTCACTCTAACTATCGTCCACCAATATTAAACTGACTCTCACTCTAACTCTCGTCCACCAAGATTAAACTGACTCTAACTCTAACCCTCGTCCACCAAGATTAAACTGACTCTCACTCTACCTCTCGCCCACCAAGACTAAACTGACTCTCACTCTAACTCTCGTCCACCAAGATTAAACTGACTCTCACTCTAACTCTCGTCCACCAAGTTTAAACTGACTCTCACTCTAACTCTCTTTCACCGAGACTAAACTGACTCTCACTCTAACTCTCTTCCACCAAGACTAAACTGACTCTCACTCTAACTCTCTTCCACCAAGACTAAACTGACTCTCACTCTAACTATCTTCCACCAAGACTAAACTGACTCTCACTCTAACTCTCTTCCACCAAGATTAAACTGACTCTCACTCTAATTCTCGTCCACCAAGATTAAACTGACTCTCACTCTAACTCTCCTCCACCAAGATTAAACTGACTCTCACTCTAACTCTCGTCCACCAAGATTAAACTGACTCTCACTCTAACTCTCTTCCACCAAGATTAAACTTACTCTCACTCTAACTCTCTTCCACCAAGATTAAACTGACTATCACTCTAACTCTCTTCCACCAAGACTAAACTGACTCTCACTCTAACTCTCGTCCACCAAGATTAAACTGACTCTCACTCTAACTCTCTTCCACCACGACTAAACTGACTCTCACTCTAACTATCGTCCACCAATATTAAACTGACTCTCACTCTAACTCTCGTCCACCAAGATTAAACTGACTCTAACTCTAACCCTCGTCCACCAAGATTAAACTGACTCTCACTCTACCTCTCGCCCACCAAGACTAAACTGACTCTCACTCTAACTCTCGTCCACCAAGAATAAACTGACTCTCACTCTAACTCTCGTCCACCAAGTTTAAACTGACTCTCACTCTAACTCTCTTTCACCGAGACTAAACTGACTCTCACTCTAACTCTCTTCCACCAAGACTAAACTGACTCTCACTCTAACTCTCTTCCACCAAGACTAAACTGACTCTCACTCTAACTATCTTCCACCAAGACTAAACTGACTCTCACTCTAACTCTCTTCCACCAAGATTAAACTGACTCTCACTCTAACTCTCGTCCACCAAGATTATACTGACTCTCACTCTAACTCTCGTCCACCAAGATTAAACTGACTCTCACTCTAACTCTCGTCCACCAAGATTAAACTGACTCTCACTCTAACTCTCGTCCACCAAGATTAAACTGACTCTCACTCTAACTCTCGTCCACCAAGATTAAACTGACTCTCACTCTAACTCTCGTCCACCAAGATTAAACTGATTCTCACTCTAACTCTCTTCCACCAAGACTAAACTGACTCTCACCCTAACTCTCTTCCACCAAGACTAAACTGACTCTCACTCTAACTCTCTTCCACCAAAATTAAACTGACTCTCACTCTAACTCTCGTCCACCAAGACTAAACTGACTCTCACCCTGACTCTCTTCCACCAAGACTAAACTGACTCTCACTCTAACTCTCGTCCACCAAGATTAAACTGACTCTCACTCTAACTCTCGTCCACCAAGATTAAACTGACTCTCACTCTAACTCTCGTCCACCAAGATTATACTGACTCTCACTCTAACTCTCGTCCACCAAGTTTAAACTGACTCTCACTCTAACTCTCTTTCACCGAGACTAAACTGACTCTCACTCTAACTCTCTTCCACCAAGACTAAACTGACTCTCACTCTAACTCTCTTCCACCAAGACTAAACTGACTCTCACTCTAACTATCTTCCACCAAGACTAAACTGACTCTCACTCTAACTCTCTTCCACCAAGATTAAACTGACTCTCACTCTAATTCTCGTCCACCAAGATTAAACTGACTCTCACTCTAACTCTCCTCCACCAAGATTAAACTGACTCTCACTCTAACTCTCGTCCACCAAGATTAAACTGACTCTCACTCTAACTCTCTTCCACCAAGATTAAACTTACTCTCACTCTAACTCTCTTCCACCAAGATTAAACTGACTATCACTCTAACTCTCTTCCACCAAGACTAAACTGACTCTCACTCTAACTCTCGTCCACCAAGATTAAACTGACTCTCACTCTAACTCTCTTCCACCACGACTAAACTGACTCTCATTCTAACTATCGTCCACCAATATTAAACTAACTCTCACTCTAACTCTCGTCCACCAAGATTAAACTGACTCTAACTCTAACCCTCGTCCACCAAGATTAAACTGACTCTCACTCTACCTCTCGCCCACCAAGACTAAACTGACTCTCACTCTAACTCTCGTCCACCAAGAATAAACTGACTCTCACTCTAACTCTCGTCCACCAAGTTTAAACTGACTCTCACTCTAACTCTCTTTCACCGAGACTAAACTGACTCTCACTCTAACTCTCTTCCACCAAGACTAAACTGACTCTCACTCTAACTCTCTTCCACCAAGACTAAACTGACTCTCACTCTAACTATCTTCCACCAAGACTAAACTGACTCTCACTCTAACTCTCTTCCACCAAGATTAAACTGACTCTCACTCTAACTCTCGTCCACCAAGATTATACTGACTCTCACTCTAACTCTCGTCCACCAAGATTAAACTGACTCTCACTCTAACTCTCGTCCACCAAGATTAAACTGACTCTCACTCTAACTCTCGTCCACCAAGATTAAACTGACTCTCACTCTAACTCTCGTCCACCAAGATTAAACTGACTCTCACTCTAACTCTCGTCCACCAAGATTAAACTGATTCTCACTCTAACTCTCTTCCACCAAGACTAAACTGACTCTCACCCTAACTCTCTTCCACCAAGACTAAACTGACTCTCACTCTAACTCTCTTCCACCAAAATTAAACTGACTCTCACTCTAACTCTCGTCCACCAAGACTAAACTGACTCTCACCCTGACTCTCTTCCACCAAGACTAAACTGACTCTCACTCTAACTCTCGTCCACCAAGATTAAACTGACTCTCACTCTAACTCTCGTCCACCAAGATTAAACTGACTCTCACTCTAACTCTCGTCCACCAAGATTATACTGACTCTCACTCTAACTCTCGTCCACCAAGATTAAACTGACTCTCACTCTAACTCTCGTCCACCAAGATTAAACTGACTCTCACTCTAACTCTCGTCCACCAAGATTAAACGGATTCTTACTCTAACTCTCTTCCACCAAGATTAAGCTGACTCTCACTCTAACTCTCTTCCACCAAGACTAAACTGACTCTCACTCTAACTCTCTTCCACCAAGACTAAACTGACTCTCACCCTAACTCTCTTCCACCAAGACTAAACTGACTCTCACTCTAACTATCTTCCACCAAGACTAAACTGACTCTCACTCTAACTCTCTTCCACCAAGATTAAACTGACTCTCACTCTAACTCTCTTCCACCAAGACTAAACTGACTCTCACTCTAACTCTCGTCCACCAAGATTAAACTGACTCTCACTCTAACTCTCTTCCACCACGACTAAACTGACTCTCACTCTAACTATCGTCCAACAATATTAAACTGACTCTCACTCTAACTCTCGTCCACCAAGATTAAACTGACTCTAACTCTAACCCTCGTCCACCAAGATTAAACTGACTCTCACCCTACCTCTCGCCCACCAAGACTAAACTGACTCTCACTCTAACTCTCGTCCACCAAGATTAAACTGACTCTCACTCTAACTCTCGTCCACCAAGTTTAAACTGACTCTCACTCTAACTCTCTTTCACCGAGACTAAACTGACTCTCACTCTAACTCTCTTCCACCAAGACTAAACTGACTCTCACTCTAACTCTCTTCCACCAAGACTAAACTGACTCTCACTCTAACTATCTTCCACCAACACTAAACTGACTCTCACTCTAACTCTCTTCCACCAAGATTAAACTGACTCTCACTCTAATTCTCGTCCACCAAGATTAAACTGACTCTCACTCTAACTCTCGTCCACCAAGATTAAACTGACTCTCACTCTAACTCTCGTCCACAAAGATTAAACTGACTCTCACTCTAACTCTCTTCCACCAAGATTAAACTTACTCTCACTCTAACTCTCTTCCACCAAGATTAAACTGACTCTCACTCTAACTCTCTTCCACCAAGACTAAACTGACTCTCACTCTAACTCTCGTCCACCAAGATTAAACTGACTCTCACTCTAACTCTCTTCCACCACGACTAAACTGACTCTCACTCTAACTATCGTCCACCAATATTAAACTGACTCTCACTCTAACTATCGTCCACCAATATTAAACTGACTCTCACTCTACCTCTCGCCCACCAAGACTAAACTGACTCTCACTCTAACTCTCGTCCACCAAGAATAAACTGACTCTCACTCTAACTCTCGTCCACCAAGTTTAAACTGACTCTCACTCTAACTCTCTTTCACCGAGACTAAACTGACTCTCACTCTAACTCTCTTCCACCAAGACTAAACTGACTCTCACTCTAACTCTCTTCCACCAAGACTAAACTGACTCTCACTCTAACTATCTTCCACCAAGACTAAACTGACTCTCACTCTAACTCTCTTCCACCAAGATTAAACTGACTCTCACTCTAACTCTCGTCCACCAAGATTATACTGACTCTCACTCTAACTCTCGTCCACCAAGATTAAACTGACTCTCACTCTAACTCTCGTCCACCAAGATTAAACTGACTCTCACTCTAACTCTCGTCCACCAAGATTAAACTGACTCTCACTCTAACTCTCGTCCACCAAGATTAAACTGACTCTCACTCTAACTCTCGTCCACCAAGATTAAACTGACTCTCACTCTAACTCTCTTCCACCAAGACTAAACTGACTCTCACCCTAACTCTCTTCCACCAAGACTAAACTGACTCTCACTCTAACTCTCTTCCACCAAAATTATACTGACTCTCACTCTAACTCTCGTCCACCAAGACTAAACTGACTCTCACCCTAACTCTCTTCCACCAAGACTAAACTGACTCTCACTCTAACTCTCGTCCACCAAGATTAAACTGACTCTCACTCTAACTCTCGTCCACCAAGATTAAACTGACTCTCACTCTAACTCTCGTCCACCAAGATTATACTGACTCTCACTCTAACTCTCGTCCACCAAGATTAAACTGACTCTCACTCTAACTCTCGTCCACCAAGATTAAACTGACTCTCACTCTAACTCTCGTCCACCAAGATTAAACGGATTCTTACTCTAACTCTCTTCCACAAAGATTAAGCTGACTCTCACTCTAACTCTCTTCCACCAAGAATAAAACTGACTCTCACTCTAACTCTCTTCCACCAAGACTAAACTGACTCTCACCCTAACTCTCTTCCACCAAGACTAAACTGACTCTCACTTTAACTATCTTCCACCAAGACTAAACTGACTCTCACTCTAACTCTCTTCCACCAAGATTAAACTGACTCTCACTCTAACTCTCTTCCACCAAGACTAAACTGACTCTCACTCTAACTCTCGTCCACCAAGATTAAACTGACTCTCACTCTAACTCTCTTCCACCACGACTAAACTGACTCTCTCTCTAACTATCGTCCACCAATATTAAACTGACTCTCACTCTAACTCTCGTCCACCAAGATTAAACTGACTCTAACTCTAACCCTCGTCCACCAAGATTAAACTGACTCTCACTCTACCTCTCGCCCACCAAGACTAAACTGACTCTCACTCTAACTCTCGTCCACCAAGATTAAACTGACTCTCACTCTAACTCTCGTCCACCAAGTTTAAACTGACTCTCACTCTAACTCTCTTTCACCGAGACTAAACTGACCCTCACTCTAACTCTCTTCCACCAAGACTAAACTGACTCTCACTCTAACTCTCTTCCACCAAGACTAAACTGACTCTCACTCTAACTATCTTCCACCAAGACTAAACTGACTCTCACTCTAACTCTCTTCCACCAAGATTAAACTGACTCTCACTCTAACTCTCGTCCACCAAGATTAAACTGACTCTCACTCTAACTCTCGTCCACCAAGATTAAACTGACTCTCACTCTAACTCTCGTCCACCAAGATTAAACTGACTCTCACTCTAACTCTCTTCCACCAAGATTAAACTTACTCTCACTCTAACTCTCTTCCACCAAGATTAAACTGACTCTCACTCTAACTCTCTTCCACCAAGACTAAACTGACTCTCACTCTAACTCTCGTCCACCAAGATTAAACTGACTCTCACTCTAACTCTCTTCCACCACGACTAAACTGACTCTCACTCTAACTATCGTCCACCAATATTAAACTGACTCTCACTCTAACTGTCGTCCACCAAGATTAAACTGACTCTAACTCTAACCCTCGTCCACCAAGATTAAACTGACTCTCACTCTAACTATCTTCCACCAAGACTAAACTGACTCTCACTCTAACTCTCTTCCACCAAGATTAAACTGACTCTCACTCTAACTCTCGTCCACCAAGATTAAACTGACTCTCACTCTAACTCTCGTCCACCAAGATTAAACTGACTCTCACTCTAACTCTCGTCCACCAAGATTAAACTGACTCTCACTCTAACTCTCTTCCACCAAGATTAAACTTACTCTCACTCTTACTCTCTTCCACCAAGATTAAACTGACTCTCACTCTAACTCTCTTTCACCAAGACTAAACTGACTCTCACTCTAACTCTCTTCCACCAAGACTAAACTGACTCTAACTCTAACTCTCTTCCACCAAGACTAAACTGACTCACACTCTAACTCTCTTCCACCAAGATTAAACTGACTCTCACTCTAACTCTCGTCCACCAAGACTAAACTGACTCTCACTCTAACTCTCGTCCACCAAGATTAAACTGACTCTCACTCTAACTCTCGTCCACCAAGATTAAACTGACTCTCACTCTAACTCTCTTTCACCAATAATAAACTGACTCTCACTCTAACTATCTTCCACCAAGACTAAACTGACTCTCACTCTAACTATCTTCCACCAAGACTAAACTGACTCTCACTCTAACTCTCTTCCACCAAGATTAAACTGACTCTCACTCTAATTCTCGTCCACCAAGATTAAACTGACTCTCACTCTAACTCTCGTCCACCAAGATTAAACTGACTCTCATTCTAACTCTCGTCCACCAAGATTAAACTGACTCTCACTCTAACTCTCTTCCACCAAGATTAAACTTACTCTCACTCTAACTCTCTTCCACCAAGATTAAACTGACTCTCACTCTAACTCTCTTCCACCAAGACTAAACTGACTCTCACTCTAACTCTCGTCCACCAAGATTAAACTGACTCTCACTCTAACTCTCTTCCACCACGACTAAACTGACTCTCACTCTAACTATCGTCCACCAATATTAAACTGACTCTCACTCTAACTCTCGTCCACCAAGATTAAACTGACTCTAACTCTAACCCTCGTCCACCAAGATTAAACTGACTCTCACTCTACCTCTCGCCCGCCAAGACTAAACTGACTCTCACTCTAACTCTCGTCCACCAAGAATAAACTGACTCTCACTCTAACTCTCGTCCACCAAGTTTAAACTGACTCTCACTCTAACTCTCTTCCACCAAGACTAAACTGACTCTCACTCTAACTCTCGTCCACCAAGATTAAACTGACTCTCACTCTAACTCTCTTCCACCACGACTAAACTGACTCTCACTCTAACTATCGTCCACCAATATTAAACTGACTCTCACTCTAACTCTCGTCCACCAAGATTAAACTGACTCTAACTCTAACCCTCGTCCACCAAGATTAAACTGACTCTCACTCTACCTCTCGCCCACCAAGACTAAACTGACTCTCACTCTAACTCTCGTCCACCAAGAATAAACTGACTCTCACTCTAACTCTCTTCCACCAAGACTAAACTGACTCTCACTCTAACTATCTTCCACCAAGACTAAACTGACTCTCACTCTAACTCTCTTCCACCAAGATTAAACTGACTCTCACTCTAACTCTCGTCCACCAAGATTATACTGACTCTCACTCTAACTCTCGTCCACCAAGATTAAACTGACTCTCACCCTAACTCTCGTCCACCAAGATTAAACTGACTCTCACTCTAACTCTCGTCCACCAAGATTATACTGACTCTCACTCTAACTCTCGTCCACCAAGATTAAACTGACTCTCACCCTAACTCTCGTCCACCAAGATTAAACTGACTCTCACTCTAACTCTCGTCCACCAAGATTAAACTGACTCTCACTCTAACTCTCGTCCACCAAGATTAAACTGACTCTCACTCTAAATCTCGTCCACCAAGATTAAACTGACTCTCACTCTAACTCTCTTCCACCAAGACTAAACTGACTCTCACCCTAACTCTCTTCCACCAAGACTAAACTGACTCTCACTCTAACTCTCTTCCACAAAGATTAAGCTGACTCTCACTCTAACTCTCTTCCACCAAGAATAAAACTGACTCTCACTCTAACTCTCTTCCACCAAGACTAAACTGACTCTCACCCTAACTCTCTTCCACCAAGACTAAACTGACTCTCACTTTAACTATCTTCCACCAAGACTAAACTGACTCTCACTCTAACTCTCTTCCACCAAGATTAAACTGACTCTCACTCTAACTCTCTTCCACCAAGACTAAACTGACTCTCACTCTAACTCTCGTCCACCAAGATTAAACTGACTCTCACTCTAACTCTCTTCCACCACGACTAAACTGACTCTCTCTCTAACTATCGTCCACCAATATTAAACTGACTCTCACTCTAACTCTCGTCCACCAAGATTAAACTGACTCTAACTCTAACCCTCGTCCACCAAGATTAAACTGACTCTCACTCTACCTCTCGCCCACCAAGACTAAACTGACTCTCACTCTAACTCTCGTCCACCAAGATTAAACTGACTCTCACTCTAACTCTCGTCCACCAAGTTTAAACTGACTCTCACTCTAACTCTCTTTCACCGAGACTAAACTGACCCTCACTCTAACTCTCTTCCACCAAGACTAAACTGACTCTCACTCTAACTCTCTTCCACCAAGACTAAACTGACTCTCACTCTAACTATCTTCCACCAAGACTAAACTGACTCTCACTCTAACTCTCTTCCACCAAGATTAAACTGACTCTCACTCTAACTCTCGTCCACCAAGATTAAACTGACTCTCACTCTAACTCTCGTCCACCAAGATTAAACTGACTCTCACTCTAACTCTCGTCCACCAAGATTAAACTGACTCTCACTCTAACTCTCTTCCACCAAGATTAAACTTACTCTCACTCTAACTCTCTTCCACCAAGATTAAACTGACTCTCACTCTAACTCTCTTCCACCAAGACTAAACTGACTCTCACTCTAACTCTCGTCCACCAAGATTAAACTGACTCTCACTCTAACTCTCTTCCACCACGACTAAACTGACTCTCACTCTAACTATCGTCCACCAATATTAAACTGACTCTCACTCTAACTGTCGTCCACCAAGATTAAACTGACTCTAACTCTAACCCTCGTCCACCAAGATTAAACTGACTCTCACTCTAACTATCTTCCACCAAGACTAAACTGACTCTCACTCTAACTCTCTTCCACCAAGATTAAACTGACTCTCACTCTAACTCTCGTCCACCAAGATTAAACTGACTCTCACTCTAACTCTCGTCCACCAAGATTAAACTGACTCTCACTCTAACTCTCGTCCACCAAGATTAAACTGACTCTCACTCTAACTCTCTTCCACCAAGATTAAACTTACTCTCACTCTTACTCTCTTCCACCAAGATTAAACTGACTCTCACTCTAACTCTCTTTCACCAAGACTAAACTGACTCTCACTCTAACTCTCTTCCACCAAGACTAAACTGACTCTAACTCTAACTCTCTTCCACCAAGACTAAACTGACTCACACTCTAACTCTCTTCCACCAAGATTAAACTGACTCTCACTCTAACTCTCGTCCACCAAGACTAAACTGACTCTCACTCTAACTCTCGTCCACCAAGATTAAACTGACTCTCACTCTAACTCTCGTCCACCAAGATTAAACTGACTCTCACTCTAACTCTCTTTCACCAATAATAAACTGACTCTCACTCTAACTATCTTCCACCAAGACTAAACTGACTCTCACTCTAACTATCTTCCACCAAGACTAAACTGACTCTCACTCTAACTCTCTTCCACCAAGATTAAACTGACTCTCACTCTAATTCTCGTCCACCAAGATTAAACTGACTCTCACTCTAACTCTCGTCCACCAAGATTAAACTGACTCTCATTCTAACTCTCGTCCACCAAGATTAAACTGACTCTCACTCTAACTCTCTTCCACCAAGATTAAACTTACTCTCACTCTAACTCTCTTCCACCAAGATTAAACTGACTCTCACTCTAACTCTCTTCCACCAAGACTAAACTGACTCTCACTCTAACTCTCGTCCACCAAGATTAAACTGACTCTCACTCTAACTCTCTTCCACCACGACTAAACTGACTCTCACTCTAACTATCGTCCACCAATATTAAACTGACTCTCACTCTAACTCTCGTCCACCAAGATTAAACTGACTCTAACTCTAACCCTCGTCCACCAAGATTAAACTGACTCTCACTCTACCTCTCGCCCGCCAAGACTAAACTGACTCTCACTCTAACTCTCGTCCACCAAGAATAAACTGACTCTCACTCTAACTCTCGTCCACCAAGTTTAAACTGACTCTCACTCTAACTCTCTTCCACCAAGACTAAACTGACTCTCACTCTAACTCTCGTCCACCAAGATTAAACTGACTCTCACTCTAACTCTCTTCCACCACGACTAAACTGACTCTCACTCTAACTATCGTCCACCAATATTAAACTGACTCTCACTCTAACTCTCGTCCACCAAGATTAAACTGACTCTAACTCTAACCCTCGTCCACCAAGATTAAACTGACTCTCACTCTACCTCTCGCCCACCAAGACTAAACTGACTCTCACTCTAACTCTCGTCCACCAAGAATAAACTGACTCTCACTCTAACTCTCTTCCACCAAGACTAAACTGACTCTCACTCTAACTATCTTCCACCAAGACTAAACTGACTCTCACTCTAACTCTCTTCCACCAAGATTAAACTGACTCTCACTCTAACTCTCGTCCACCAAGATTATACTGACTCTCACTCTAACTCTCGTCCACCAAGATTAAACTGACTCTCACCCTAACTCTCGTCCACCAAGATTAAACTGACTCTCACTCTAACTCTCGTCCACCAAGATTATACTGACTCTCACTCTAACTCTCGTCCACCAAGATTAAACTGACTCTCACCCTAACTCTCGTCCACCAAGATTAAACTGACTCTCACTCTAACTCTCGTCCACCAAGATTAAACTGACTCTCACTCTAACTCTCGTCCACCAAGATTAAACTGACTCTCACTCTAAATCTCGTCCACCAAGATTAAACTGACTCTCACTCTAACTCTCTTCCACCAAGACTAAACTGACTCTCACCCTAACTCTCTTCCACCAAGACTAAACTGACTCTCACTCTAACTCTCTTCCACCAAAATTAAACTGACTCTCACTCTAACTCTCGTCCACCAAGATTAAACTGACTCTCACTCTAACTCTCTTCCACCAAGACTAAACTGACTCTCACTCTAACTCTCTTCCACCAAGACTAAACTGACTCTCACTCTAACTCTCTTCCACCAAGATTAAACTGACTCTCACTCTAACTCTCGTCCACCAAGACTAAACTGACTCTCACTCTAACTCTCTTCCACCAAGACTAAACTGACTCTCACTCTAACTCTCTTCCACCAAGACTAAACTGACTCTCACTCTAACTCTCTTCCACCAAGACTAAACTGACTCTCACTCTAACTCTCGTCCACCAAGACTAAACTGACTCTCACTCTAACTCTCGTCCACCAAGATTAAACTGACTCTCACTCTAACTCTCGTCCACCAAGATTAAACTGACTCTCACTCTAACTCTCTTCCACCAAGACTAAACTGACTCTCACTCTAACTCTCTTCCACCAAAACTAAACTGACTCTCACTCTTACTCTCGTCCACCAAGACTAAACTGACTCTCACTCTTACTCTCGTCCACCAAGACTAAACTGACTCTCACTCTAACTCTCTTCCACCAAGACTAAACTGACTCTCACTCTAACTCTCTTCCACCAAGACTAAACTGACTCTCACTCTAACTCTCTTCCACCAAGACTAAACTGACTCTCACTCTAACTCTCGTCCACCAAGACTAAACTGACTCTCACTCTAACTCTCGTCCACCAAGATTAAACTGACTCTCACTCTAACTCTCGTCCACCAAGATTAAACTGACTCTCACTCTAACTCTCGTCCACCAAGATTATACTGACTCTCACTCTAACTCTCGTCCACCAAGATTAAACTGACTCTCACTCTAACTCTCGTCCACCAAGATTAAACTGACTCTCACTCTAACTCTCGTCCACCAAGATTAAACTGACTCTTACTCTAACTCTCTTCCACCAAGATTAAGCTGACTCTCACTCTAATTCTCTTCCACCAAGACTAAACTGACTCTCACTCTAACTCTCTTCCACCTAGACTAAACTGACTCTCACTCTAACTCTCTTCCACCAAGACTAAACTGACTCTCACTCTAACTCTCTTCCACCAAGACTAAACTGACTCTCACTCTAACTCTCTTCCACCAAGACTAAACTGACTCTCACTCTAACTCTCGTCCACAAAGATTAAACTGACTCTCACTCTAACTCTCGTCCACCAAGATTAAACTGACTCTCACTCTAACTCTCGTCCACCAAGATTATACTGACTCTCACTCTAACTCTCGTCCACCAAGATTAAACTGACTCTCACTCTAACTCTCGTCCACCAAGATTAAACTGACTCTCACTCTAACTCTCGTCCACCAAGATTAAACTGACTCTCACTCTAACTCTCTTCCACCAAGACTAAACTGACTCTCACTCTAACTCTCTTCCACCAAGACTAAACTGACTCTCACTCTAACTCTCTTCCACCAAAATTAAACTGACTCTCACTCTAACTCTCGTCCACCAAGACTAAACTGACTCTCACTCTAACTCTCGTCCACCAAGACTAAACTGACTCTCACTCTAACTCTCTTCCACCAAGACTAAACTGACTCTCACTCTAACTCTCTTCCACCAAGACTAAACTGACTCTCACTCTAACTCTCTTCCACCAAGACTAAACTGACTCTCACTCTAACTCTCGTCCACCAAGACTAAACTGACTCTCACTCTAACTCTCGTCCACCAAGATTAAACTGACTCTCACTCTAACTCTCGTCCACCAAGATTAAACTGACTCTCACTCTAACTCTCGTCCACCAAGATTATACTGACTCTCACTCTAACTCTCGTCCACCAAGATTAAACTGACTCTCACTCTAACTCTCGTCCACCAAGATTAAACTGACTCTCACTCTAACTCTCGTCCACCAAGATTAAACTGACTCTTACTCTAACTCTCTTCCACCAAGATTAAGCTGACTCTCACTCTAATTCTCTTCCACCAAGACTAAACTGACTCTCACTCTAACTCTCTTCCACCTAGACTAAACTGACTCTCACTCTAACTCTCTTCCACCAAGACTAAACTGACTCTCACTCTAACTAACTTCCACCAAGACTAAACTGACTCTCACTCTAACTCTCTTCCACCAAGACTAAACTGACTCTCACTCTAACTCTCTTCCACCAAGACTAAACTGACTCTCACTCTAACTATCTTCCACCAAGACTAAACTGACTCTCACTCTAACTCTCGTCCACCAAGACTAAACTGACTCTCACTCTAACTCTTGTCCTCCAAGATTAAACTGACTCTCACTCTAACTCTCGTCCACCAAGATTAAACTGACTCTCACCCTAACTCTCTTCCACCAAGACTAAACTGACTCTCACTCTAACTATCTTCCACCAAAATTAAACTGACTCTCACTCTAACTCTCGTCCACCAAGACTAAACTGACTCTCACCCTAACTCTCTTCCACCAAGACTAAACTGACTCTCACTCTAACTCTCGTCCACCAAGATTAAACTGACTCTCACTCTAACTCTCGTCCACCAAGATTAAACTGACTCTCACTCTAACTCTCGTCCACCAAGATTAAACTGACTCTAACTCTAACCCTCGTCCACCAAGATTAAACTGACTCTCACTCTACCTCTCGCCCACCAAGATTAAACTGACTCTCACTCTAACTCTCGTCCACCAAGATTAAACTGACTCTCACTCTAACTCTCTTCCACCAAGATTAAACTTACTCTCACTCTTACTCTCTTCCACCAAGATTAAACTGACTCTCACTCTAACTCTCTTTCACCAAGACTAAACTGACTCTCACTCTAACTCTCTTCCACCAAGACTAAACTGACTCTCACTCTAACTCTCTTCCACCAAGACTAAACTGACTCTCACTCTAACTATCTTCCACCAAGACTAAACTGACTCTCACTCTAACTCTCTTCCACCAAGATTAAACTGACTCTCACTCTAACTCTCGTCCACCAAGATTAAACTGACTCTCACTCTAACTCTTGTCCACCAAGATTAAACTGACTCTCACTCTAACTCTCGTCCACCAAGATTAAACTGACTCTCACTCTAACTCTCTTCCACCAAGATTAAACTTACTCTCACTCTAACTCTCTTCCACCAAGATTAAACTGACTCTCACTCTAACTCTCTTTCACCAAGACTAAACTGACTCTCACTCTAACTCTCTTCCACCAAGACTAAACTGACTCTCACTCTAACTATCTTCCACCAAGACTAAACTGACTCACACTCTAACTCTCTTCCACCAAGATTAAACTGACTCTCACTCTAACTCTCGTCCACCAAGACTAAACTGACTCTCACTCTAACTCTCGTCCACTAAAGATTAAACTGACTCTCACTCTAACTCTCGTCCACCAAGATTAAACTGACTCTCACTCTAACTCTCTTCCACCAAGATTAAACTGACTCTCACTCTAACTCTCTTTCACCAAGACTAAACTGACTCTCACTCTAACTCTCTTCCACCAAGACTAAACTGACTCTAACTCTAACTCTCTTCCACCAAGACTAAACTGACTCTCACTCTAACTATCTTCCACCAAGACTAAACTGACTCACACTCTAACTCTCTTCCACCAAGATTAAACTGACTCTCACTCTAACTCTCGTCCACCAAGACTAAACTGACTCTCACTCTAACTCTCGTCCACCAAGATTAAACTGACTCTCACTCTAACTCTCGTCCACCAAGATTAAACTGACTCTCACCCTAACTCTCTTCCACCAAGACTAAACTGACTCTCACTCTAACTATCTTCCACCAAAATTAAACTGCCTCTCACTCTAACTCTCGTCCACCAAGACTAAACTGACTCTCACCCTAACTCTCTTCCACCAAGACTAAACTGACTCTCACTCTAACTCTCGTCCACCAAGATTAAACTGACTCTCACTCTAACTCTCGTCCACCCAGATTAAACTGACTCTCACTCTAACTCTCGTCCACCAAGATTAAACTGACCCTTACTCTAACTCTCTTCCACCAAGATTAAACTGACTCTCACTCTAACTCTCTTCCACCAAGACTAAACTGAATCTCACTCTAACTCTCTTCCACCAAGACTAAACTGACTCTCACTCTAACTCTCTTCCACCAAGACTAAACTGACTCTCACTCTAACTCTCGTCCACCAAGATTAAACTGACTCTCACTCTAACTCTCGTCCACCAAGATTAAACTGACTCTCACTCTAACTCTCTTCCACCAAGATTAAACTTACTCTCACTCTAACTCTCTTCCACCAAGATTAAACTGACTCTCACTCTAACTCTCTTTCACCAAGACTAAACTGACTCTCACTCTAACTCTCTTCCACCAAGACTAAACTGACTCTCACTCTAACTATCTTCCACCAAGACTAAATTGACTCACACTCTAACTCTCTTCCACCAAGATTAAACTGACTCTCACTCTAACTCTCGTCCACCAAGACTAAACTGACTCTCACTCTAACTCTCGTCCACCAAGATTAAACTGACTCTCACTCTAACTCTCTTCCACCAAGACTAAACTGACTCTCACTCTAACTCTCTTCCACCAAGACTAAACTGACTCTCACTCTAACTCTCTTCCACCAAGACTAAACTGACTCTCACTCTAACTCTCTTCCACCAAGACTAAACTGACTCTCACTCTAACTATCTTCCACCAAGACTAAACTGACTCTCACTCTAACTCTCTTCCACCAAGATTAAACTGACTCTCACTCTAACTCTCGTCCACCAAGATTAAACTGACTCTCACTCTAACTCTCGTCCACCAAGATTAAACTGACTCTCTCTCTAACTCTCGTCCACCAAGATTAAACTGACTCTCACTCTAACTCTCGTCCACCAAGATTAAACTGACTCTCACTCTAACTCTCGTCCACCAAGATTAAACTGACCCTTACTCTAACTCTCTTCCACCAAGATTAAACTGACTCTCACTCTAACTCTCTTCCACCAAGACTAAACTGACTCTCACTCTAACTCTCTTCCACCAAGACTAAACTGACTCTCACTCTAACTCTCTTCCACCAAGACTAAACTGACTCTCACTCTAACTCTCGTCCACCAAGATTAAACTGACTCTCACTCTAACTCTCGTCCACCAAGATTAAACTGACTCTCACTCTAACTCTCTTCCACCAAGATTAAACTTACTCTCACTCTAACTCTCTTCCACCAAGATTAAACTGACTCTCACTCTAACTCTCTTTCACCAAGACTAAACTGACTCTCACTCTAACTCTCTTCCACCAAGACTAAACTGACTCTCACTCTAACTATCTTCCACCAAGACTAAACTGACTCACACTCTAACTCTCTTCCACCAAGATTAAACTGACTCTCACTCTAACTCTCGTCCACCAAGACTAAACTGACTCTCACTCTAACTCTCGTCCACCAAGATTAAACTGACTCTCACTCTAACTCTCGTCCACCAAGATTAAACTGACTCTCACTCTAACTCTCTTTCACCAATACTAAACTGACTCTCACTCTAACTATCTTCCACCAAGACTAAACTGACTCTCACTCTAACTATCTTCCACCAAGACTAAACTGACTCTCACTCTAACTATCTTCCACCAAGATTAAACTGACTCTCACTCTAACTCTCTTCCACCAAGATTAAACTGACTCTCACTCTAACTCTCTTCCACCAAGACTAAACTGACTCTCACTCTAACTCTCGTCCACCAAGATTAAACTGACTCTCACTCTAACTCTCGTCCACCAAGATTAAACTGACTCTCACTCTAACTCTCGTCCACCAAGATTAAACTGACTCTCACTCTAACTCTCGTCCACCAAGATTAAACTGACTCTCACTCTAACTCTCTTCCACCAAGATTAAACTGACTCTCACTCTAACTCTCTTTCACCAAGACTAAACTGACTCTCACTCTAACTCTCTTCCACCAAGACTAAACTGACTCTAACTCTAACTCTCTTCCACCAAGACTAAACTGACTCTCACTCTAACTATCTTCCACCAAGACTAAACTGACTCACACTCTAACTCTCTTCCACCAAGATTAAACTGACTCTCACTCTAACTCTCGTCCACCAAGACTAAACTGACTCTCACTCTAACTCTCGTCCACCAAGATTAAACTGACTCTCACTCTAACTCTCGTCCACCAAGATTAAACTGACTCTCACCCTAACTCTCTTCCACCAAGACTAAACTGACTCTCACTCTAACTATCTTCCACCAAAATTAAACTGACTCTCACTCTAACTCTCGTCCACCAAGACTAAACTGACTCTCACCCTAACTCTCTTCCACCAAGACTAAACTGACTCTCACTCTAACTCTCGTCCACCAAGATTAAACTGACTCTCACTCTAACTCTCGTCCACCAAGATTAAACTGACTCTCACTCTAACTCTCGTCCACCAAGATTAAACTGACTCTAACTCTAACCCTCGTCCACCAAGATTAAACTGACTCTCACTCTACCTCTCGCCCACCAAGACTAAACTGACTCTCACTCTAACTCTCGTCCACCAAGATTAAACTGACTCTCACTCTAACTCTCGTCCACCAAGACTAAACTGACTCTCACTCTAACTCTCTTCCACCAAGACTAAACTGACTCTCACTCTAACTCTCTTCCACCAAGACTAAACTGACTCTCACTCTAACTCTCTTCCACCAAGACTAAACTGACTCTCACTCTAACTCTCGTCCACCAAGACTAAACTGACTCTCACTCTAACTCTCGTCCACCTAGATTAAACTGACTCTCACTCTAACTCTCGTCCACCAAGATTAAACTGACTCTCACTCTAACTCTCGTCCACCAAGATTATACTGACTCTCACTCTAACTCTCGTCCACCAAGATTAAACTGACTCTCACTCTAACTCTCGTCCACCAAGATTAAACTGACTCTCACTCTAACTCTCGTCCACCAAGATTAAACTGACTCTTACTCTAACTCTCTTCCACCAAGATTAAGCTGACTCTCACTCTAATTCTCTTCCACCAAGACTAAACTGACTCTCACTCTAACTCTCTTCCACCAAGACTAAACTGACTCTCACTCTAACTCTCTTCCACCAAGACTAAACTGACTCTCACTCTAACTATCTTCCACCAAGACTAAACTGACTCTCACTCTAACTCTCTTCCACCAAGACTAAACTGACTCTCACTCTAACTCTCTTCCACCAAGACTAAACTGACTCTCACTCTAACTATCTTCCACCAAGACTAAACTGACTCTCACTCTAACTCTCTTCCACCAAGATTAAACTGACTCTCACTCTAACTCTCGTCCACCAAGATTAAACTGACTCTCACTCTAACTCTCGTCCACCAAGATTAAACTGACTCTCACTCTAACTCTCGTCCACCAAGATTAAACTGACTCTCACTCTAACTCTCTTCCACCAAGATTAAACTTACTCTCACTCTAACTCTCTTCCACCAAGATTAAACTGACTCTCACTCTAACTCTCTTTCACCAAGACTAAACTGACTCTCACTCTAACTCTCTTCCACCAAGACTAAACTGACTCTCACTCTAACTATCTTCCACCAAGACTAAACTGACTCACACTCTAACTCTCTTCCACCAAGATTAAACTGACTCTCACTCTAACTCTCGTCCACCAAGACTAAACTGACTCTCACTCTAACTCTCGTCCACCAAGATTAAACTGACTCTCACTCTAACTCTCGTCCACCAAGATTAAACTGACTCTCACTCTAACTCTCTTTCACCAATACTAAACTGACTCTCACTCTAACTATCTTCCACCAAGACTAAACTGACTCTCACTCTAACTATCTTCCACCAAGACTAAACTGACTCTCACTCTAACTCTCTTCCACCAAGATTAAACTGACTCTCACTCTAACTCTCTTCCACCAAGACTAAACTGACTCTCACTCTAACTCTCGTCCACCAAAATTAAACTGACTCTCACTCTAACTCTCGTCCACCAAGATTAAACTGACTCTCACTCTAAATCTCGTCCACCAAGATTAAACTGACTCTCACTCTAACTCTCGTCCACCAAGATTAAACTGACTCTCACTCTAACTCTCGTCCACCAAGATTAAACTGACCCTTACTCTAACTCTCTTCCACCAAGATTAAACTGACTCTCACTCTAACTCTCTTCCACCAAGACTAAACTGACTCTCACTCTAACTCTCTTCCACCAAGACTAAACTGACTCTCACTCTAACTCTCTTCCACCAAGACTAAACTGACTCTCATTCTAACTCTCGTCCACCAAGATTAAACTGACTCTCACTCTAACTCTCGTCCACCAAGATTAAACTGACTCTCACTCTAACTCTCGTCCACCAAGATTATACTGACTCTCACTCTAACTCTCGTCCACCAAGATTAAACTGACTCTCACTCTAACTCTCGTCCACCAAGTTTAAACTGACTCTCACTCTAACTCTCTTTCACCGAGACTAAACTGACTCTCACTCTAACTCTCTTCCACCAAGACTAAACTGACTCTCACTCTAACTCTCTTCCACCAAGACTAAACTGACTCTCACTCTAACTATCTTCCACCAAGACTAAACTGACTCTCACTCTAACTCTCTTCCACCAAGATTAAACTGACTCTCACTCTAACTCTCGTCCACCAAGATTAAACTGACTCTCACTCTAACTCTCGTCCACCAAGATTAAACTGACTCTCACTCTAACTCTCGTCCACCAAGATTAAACTGACTCTCACTCTAACTCTCTTCCACCAAGATTAAACTTACTCTCACTCTAACTCTCTTCCACCAAGATTAAACTGACTCTCACTCTAACTCTCTTTCACCAAGACTAAACTGACTCTCACTCTAACTCTCTTCCACCAAGACTAAACTGACTCTAACTCTAACTCTCTTCCACCAAGACTAAACTGACTCTCACTCTAACTATCTTCCACCAAGACTAAACTGACTCAAACTCTAACTCTCTTCCACCAAGATTAAACTGACTCTCACTCTAACTCTCGTCCACCAAGACTAAACTGACTCTCACTCTAACTCTCGTCCACCAAAATTAAACTGACTCTCACTCTAACTCTCGTCCACCAAGATTAAACTGACTCTCACTCTAACTCTCTTTCACCAATACTAAACTGACTCTCACTCTAACTATCTTCCACCAAGACTAAACTGACTCTCACTCTAACTATCTTCCACCAAGACTAAACTGACTCTCACTCTAACTCTCTTCCACCAAGATTAAACTGACTCTCACTCTAACTCTCTTCCACCAAGACTAAACTGACTCTCACTCTAACTCTCGTCCACCAAGATTAAACTGACTCTCACTCTAACTCTCTTCCACCAAGATTAAACTGACTCTCACTCTAACTCTCGTCCACCAAGATTAAACTGACTCTCACTCTAACTCTCGTCCACCAAGATTAAACTGACTCTCACTCTAACTCTCGTCCACCAAGATTAAACTGACTCTCACTCTAACTCTCGTCCACCAAGATTAAACTGACCCTTACTCTAACTCTCTTCCACCAAGATTAAACTGACTCTCACTCTAACTCTCTTCCACCAAGACTAAACTGACTCTCACTCTAACTCTCTTCCACCAAGACTAAACTGACTCTCACTCTAACTCTCTTCCACCAAGACTAAACTGACTCTCACTCTAACTCTCGTCCACCAAGATTAAACTGACTCTCACTCTAACTCTCGTCCACCAAGATTAAACTGACTCTCACTCTAACTCTCGTCCACCAAGATTATACTGACTCTCACTCTAACTCTCGTCCACCAAGATTAAACTGACTCTCACTCTAACTCTCGTCCACCAAGACTAAACTGACTCTCACTCTAACTCTCGTCCACCAAGACTAAACTGACTCTCACTCTAACTCTCGTCCACCAAGATTAAACTGACTCTCACTCTAACTCTCGTCCACCAAGATTAAACTGACTCTCACTCTAACTCTCGTCCACCAAGATTATACTGACTCTCACTCTAACTCTCGTCCACCAAGATTAAACTGACTCTCACTCTAACTCTCGTCCACCAAGATTAAACTGACTCTCACTCTAACTCTCGTCCACCAAGATTAAACTGACTCTTACTCTAACTCTCTTCCACCAAGATTAAGCTGACTCTCACTCTAATTCTCTTCCACCAAGACTAAACTGACTCTCACTCTAACTCTCTTCCACCAAGACTAAACTGACTCTCACTCTAACTCTCTTCCACCAAGACTAAACTGACTCTCACTCTAACTATCTTCCACCAAGACTAAACTGACTCTCACTCTAACTCTCTTCCACCAAGACTAAACTGACTCTCACTCTAACTCTCTTCCACCAAGACTAAACTGACTCTCACTCTAACTATCTTCCACCAAGACTAAACTGACTCTCACTCTAACTCTCTTCCACCAAGATTAAACTGACTCTCACTCTAACTCTCGTCCACCAAGATTAAACTGACTCTCACTCTAACTCTCGTCCACCAAGATTAAACTGACTCTCACTCTAACTCTCGTCCACCAAGATTAAACTGACTCTCACTCTAACTCTCTTCCACCAAGATTAAACTTACTCTCACTCTAACTCTCTTCCACCAAGATTAAACTGACTCTCACTCTAACTCTCTTTCACCAAGACTAAACTGACTCTCACTCTAACTCTCTTCCACCAAGACTAAACTGACTCTCACTCTAACTATCTTCCACCAAGACTAAACTGACTCACACTCTAACTCTCTTCCACCAAGATTAAACTGACTCTCACTCTAACTCTCGTCCACCAAGACTAAACTGACTCTCACTCTAACTCTCGTCCACCAAGATTAAACTGACTCTCACTCTAACTCTCGTCCACCAAGATTAAACTGACTCTCACTCTAACTCTCTTTCACCAATACTAAACTGACTCTCACTCTAACTATCTTCCACCAAGACTAAACTGACTCTCACTCTAACTATCTTCCACCAAGACTAAACTGACTCTCACTCTAACTCTCTTCCACCAAGATTAAACTGACTCTCACTCTAACTCTCTTCCACCAAGACTAAACTGACTCTCACTCTAACTCTCGTCCACCAAAATTAAACTGACTCTCACTCTAACTCTCGTCCACCAAGATTAAACTGACTCTCACTCTAACTCTCGTCCACCAAGATTAAACTGACTCTCACTCTAACTCTCGTCCACCAAGATTAAACTGACTCTCACTCTAACTCTCGTCCACCAAGATTAAACTGACCCTTACTCTAACTCTCTTCCACCAAGATTAAACTGACTCTCACTCTAACTCTCTTCCACCAAGACTAAACTGACTCTCACTCTAACTCTCTTCCACCAAGACTAAACTGACTCTCACTCTAACTCTCTTCCACCAAGACTAAACTGACTCTCATTCTAACTCTCGTCCACCAAGATTAAACTGACTCTCACTCTAACTCTCGTCCACCAAGATTAAACTGACTCTCACTCTAACTCTCGTCCACCAAGATTATACTGACTCTCACTCTAACTCTCGTCCACCAAGATTAAACTGACTCTCACTCTAACTCTCGTCCACCAAGTTTAAACTGACTCTCACTCTAACTCTCTTTCACCGAGACTAAACTGACTCTCACTCTAACTCTCTTCCACCAAGACTAAACTGACTCTCACTCTAACTCTCTTCCACCAAGACTAAACTGACTCTCACTCTAACTATCTTCCACCAAGACTAAACTGACTCTCACTCTAACTCTCTTCCACCAAGATTAAACTGACTCTCACTCTAACTCTCGTCCACCAAGATTAAACTGACTCTCACTCTAACTCTCGTCCACCAAGATTAAACTGACTCTCACTCTAACTCTCGTCCACCAAGATTAAACTGACTCTCACTCTAACTCTCTTCCACCAAGATTAAACTTACTCTCACTCTAACTCTCTTCCACCAAGATTAAACTGACTCTCACTCTAACTCTCTTTCACCAAGACTAAACTGACTCTCACTCTAACTCTCTTCCACCAAGACTAAACTGACTCTAACTCTAACTCTCTTCCACCAAGACTAAACTGACTCTCACTCTAACTATCTTCCACCAAGACTAAACTGACTCAAACTCTAACTCTCTTCCACCAAGATTAAACTGACTCTCACTCTAACTCTCGTCCACCAAGACTAAACTGACTCTCACTCTAACTCTCGTCCACCAAAATTAAACTGACTCTCACTCTAACTCTCGTCCACCAAGATTAAACTGACTCTCACTCTAACTCTCTTTCACCAATACTAAACTGACTCTCACTCTAACTATCTTCCACCAAGACTAAACTGACTCTCACTCTAACTATCTTCCACCAAGACTAAACTGACTCTCACTCTAACTCTCTTCCACCAAGATTAAACTGACTCTCACTCTAACTCTCTTCCACCAAGACTAAACTGACTCTCACTCTAACTCTCGTCCACCAAGATTAAACTGACTCTCACTCTAACTCTCTTCCACCAAGATTAAACTGACTCTCACTCTAACTCTCGTCCACCAAGATTAAACTGACTCTCACTCTAACTCTCGTCCACCAAGATTAAACTGACTCTCACTCTAACTCTCGTCCACCAAGATTAAACTGACCCTTACTCTAACTCTCTTCCACCAAGATTAAACTGACTCTCACTCTAACTCTCTTCCACCAAGACTAAACTGACTCTCACTCTAACTCTCTTCCACCAAGACTAAACTGACTCTCACTCTAACTCTCTTCCACCAAGACTAAACTGACTCTCACTCTAACTCTCGTCCACCAAGATTAAACTGACTCTCACTCTAACTCTCGTCCACCAAGATTAAACTGACTCTCACTCTAACTCTCGTCCACCAAGATTATACTGACTCTCACTCTAACTCTCGTCCACCAAGATTAAACTGACTCTCACTCTAACTCTCGTCCACCAAGATTAAACTGACTCTCACTCTAACTCTCGTCCACCAAGATTAAACTGACTCTCACTCTAACTCTCGTCCACCAAGATTAAACTGACTCTCACTCTAACTCTCGTCCACCAATATTAAACTGACTCTCACTCTAACTCTCGTCCACCAAGATTAAACTGACTCTCACTCTAACTCTCGTCCACCAAGATTAAACTGACTCTCACTCTAACTCTCGTCCACCAAGATTAAACTGACTCTCACTCTAACTCTCTTCCACCAAGATTAAACTTACTCTCACTCTAACTCTCTTCCACCAAGATTAAACTGACTCTCACTCTAACTCTCTTTCACCAAGACTAAACTGACTCTCACTCTAACTCTCTTCCACCAAGACTAAACTGACTCTCACTCTAACTATCTTCCACCAAGACTAAACTGACTCACACTCTAACTCTCTTCCACCAAGATTAAACTGACTCTCACTCTAACTCTCGTCCACCAAGACTAAACTGACTCTCACTCTAACTCTCGTCCACCAAGATTAAACTGACTCTCACTCTAACTCTCGTCCACCAAGATTAAACTGACTCTCACTCTAACTCTCTTTCACCAATACTAAACTGACTCTCACTCTAACTATCTTCCACCAAGACTAAACTGACTCTCACTCTAACTATCTTCCACCAAGACTAAACTGACTCTCACTCTAACTCTCTTCCACCAAGATTAAACTGACTCTCACTCTAACTCTCTTCCACCAAGACTAAACTGACTCTCACTCTAACTCTCGTCCACCAAAATTAAACTGACTCTCACTCTAACTCTCGTCCACCAAGATTAAACTGACTCTCACTCTAACTCTCGTCCACCAAGATTAAACTGACTCTCACTCTAACTCTCGTCCACCAAGATTAAACTGACTCTCACTCTAACTCTCGTCCACCAAGATTAAACTGACCCTTACTCTAACTCTCTTCCACCAAGATTAAACTGACTCTCACTCTAACTCTCTTCCACCAAGACTAAACTGACTCTCACTCTAACTCTCTTCCACCAAGACTAAACTGACTCTCACTCTAACTCTCTTCCACCAAGACTAAACTGACTCTCACTCTAACTCTCGTCCACCAAGATTAAACTGACTCTCACTCTAACTCTCGTCCACCAAGATTAAACTGACTCTCACTCTAACTCTCGTCCACCAAGATTATACTGACTCTCACTCTAACTCTCGTCCACCAAGATTAAACTGACTCTCACTCTAACTCTCGTCCACCAAGACTAAACTGACTCTCACTCTAACTCTCGTCCACCAAAATTAAACTGACTCTCACTCTAACTCTCGTCCACCAAGATTAAACTGACTCTCACTCTAACTCTCTTTCACCAATACTAAACTGACTCTCACTCTAACTATCTTCCACCAAGACTAAACTGACTCTCACTCTAACTATCTTCCACCAAGACTAAACTGACTCTCACTCTAACTCTCGTCCACCAAGATTAAACTGACTCTCACTCTAACTCTCGTCCACCAAGATTAAACTGACTCTCACTCTAACTCTCGTCCACCAAGATTATACTGACTCTCACTCTAACTCTCGTCCACCAAGATTAAACTGACTCTCACTCTAACTCTCGTCCACCAAGATTAAACTGACTCTCACTCTAACTCTCGTCCACCAAGATTAAACTGACTCTAACTCTAACCCTCGTCCACCAAGATTAAACTGACTCTCACTCTACCTCTCGCCCACCAAGACTAAACTGACTCTCACTCTAACTCTCGTCCACCAAGATTAAACTGACTCTCACTCTAACTCTCGTCCACCAAGACTAAACTGACTCTCACTCTAACTCTCTTCCACCAAGACTAAACTGACTCTCACTCTAACTCTCTTCCACCAAGACTAAACTGACTCTCACTCTAACTCTCTTCCACCAAGACTAAACTGACTCTCACTCTAACTCTCGTCCACCAAGACTAAACTGACTCTCACTCTAACTCTCGTCCACCAAGATTAAACTGACTCTCACTCTAACTCTCGTCCACCAAGATTAAACTGACTCTCACTCTAACTCTCGTCCACCAAGATTATACTGACTCTCACTCTAACTCTCGTCCACCAAGATTAAACTGACTCTCACTCTAACTCTCGTCCACCAAGATTAAACTGACTCTCACTCTAACTCTCGTCCACCAAGATTAAACTGACTCTTACTCTAACTCTCTTCCACCAAGATTAAGCTGACTCTCACTCTAATTCTCTTCCACCAAGACTAAACTGACTCTCACTCTAACTCTCTTCCACCAAGACTAAACTGACTCTCACTCTAACTCTCTTCCACCAAGACTAAACTGACTCTCACTCTAACTATCTTCCACCAAGACTAAACTGACTCTCACTCTAACTCTCTTCCACCAAGACTAAACTGACTCTCACTCTAACTCTCTTCCACCAAGACTAAACTGACTCTCACTCTAACTCTCTTCCACCAAGACTAAACTGACTCTCACTCTAACTATCTTCCACCAAGACTAAACTGACTCTCACTCTAACTCTCTTCCACCAAGACTAAACTGACTCTCACTCTAACTCTCTTCCACCAAGACTAAACTGACTCTCACTCTAACTATCTTCCACCAAGACTAAACTGACTCTCACTCTAACTCTCTTCCACCAAGATTAAACTGACTCTCACTCTAACTCTCGTCCACCAAGATTAAACTGACTCTCACTCTAACTCTCGTCCACCAAGATTAAACTGACTCTCACTCTAACTCTCGTCCACCAAGATTAAACTGACTCTCACTCTAACTCTCTTCAACCAAGATTAAACTTACTCTCACTCTAACTCTCTTCCACCAAGATTAAACTGACTCTCACTCTAACTCTCTTTCACCAAGACTAAACTGACTCTCACTCTAACTCTCTTCCACCAAGACTAAACTGACTCTCACTCTAACTATCTTCCACCAAGACTAAACTGACTCACACTCTAACTCTCTTCCACCAAGATTAAACTGACTCTCACTCTAACTCTCGTCCACCAAGACTAAACTGACTCTCACTCTAACTCTCGTCCACCAAGATTAAACTGACTCTCACTCTAACTCTCTTCAACCAAGATTAAACTTACTCTCACTCTAACTCTCTTCCACCAAGATTAAACTGACTCTCACTCTAACTCTCTTTCACCAAGACTAAACTGACTCTCACTCTAACTCTCTTCCACCAAGACTAAACTGACTCTCACTCTAACTATCTTCCACCAAGACTAAACTGACTCACACTCTAACTCTCTTCCACCAAGATTAAACTGACTCTCACTCTAACTCTCGTCCACCAAGACTAAACTGACTCTCACTCTAACTCTCGTCCACCAAGATTAAACTGACTCTCACTCTAACTCTCGTCCACCAAGATTAAACTGACTCTCACTCTAACTCTCTTTCACCAATACTAAACTGACTCTCACTCTAACTATCTTCCACCAAGACTAAACTGACTCTCACTCTAACTATCTTCCACCAAGACTAAACTGACTCTCACTCTAACTCTCTTCCACCAAGATTATACTGACTCTCACTCTAACTCTCGTCCACCAAGATTAAACTGACTCTCACTCTAACTCTCGTCCACCAAGATTAAACTGACTCTCACTCTAACTCTCGTCCACCAAGATTAAACTGACTCTCACTCTAACTCTCGTCCACCAAGATTAAACTGACTCTCACTCTAACTCTCGTCCACCAAGATTAAACTGACTCCCACTCTAACTCTCTTCCACCAAGACTAAACTGACTCTCACTCTAACTCTCTTCCACCAAAATTAAACTGACTCTCACTCTAACTCTCGTCCACCAAGACTAAACTGACTTTCACTCTAACTCTCTTCCACCAAGATTAACTGACTCTCACTCTAACTCTCTTCCACCAAGACTAAACTGACTCTCACTCTAACTCTCTTCCACCAAGATTAAACTGACTCTCACTCTAACTCTCTTCCACCAAGACTAACCTGACTCTCACTCTAACTCTCGTCCACCAAGATTAAACTGACTCTCACTCTAACTCTCGTCCACCAAGATTAAACTGACTCTCACTCTAACTCTCGTCCACCAAGATTAAACTGACTCTCACTCTAACTCTCGTCCACCAAGATTATACTGACTCTCACTCTAACTCTCGTCCACCAAGATTAAACTGACTCTCACTCTAACTCTCGTCCACCAAGATTAAACTGACTCTCACTCTAACTCTCGTCCACCAAGATTAAACTGACTCTTACTCTAACTCTCTTCCACCAAGATTAAGCTGACTCTCACTCTAATTCTCTTCCACCAAGACTAAACTGACTCTCACTCTAACTCTCTTCCACCAAGACTAGACTGACTCTCACTCTAACTCTCTTCCACCAAGACTAAACTGACTCTCACTCTAACTATCTTCCACCAAGACTACACTGACTCTCACTCTAACTCTCTTCCACCAAGATTAAACTGACTCTCACTCTAACTCTCGTCCACCAAGATTAAACTGACTCTCACTCTAACTCTCGTCCACCAAGATTAAACTGACTCTCACTCTAACTCTCGTCCACCAAGATTAAACTGACTCTCACTCTAGCTCTCTTTCACCAATACTAAACTGACTCTCACTCTAACTATCTTCCACCAAGGCTAAACTGACTCTCACTCTAACTATCTTCCACCAAGACTAAACTGACTCTCACTCTAACTCTCTTCCACCAAGATTAAACTGACTCTCACTCTAACTCTCTTCCACCAAGACTAAACTGACTCTCACTCTAACTCTCGTCCACCAAGATTAAACTGACTCTCACTCTAACTCTCTTCCACCAAGATTAAACTGACTCTCACTCTAACTCTCGTCCACCAAGATTAAACTGACTCTCACTCTAACTCTCGTCCACCAAGATTAAACTGACTCTCACTCTAACTCTCGTCCACCAAGATTAAACTGACTCTCACTCTAACTCTCGACCACCAAGATTAAACTGACCCTTACTCTAACTCTCTTCCACCAAGATTAAACTGACTCTCACTCTAACTCTCTTCCACCAAGACTAAACTGACTCTCACTCTAACTCTCTTCCACCAAGACTAAACTGACTCTCACTCTAACTCTCTTCCACCAAGAATAAACTGACTCTCACTCTAACTCTCGTCCACCAAGATTAAACTGACTCTCACTCTAACTCTCGTCCACCAAGATTAAACTGACTCTCACTCTAACTCTCGCCAACCAAGATTATACTGACTCTCACTCTAACTCTCGTCCACCAAGATTAAACTGACTCTCACTCTAACTCTCGTCCACCAAGATTAAACTGACTCTCACTCTAACTCTCGTCCACCAAGATTAAACTGACTCTCACTCTAACTCTCGTCCACCAAGATTAAACTGACTCTCACTCTAACTCTCGTCCACCAAGATTAAACTGACTCCCACTCTAACTCTCGTCCACCAAGTTTAAACTGACTCTCACTCTAACTCTCTTTCACCGAGACTAAACTGACTCTCACTCTAACTCTCTTCCACCAAGAATAAACTGACTCTCACTCTAACTCTCTTCCACCAAGACTAAACTGACTCTCACTCTAACTATCTTCCACCAAGACTAAACTGACTCTCACTCTAACTCTCTTCCACCAAGATTAAACTGACTCTCACTCTAACTCTCGTCAACCAAGATTAAACTGACTCTCACTCTAACTCTCGTCCACCAAGATTAAACTGACTCTCACTCTAACTCTCGTCCACCAAGATTAAACTGACTCTCACTCTAACTCTCTTCCACCAAGATTAAACTTACTCTCACTCTAACTCTCTTCCACCAAGATTAAACTGACTCTCACTCTAACTCTCTTTCACCAAGACTAAACTGACTCTCACTCTAACTCTCTTCCACCAAGACTAAACTGACTCTAACTCTAACTCTCTTCCACCAAGACTAAACTGACTCTCACTCTAACTATCTTCCACCAAGACTAAACTGACTCACACTCTAACTCTCTTCCACCAAGATTAAACTGACTCTCACTCTAACTCTCGTCCACCAAGACTAAACTGACTCTCACTCTAACTCTCGTCCACCAAAATTAAACTGACTCTCACTCTAACTCTCGTCCACCAAGATTAAACTGACTCTCACTCTAACTCTCTTTCACCAATACTAAACTGACTCTCACTCTAACTATCTTCCACCAAGACTAAACTGACTCTCACTCTAACTATCTTCCACCAAGACTAAACTGACTCTCACTCTAACTCTCTTCCACCAAGATTAAACTGACTCTCACTCTAACTCTCTTCCACCAAGACTAAACTGACTCTCACTCTAACTCTCGTCCACCAAGATTAAACTGACTCTCACTCTAACTCTCGTCCACCAAGATTAAACTGACTCTCACTCTAACTCTCGTCCACCAAGATTAAACTGACTCTCACTCTAACTCTCGTCCACCAAGATTAAACTGACTCTCACTCTAACTCTCGTCCACCAAGATTAAACTGACCCTTACTCTAACTCTCTTCCACCAAGATTAAACTGACTCTCACTCTAACTCTCTTCCACCAAGACTAAACTGACTCTCACTCTAACTCTCTTCCACCAAGACTAAACTGACTCTCACTCTAACTCTCTTCCACCAAGACTAAACTGACTCTCACTCTAACTCTCGTCCACCAAGATTAAACTGACTCTCACTCTAACTCTCGTCCACCAAGATTAAACTGACTCTCACTCTAACTCTCGTCCACCAAGATTATACTGACTCTCACTCTAACTCTCGTCCACCAAGATTAAACTGACTCTCACTCTAACTCTCGTCCACCAAGACTAAACTGACTCTCACTCTAACTCTCTTCCACCAAGACTAAACTGACTCTCACTCTAACTCTCGTCCACCAAGATTAAACTGACTCTCACTCTAACTCTCGTCCACCAAGATTAAACTGACTCTAACTCTAACCCTCGTCCACCAAGATTAAACTGACTCTCACTCTACCTCTCGCCCACCAAGACTAAACTGACTCTCACTCTAACTCTCGTCCACCAAGATTAAACTGACTCTCACTCTAACTCTCGTCCACCAAGACTAAACTGACTCTCACTCTAACTCTCTTCCACCAAGACTAAACTGACTCTCACTCTAACTCTCTTCCACCAAGACTAAACTGACTCTCACTCTAACTCTCTTCCACCAAGACTAAACTGACTCTCACTCTAACTCTCGTCAACCAAGACTAAACTGACTCTCACTCTAACTCTCGTCCACCAAGATTAAACTGACTCTCACTCTAACTCTCGTCCACCAAGATTAAACTGACTCTCACTCTAACTCTCGTCCACCAAGATTATACTGACTCTCACTCTAACTCTCGTCCACCAAGATTAAACTGACTCTCACTCTAACTCTCGTCCACCAAGATTAAACTGACTCTCACTCTAACTCTCTTCCACCAAGATTAAACTTACTCTCACTCTAACTCTCTTCCACCAAGATTAAACTGACTCTCACTCTAACTCTCTTTCACCAAGACTAAACTGACTCTCACTGTAACTCTCTTCCACCAAGACTAAACTGACTCTAACTCTAACTCTCTTCCACCAAGACTAAACTGACTCTCACTCTAACTATCTTCCACCAAGACTAAACTGACTCTCACTCTAACTCTCTTCCACCAAGACTAAACTGACTCTTACTCTAACTCTCTTCCACCAAGACTAAACTGACTCTCACTCTAACTATCTTCCACCAAGACTAAACTGACTCTCACTCTAACTCTCTTCCACCAAGATTAAACTGACTCTCACTCTAACTCTCGTCCACCAAGATTAAACTGACTCTCACTCTAACTCTCGTCCACCAAGATTAAACTGACTCTCACTCTAACTCTCGTCCACCAAGATTAAACTGACTCTCACTCTAACTCTCGTCCACCAAGATTAAACTGACCCTTACTCTAACTCTCTTCCACCAAGATTAAACTGACTCTCACTCTAACTATCTTCCACCAAGACTAAACTGACTCACACTCTAACTCTCTTCCACCAAGATTAAACTGACTCTCACTCTAACTCTCGTCCACCAAGACTAAACTGACTCTCACTCTAACTCTCTTCCACCAAGACTAAACTGACTCTCACTCTAACTATCTTCCACCAAGACTAAACTGACTCACACTCTAACTCTCTTCCACCAAGATTAAACTGACTCTCACTCTAACTCTCGTCCACCAAGACTAAACTGACTCTCACTCTAACTCTCGTCCACCAAGATTAAACTGACTCTCACTCTAACTCTCGTCCACCAAGATTAAACTGACTCTCACTCTAACTCTCTTTCACCAATACTAAACTGACTCTCACTCTAACTATCTTCCACCAAGACTAAACTGACTCTCACTCTAACTATCTTCCACCAAGACTAAACTGACTCTCACTCTAACTCTCTTCCACCAAGATTAAACTGACTCTCACTCTAACTCTCTTCCACCAAGACTAAACTGACTCTCACTCTAACTCTCGTCCACCAAAATTAAACTGACTCTCACTCTAACTCTCGTCCACCAAGATTAAACTGACTCTCACTCTAACTCTCGTCCACCAAGATTAAACTGACTCTCACTCTAACTCTCGTCCACCAAGATTAAACTGACTCTCACTCTAACTCTCGTCCACCAAGATTAAACTGACCCTTACTCTAACTCTCTTCCACCAAGATTAAACTGACTCTCACTCTAACTCTCTTCCACCAAGACTAAACTGACTCTCACTCTAACTCTCTTCCACCAAGACTAAACTGACTCTCACTCTAACTCTCTTCCACCAAGACTAAACTGACTCTCACTCTAACTCTCGTCCACCAAGATTAAACTGACTCTCACTCTAACTCTCGTCCACCAAGATTAAACTGACTCTCACTCTAACTCTCGTCCACCAAGATTATACTGACTCTCACTCTAACTCTCGTCCACCAAGATTAAACTGACTCTCACTCTAACTCTCGTCCACCAAGACTAAACTGACTCTCACTCTAACTCTCGTCCACCAAAATTAAACTGACTCTCACTCTAACTCTCGTCCACCAAGATTAAACTGACTCTCACTCTAACTCTCTTTCACCAATACTAAACTGACTCTCACTCTAACTATCTTCCACCAAGACTAAACTGACTCTCACTCTAACTATCTTCCACCAAGACTAAACTGACTCTCACTCTAACTCTCGTCCACCAAGATTAAACTGACTCTCACTCTAACTCTCGTCCACCAAGATTAAACTGACTCTCACTCTAACTCTCGTCCACCAAGATTATACTGACTCTCACTCTAACTCTCGTCCACCAAGATTAAACTGACTCTCACTCTAACTCTCGTCCACCAAGATTAAACTGACTCTCACTCTAACTCTCGTCCACCAAGATTAAACTGACTCTAACTCTAACCCTCGTCCACCAAGATTAAACTGACTCTCACTCTACCTCTCGCCCACCAAGACTAAACTGACTCTCACTCTAACTCTCGTCCACCAAGATTAAACTGACTCTCACTCTAACTCTCGTCCACCAAGACTAAACTGACTCTCACTCTAACTCTCTTCCACCAAGACTAAACTGACTCTCACTCTAACTCTCTTCCACCAAGACTAAACTGACTCTCACTCTAACTCTCTTCCACCAAGACTAAACTGACTCTCACTCTAACTCTCGTCCACCAAGACTAAACTGACTCTCACTCTAACTCTCGTCCACCAAGAATAAACTGACTCTCACTCTAACTCTCGTCCACCAAGATTAAACTGACTCTCACTCTAACTCTCGTCCACCAAGATTATACTGACTCTCACTCTAACTCTCGTCCACCAAGATTAAACTGACTCTCACTCTAACTCTCGTCCACCAAGATTAAACTGACTCTCACTCTAACTCTCGTCCACCAAGATTAAACTGACTCTTACTCTAACTCTCTTCCACCAAGATTAAGCTGACTCTCACTCTAATTCTCTTCCACCAAGACTAAACTGACTCTCACTCTAACTCTCTTCCACCAAGACTAAACTGACTCTCACTCTAACTCTCTTCCACCAAGACTAAACTGACTCTCACTCTAACTATCTTCCACCAAGACTAAACTGACTCTCACTCTAACTCTCTTCCACCAAGACTAAACTGACTCTCACTCTAACTCTCTTCCACCAAGACTAAACTGACTCTCACTCTAACTCTCTTCCACCAAGACTAAACTGACTCTCACTCTAACTATCTTCCACCAAGACTAAACTGACTCTCACTCTAACTCTCTTCCACCAAGACTAAACTGACTCTCACTCTAACTCTCTTCCACCAAGACTAAACTGACTCTCACTCTAACTATCTTCCACCAAGACTAAACTGACTCTCACTCTAACTCTCTTCCACCAAGATTAAACTGACTCTCACTCTAACTCTCGTCCACCAAGATTAAACTGACTCTCACTCTAACTCTCGTCCACCAAGATTAAACTGACTCTCACTCTAACTCTCGTCCACCAAGATTAAACTGACTCTCACTCTAACTCTCTTCAACCAAGATTAAACTTACTCTCACTCTAACTCTCTTCCACCAAGATTAAACTGACTCTCACTCTAACTCTCTTTCACCAAGACTAAACTGACTCTCACTCTAACTCTCTTCCACCAAGACTAAACTGACTCTCACTCTAACTATCTTCCACCAAGACTAAACTGACTCACACTCTAACTCTCTTCCACCAAGATTAAACTGACTCTCACTCTAACTCTCGTCCACCAAGACTAAACTGACTCTCACTCTAACTCTCGTCCACCAAGATTAAACTGACTCTCACTCTAACTCTCGTCCACCAAGATTAAACTGACTCTCACTCTAACTCTCTTTCACCAATACTAAACTGACTCTCACTCTAACTATCTTCCACCAAGACTAAACTGACTCTCACTCTAACTATCTTCCACCAAGACTAAACTGACTCTCACTCTAACTCTCTTCCACCAAGATTATACTGACTCTCACTCTAACTCTCGTCCACCAAGATTAAACTGACTCTCACTCTAACTCTCGTCCACCAAGATTAAACTGACTCTCACTCTAACTCTCGTCCACCAAGATTAAACTGACTCTCACTCTAACTCTCGTCCACCAAGATTAAACTGACTCTCACTCTAACTCTCGTCCACCAAGATTAAACTGACTCCCACTCTAACTCTCTTCCACCAAGACTAAACTGACTCTCACTCTAACTCTCTTCCACCAAAATTAAACTGACTCTCACTCTAACTCTCGTCCACCAAGACTAAACTGACTTTCACTCTAACTCTCTTCCACCAAGATTAACTGACTCTCACTCTAACTCTCTTCCACCAAGACTAAACTGACTCTCACTCTAACTCTCTTCCACCAAGATTAAACTGACTCTCACTCTAACTCTCTTCCACCAAGACTAAACTGACTCTCACTCTAACTCTCGTCCACCAAGATTAAACTGACTCTCACTCTAACTCTCGTCCACCAAGATTAAACTGACTCTCACTCTAACTCTCGTCCACCAAGATTAAACTGACTCTCACTCTAACTCTCGTCCACCAAGATTATACTGACTCTCACTCTAACTCTCGTCCACCAAGATTAAACTGACTCTCACTCTAACTCTCGTCCACCAAGATTAAACTGACTCTCACTCTAACTCTCGTCCACCAAGATTAAACTGACTCTTACTCTAACTCTCTTCCACCAAGATTAAGCTGACTCTCACTCTAATTCTCTTCCACCAAGACTAAACTGACTCTCACTCTAACTCTCTTCCACCAAGACTAGACTGACTCTCACTCTAACTATCTTCCACCAAGACTAAACTGACTCTCACTCTAACTCTCTTCCACCAAGATTAAACTGACTCTCACTCTAACTCTCTTCCACCAAGACTAAACTGACTCTCACTCTAACTCTCGTCCACCAAGATTAAACTGACTCTCACTCTAACTCTCTTCCACCAAGATTAAACTGACTCTCACTCTAACTCTCGTCCACCAAGATTAAACTGACTCTCACTCTAACTCTCGTCCACCAAGATTAAACTGACTCTCACTCTAACTCTCGTCCACCAAGATTAAACTGACTCTCACTCTAACTCTCGACCACCAAGATTAAACTGACCCTTACTCTAACTCTCTTCCACCAAGATTAAACTGACTCTCACTCTAACTCTCTTCCACCAAGACTAAACTGACTCTCACTCTAACTCTCTTCCACCAAGACTAAACTGACTCTCACTCTAACTCTCTTCCACCAAGAATAAACTGACTCTCACTCTAACTCTCGTCCACCAAGATTAAACTGACTCTCACTCTAACTCTCGTCCACCAAGATTAAACTGACTCTCACTCTAACTCTCGCCAACCAAGATTATACTGACTCTCACTCTAACTCTCGTCCACCAAGATTAAACTGACTCTCACTCTAACTCTCGTCCACCAAGATTAAACTGACTCTCACTCTAACTCTCGTCCACCAAGATTAAACTGACTCTCACTCTAACTCTCGTCCACCAAGATTAAACTGACTCTCACTCTAACTCTCGTCCACCAAGATTAAACTGACTCCCACTCTAACTCTCGTCCACCAAGTTTAAACTGACTCTCACTCTAACTCTCTTTCACCGAGACTAAACTGACTCTCACTCTAACTCTCTTCCACCAAGAATAAACTGACTCTCACTCTAACTCTCTTCCACCAAGACTAAACTGACTCTCACTCTAACTATCTTCCACCAAGACTAAACTGACTCTCACTCTAACTCTCTTCCACCAAGATTAAACTGACTCTCACTCTAACTCTCGTCCACCAAGATTAAACTGACTCTCACTCTAACTCTCGTCCACCAAGATTAAACTGACTCTCACTCTAACTCTCGTCCACCAAGATTAAACTGACTCTCACTCTAACTCTCTTCCACCAAGATTAAACTTACTCTCACTCTAACTCTCTTCCACCAAGATTAAACTGACTCTCACTCTAACTCTCGTCCACCAAGATTAAACTGACTCTCACTCTAACTCTCGTCCACCAAGATTAAACTGACTCTCACTCTAACTCTCGTCCACCAAGATTAAACTGACTCTCACTCTAACTCTCGTCCACCAAGATTAAACTGACCCTTACTCTAACTCTCTTCCACCAAGATTAAACTGACTCTCACTCTAACTCTCTTCCACCAAGACTAAACTGACTCTCACTCTAACTCTCTTCCACCAAGACTAAACTGACTCTCACTCTAACTCTCTTCCACCAAGACTAAACTGACTCTCACTCTAACTCTCGTCCACCAAGATTAAACTGACTCTCACTCTAACTCTCGTCCACCAAGATTAAACTGACTCTCACTCTAACTCTCGTCCACCAAGATTATACTGACTCTCACTCTAACTCTCGTCCACCAAGATTAAACTGACTCTCACTCTAACTCTCGTCCACCAAGACTAAACTGACTCTCACTCTAACTCTCTTCCACCAAGACTAAACTGACTCTCACTCTAACTCTCGTCCACCAAGATTAAACTGACTCTCACTCTAACTCTCGTCCACCAAGATTAAACTGACTCTAACTCTAACCCTCGTCCACCAAGATTAAACTGACTCTCACTCTACCTCTCGCCCACCAAGACTAAACTGACTCTCACTCTAACTCTCGTCCACCAAGATTAAACTGACTCTCACTCTAACTCTCGTCCACCAAGACTAAACTGACTCTCACTCTAACTCTCTTCCACCAAGACTAAACTGACTCTCACTCTAACTCTCTTCCACCAAGACTAAACTGACTCTCACTCTAACTCTCTTCCACCAAGACTAAACTGACTCTCACTCTAACTCTCGTCAACCAAGACTAAACTGACTCTCACTCTAACTCTCGTCCACCAAGATTAAACTGACTCTCACTCTAACTCTCGTCCACCAAGATTAAACTGACTCTCACTCTAACTCTCGTCCACCAAGATTATACTGACTCTCACTCTAACTCTCGTCCACCAAGATTAAACTGACTCTCACTCTAACTCTCGTCCACCAAGATTAAACTGACTCTCACTCTAACTCTCTTCCACCAAGATTAAACTTACTCTCACTCTAACTCTCTTCCACCAAGATTAAACTGACTCTCACTCTAACTCTCTTTCACCAAGACTAAACTGACTCTCACTGTAACTCTCTTCCACCAAAACTAAACTGACTCTAACTCTAACTCTCTTCCACCAAGACTAAACTGACTCTCACTCTAACTATCTTCCACCAAGACTAAACTGACTCTCACTCTAACTCTCTTCCACCAAGACTAAACTGACTCTTACTCTAACTCTCTTCCACCAAGACTAAACTGACTCTCACTCTAACTATCTTCCACCAAGACTAAACTGACTCTCACTCTAACTCTCTTCCACCAAGATTAAACTGACTCTCACTCTAACTCTCGTCCACCAAGATTAAACTGACTCTCACTCTAACTCTCGTCCACCAAGATTAAACTGACTCTCACTCTAACTCTCGTCCACCAAGATTAAACTGACTCTCACTCTAACTCTCTTCCACCAAGATTAAACTTACTCTCACTCTAACTCTCTTCCACCAAGATTAAACTGACTCTCACTCTAACTCTCTTTCACCAAGACTAAACTGACTCTCACTCTAACTCTCTTCCACCAAGACTAAACTGACTCTCACTCTAACTATCTTCCACCAAGACTAAACTGACTCACACTCTAACTCTCTTCCACCAAGATTAAACTGACTCTCACTCTAACTCTCGTCCACCAAGACTAAACTGACTCTCACTCTAACTCTCGTCCACCAAGATTAAACTGACTCTCACTCTAACTCTCGTCCACCAAGATTAAACTGACTCTCACTCTAACTCTCTTTCACCAATACTAAACTGACTCTCACTCTAACTATCTTCCACCAAGACTAAACTGACTCTCACTCTAACTATCTTCCACCAAGACTAAACTGACTCTCACTCTAACTCTCTTCCACCAAGATTAAACTGACTCTCACTCTAACTCTCTTCCACCAAGACTAAACTGACTCTCACTCTAACTCTCGTCCACCAAGATTAAACTGACTCTCACTCTAACTCTCGTCCACCAAGATTAAACTGACTCTCACTCTAACTCTCGTCCACCAAGATTAAACTGACTCTCACTCTAACTCTCGTCCACCAAGATTAAACTGACTCTCACTCTAACTCTCGTCCACCAAGATTAAACTGACCCTTACTCTAACTCTCTTCCACCAAGATTAAACTGACTCTCACTCTAATTCTCTTCCACCAAGACTAAACTGACTCTCACTCTAACTCTCTTCCACCAAGACTAAACTGACTCTCACTCTAACTCTCTTCCACCAAGACTAAACTGACTCTCACTCTAACTCTTGTCCACCAAGATTAAACTGACTCTCATTCTAACTCTCGTCCACCAAGATTAAACTGACTCTCACTCTAACTCTCGTCCACCAAGATTATACTGACTCTCACTCTATCTCTCGTCCACCAAGATTAAACTGACTCTCACTCTAACTCTCGTCCACCAAGACTAATCTGACTCTCACTCTAACTCTCTTCCACCAAGACTAAACTGACTCTCACTCTAACTCTCGTCCACCAAGATTAAACTGACTCTCAATCTAACTCTCGTCCACCAAGATTAAACTGACTCTCACTCTAACTCTCGTCCACCAAGATTATACTGACTCTCACTCTAACTCTCGTCCACCAAGATTAAACTGACTCTCACTCTAACTCTCGTCCACCAAGATTAAACTGACTCTCACTCTAACTCTCGTCCACCAAGATTAAACTGACTCTAACTCTAACCCTCGTCCACCAAGATTAAACTGACTCTCACTCTACCTCTCGCCCACCAAGACTAAACTGACTCTCACTCTAACTCTGTCCACCAAGATTAAACTGACTCTCACTCTAACTCTCGTCCACCAAGTTTAAACTGACTCTCACTCTAACTCTCTTTCACCGAGACTAAACTGACTCTCACTCTAACTCTCTTCCACCAAGACTAAACTGACTCTCACTCTAACTCTCTTCCACCAAGACTAAACTGACTCTCACTCTAACTATCTTCCACCAAGACTAAACTGACTCTCACTCTAACTCTCTTCCACCAAGATTAAACTGACTCTCACTCTAACTCTCGTCCACCAAGATTAAACTGACTCTCACTCTAACTCTCGTCCACCAAGATTAAACTGACTCTCACTCTAACTCTCGTCCACCAAGATTAAACTGACTCTCACTCTAACTCTCTTCCACCAAGATTAAACTTACTCTCACTCTAACTCTCTTCCACCAAGATTAAACTGACTCTCACTCTAACTCTCTTTCACCAAGACTAAACTGACTCTCACTCTAACTCTCTTCCACCAAGACTAAACTGACTCTAACTCTAACTCTCTTCCACCAAGACTAAACTGACTCTCACTCTAACTATCTTCCACCAAGACTAAACTGACTCACACTCTAACTCTCTTCCACCAAGATTAAACTGACTCTCACTCTAACTCTCGTCCACCAAGACTAAACTGACTCTCACTCTAACTCTCGTCCACCAAAATTAAACTGACTCTCACTCTAACTCTCGTCCACCAAGATTAAACTGACTCTCACTCTAACTCTCTTTCACCAATACTAAACTGACTCTCACTCTAACTATCTTCCACCAAGACTAAACTGACTCTCACTCTAACTATCTTCCACCAAGACTAAACTGACTCTCACTCTAACTCTCTTCCACCAAGATTAAACTGACTCTCACTCTAACTCTCGTCCACCAAGATTAAACTGACTCTCACTCTAACTCTCGTCCACCAAGATTAAACTGACTCTCACTCTAACTCTCGTCCACCAAGATTAAACTGACTCTAACTCTAACCCTCGTCCACCAAGATTAAACTGACTCTCACTCTACCTCTCGCCCACCAAGACTAAACTGACTCTCACTCTAACTCTCGTCCACCAAGATTAAACTGACTCTCACTCTAACTCTCGTCCACCAAGACTAAACTGACTCTCACTCTAACTCTCTTCCACCAAGACTAAACTGACTCTCACTCTAACTCTCTTCCACCAAGACTAAACTGACTCTCACTCTAACTCTCTTCCACCAAGACTAAACTGACTCTCACTCTAACTATCTTCCACCAAGACTAAACTGACTCACACTCTAACTCTCTTCCACCAAGATTAAACTGACTCTCACTCTAACTCTCGTCCACCAAGACTAAACTGACTCTCACTCTAACTCTCGTCCACCAAGATTAAACTGACTCTCACTCTAACTCTCGTCCACCAAGATTAAACTGACTCTCACTCTAACTCTCTTTCACCAATACTAAACTGACTCTCACTCTAACTATCTTCCACCAAGACTAAACTGACTCTCACTCTAACTATCTTCCACCAAGACTAAACTGACTCTCACTCTAACTCTCTTCCACCAAGATTATACTGACTCTCACTCTAACTCTCGTCCACCAAGATTAAACTGACTCTCACTCTAACTCTCGTCCACCAAGATTAAACTGACTCTCACTCTAACTCTCGTCCACCAAGATTAAACTGACTCTCACTCTAACTCTCGTCCACCAAGATTAAACTGACTCTCACTCTAACTCTCGTCCACCAAGATTAAACTGACTCCCACTCTAACTCTCTTCCACCAAGACTAAACTGACTCTCACTCTAACTCTCTTCCACCAAAATTAAACTGACTCTCACTCTAACTCTCGTCCACCAAGACTAAACTGACTTTCACTCTAACTCTCTTCCACCAAGATTAACTGACTCTCACTCTAACTCTCTTCCACCAAGACTAAACTGACTCTCACTCTAACTCTCTTCCACCAAGATTAAACTGACTCTCACTCTAACTCTCTTCCACCAAGACTAAACTGACTCTCACTCTAACTCTCGTCCACCAAGATTAAACTGACTCTCACTCTAACTCTCGTCCACCAAGATTAAACTGACTCTCACTCTAACTCTCGTCCACCAAGATTAAACTGACTCTCACTCTAACTCTCGTCCACCAAGATTATACTGACTCTCACTCTAACTCTCGTCCACCAAGATTAAACTGACTCTCACTCTAACTCTCGTCCACCAAGATTAAACTGACTCTCACTCTAACTCTCGTCCACCAAGATTAAACTGACTCTTACTCTAACTCTCTTCCACCAAGATTAAGCTGACTCTCACTCTAATTCTCTTCCACCAAGACTAAACTGACTCTCACTCTAACTCTCTTCCACCAAGACTAGACTGACTCTCACTCTAACTATCTTCCACCAAGACTAAACTGACTCTCACTCTAACTCTCTTCCACCAAGATTAAACTGACTCTCACTCTAACTCTCTTCCACCAAGACTAAACTGACTCTCACTCTAACTCTCGTCCACCAAGATTAAACTGACTCTCACTCTAACTCTCTTCCACCAAGATTAAACTGACTCTCACTCTAACTCTCGTCCACCAAGATTAAACTGACTCTCACTCTAACTCTCGTCCACCAAGATTAAACTGACTCTCACTCTAACTCTCGTCCACCAAGATTAAACTGACTCTCATTCTAACTCTCGACCACCAAGATTAAACTGACCCTTACTCTAACTCTCTTCCACCAAGATTAAACTGACTCTCACTCTAACTCTCTTCCACCAAGACTAAACTGACTCTCACTCTAACTCTCTTCCACCAAGAATAAACTGACTCTCACTCTAACTCTCGTCCACCAAGATTAAACTGACTCTCACTCTAACTCTCGTCCACCAAGATTAAACTGACTCTCACTCTAACTCTCGCCAACCAAGATTATACTGACTCTCACTCTAACTCTCGTCCACCAAGATTAAACTGACTCTCACTCTAACTCTCGTCCACCAAGATTAAACTGACTCTCACTCTAACTCTCGTCCACCAAGATTAAACTGACTCTCACTCTAACTCTCGTCCACCAAGATTAAACTGACTCTCACTCTAACTATCTTCCACCAAGACTAAACTGACTCTCACTCTAACTATCTTCCACCAAGACTAAACTGACTCTCACTCTAACTCTCTTCCACCAAGATTAAACTGACTCTCACTCTAACTCTCTTCCACCAAGACTAAACTGACTCTCACTCTAACTCTCGTCCACCAAAATTAAACTGACTCTCACTCTAACTATCTTCCACCAAGACTAAACTGACTCTCACTCTAACTCTCTTCCACCAAGATTAAACTGACTCTCACTCTAACTCTCGTCCACCAAGATTAAACTGACTCTCACTCTAACTCTCGTCCACCAAGATTAAACTGACTCTCACTCTAACTCTCGTCCACCAAGATTAAACTGACTCTCACTCTAACTCTCTTCCACCAAGATTAAACTTACTCTCACTCTAACTCTCTTCCACCAAGATTAAACTGACTCTCACTCTAACTCTCTTTCACCAAGACTAAACTGACTCTCACTCTAACTCTCTTCCACCAAGACTAAACTGACTCTAACTCTAACTCTCTTCCACCAAGACTAAACTGACTCTCACTCTAACTATCTTCCACCAAGACTAAACTGACTCACACTCTAACTCTCTTCCACCAAGATTAAACTGACTCTCACTCTAACTCTCGTCCACCAAGACTAAACTGACTCTCACTCTAACTCTCGTCCACCAAAATTAAACTGACTCTCACTCTAACTCTCGTCCACCAAGATTAAACTGACTCTCACTCTAACTCTCTTTCACCAATACTAAACTGACTCTCACTCTAACTATCTTCCACCAAGACTAAACTGACTCTCACTCTAACTATCTTCCACCAAGACTAAACTGGCTCTCACTCTAACTCTCTTCCACCAAGATTAAACTGACTCTCACTCTAACTCTCTTCCACCAAGACTAAACTGACTCTCACTCTAACTCTCGTCCACCAAGATTAAACTGACTCTCACTCTAACTCTCTTCCACCAAGATTAAACTGACTCTCACTCTAACTCTCGTCCACCAAGATTAAACTGACTCTCACTCTAACTCTCGTCCACCAAGATTAAACTGACTCTCACTCTAACTCTCGTCCACCAAGATTAAACTGACTCTCACTCTAACTCTCGTCCACCAAGATTAAACTGACCCTTACTCTAACTCTCTTCCACCAAGATTAAACTGACTCTCACTCTAACTCTCTTCCACCAAGACTAAACTGACTCTCACTCTAACTCTCTTCCACCAAGACTAAACTGACTCTCACTCTAACTCTCTTCCACCAAGACTAAACTGACTCTCACTCTAACTCTCGTCCACCAAGATTAAACTGACTCTCACTCTAACTCTCGTCCACCAAGATTAAACTGACTCTCACTCTAACTCTCGTCCACCAAGATTATACTGACTCTCACTCTAACTCTCGTCCACCAAGATTAAACTGACTCTCACTCTAACTCTCGTCCACCAAGATTAAACTGACTCTCACTCTAACTCTCGTCCACCAAGATTAAACTGACTCTCACTCTAACTCTCGTCCACCAAGATTAAACTGACTCTCACTCTAACTCTCGTCCACCAATATTAAACTGACTCTCACTCTAACTCTCGTCCACCAAGATTAAACTGACTCTCACTCTAACTCTCGTCCACCAAGATTAAACTGACTCTCACTCTAACTCTCGTCCACCAAGATTAAACTGACTCTCACTCTAACTCTCTTCCACCAAGATTAAACTTACTCTCACTCTAACTCTCTTCCACCAAGATTAAACTGACTCTCACTCTAACTCTCTTTCACCAAGACTAAACTGACTCTCACTCTAACTCTCTTCCACCAAGACTAAACTGACTCTCACTCTAACTATCTTCCACCAAGACTAAACTGACTCACACTCTAACTCTCTTCCACCAAGATTAAACTGACTCTCACTCTAACTCTCGTCCACCAAGACTAAACTGACTCTCACTCTAACTCTCGTCCACCAAGATTAAACTGACTCTCACTCTAACTCTCGTCCACCAAGATTAAACTGACTCTCACTCTAACTCTCTTTCACCAATACTAAACTGACTCTCACTCTAACTATCTTCCACCAAGACTAAACTGACTCTCACTCTAACTATCTTCCACCAAGACTAAACTGACTCTCACTCTAACTCTCTTCCACCAAGATTAAACTGACTCTCACTCTAACTCTCTTCCACCAAGACTAAACTGACTCTCACTCTAACTCTCGTCCACCAAAATTAAACTGACTCTCACTCTAACTCTCGTCCACCAAGATTAAACTGACTCTCACTCTAACTCTCGTCCACCAAGATTAAACTGACTCTCACTCTAACTCTCGTCCACCAAGATTAAACTGACTCTAACTCTAACCCTCGTCCACCAAGATTAAACTGACTCTCACTCTACCTCTCGCCCACCAAGACTAAACTGACTCTCACTCTAACTCTCGTCCACCAAGATTAAACTGACTCTCACTCTAACTCTCGTCCACCAAGACTAAACTGACTCTCACTCTAACTCTCTTCCACCAAGACTAAACTGACTCTCACTCTAACTCTCTTCCACCAAGACTAAACTGACTCTCACTCTAACTCTCTTCCACCAAGACTAAACTGACTCTCACTCTAACTCTCGTCCACCAAGACTAAACTGACTCTCACTCTAACTCTCGTCCACCAAGATTAAACTGACTCTCACTCTAACTCTCGTCCACCAAGATTAAACTGACTCTCACTCTAACTCTCGTCCACCAAGATTATACTGACTCTCACTCTAACTCTCGTCCACCAAGATTAAACTGACTCTCACTCTAACTCTCGTCCACCAAGATTAAACTGACTCTCACTCTAACTCTCGTCCACCAAGATTAAACTGACTCTTACTCTAACTCTCTTCCACCAAGATTAAGCTGACTCTCACTCTAATTCTCTTCCACCAAGACTAAACTGACTCTCACTCTAACTCTCTTCCACCAAGACTAAACTGACTCTCACTCTAACTCTCTTCCACCAAGACTAAACTGACTCTCACTCTAACTATCTTCCACCAAGACTAAACTGACTCTCACTCTAACTCTCTTCCACCAAGACTAAACTGACTCTCACTCTAACTCTCTTCCACCAAGACTAAACTGACTCTCACTCTAACTATCTTCCACCAAGACTAAACTGACTCTCACTCTAACTCTCTTCCACCAAGATTAAACTGACTCTCACTCTAACTCTCGTCCACCAAGATTAAACTGACTCTCACTCTAACTCTCGTCCACCAAGATTAAACTGACTCTCACTCTAACTCTCGTCCACCAAGATTAAACTGACTCTCACTCTAACTCTCTTCCACCAAGATTAAACTTACTCTCACTCTAACTCTCTTCCACCAAGATTAAACTGACTCTCACTCTAACTCTCTTTCACCAAGACTAAACTGACTCTCACTCTAACTCTCTTCCACCAAGACTAAACTGACTCTCACTCTAACTATCTTCCACCAAGACTAAACTGACTCACACTCTAACTCTCTTCCACCAAGATTAAACTGACTCTCACTCTAACTCTCGTCCACCAAGACTAAACTGACTCTCACTCTAACTCTCGTCCACCAAGATTAAACTGACTCTCACTCTAACTCTCGTCCACCAAGATTAAACTGACTCTCACTCTAACTCTCTTTCACCAATACTAAACTGACTCTCACTCTAACTATCTTCCACCAAGACTAAACTGACTCTCACTCTAACTATCTTCCACCAAGACTAAACTGACTCTCACTCTAACTCTCTTCCACCAAGATTAAACTGACTCTCACTCTAACTCTCTTCCACCAAGACTAAACTGACTCTCACTCTAACTCTCGTCCACCAAGATTAAACTGACTCTCACTCTAACTCTCGTCCACCAAGATTAAACTGACTCTCACTCTAACTCTCGTCCACCAAGATTAAACTGACTCTCACTCTAACTCTCGTCCACCAAGATTAAACTGACTCTCACTCTAACTCTCGTCCACCAAGATTAAACTGACCCTTACTCTAACTCTCTTCCACCAAGATTAAACTGACTCTCACTCTAACTCTCTTCCACCAAGACTAAACTGACTCTCACTCTAACTCTCTTCCACCAAGACTAAACTGACTCTCACTCTAACTCTCTTCCACCAAGACTAAACTGACTCTCACTCTAACTCTCGTCCACCAAGATTAAACTGACTCTCACTCTAACTCTCGTCCACCAAGATTAAACTGACTCTCACTCTAACTCTCGTCCACCAAGATTATACTGACTCTCACTCTAACTCTCGTCCACCAAGACTAAACTGACTCTCACTCTAACTCTCTTCCACCAAGACTAAACTGACTCTCACTCTAACTCTCGTCCACCAAGATTAAACTGACTCTCACTCTAACTCTCGTCCACCAAGATTAAACTGACTCTCACTCTAACTCTCGTCCACCAAGATTAAACTGACCCTTACTCTAACTCTCTTCCACCAAGACTAAACTGACTCTCACTCTAACTATCTTCCACCAAGACTAAACTGACTCTCACCCTAACTCTCTTCCACCAAGATTAAACTGACTCTCACTCTAACTCTCGTCCACCAAGATTAAACTGACTCTCACTCTAACTCTCGTCCACCAAGATTAAACTGACTCTCACTCTAACTCTCGTCCACCAAGATTAAACTGACTCTCACTCTAACTCTCTTCCACCAAGATTAAACTTACTCTCACTCTAACTCTCTTCCACCAAGATTAAACTGACTCTCACTCTAACTCTCTTTCACCAAGACTAAACTGACTCTCACTCTAACTCTCTTCCACCAAGACTAAACTGACTCTAACTCTAACTCTCTTCCACCAAGACTAAACTGACTCTCACTCTAACTATCTTCCACCAAGACTAAACTGACTCACACTCTAACTCTCTTCCACCAAGATTAAACTGACTCACACTCTAACTCTCGTCCACCAAGACTAAACTGACTCTCACTCTAACTCTCGTCCACCAAAATTAAACTGACTCTCACTCTAACTCTCGTCCACCAAGATTAAACTGACTCTCACTCTAACTCTCTTTCACCAATACTAAACTGACTCTCACTCTAACTATCTTCCACCAAGACTAAACTGACTCTCACTCTAACTATCTTCCACCAAGACTAAACTGACTCTCACTCTAACTCTCTTCCACCAAGATTAAACTGACTCTCACTCTAACTCTCTTCCACCAAGACTAAACTGACTCTCACTCTAACTCTCGTCCACCAAGATTAAACTGACTCTCACTCTAACTCTCTTCCACCAAGATTAAACTGACTCTCACTCTAACTCTCGTCCACCAAGATTAAACTGACTCTCACTCTAACTCTCGTCCACCAAGATTAAACTGACTCTCACTCTAACTCTCGTCCACCAAGATTAAACTGACTCTCACTCTAACTCTCGTCCACCAAGATTAAACTGACCCTTACTCTAACTCTCTTCCACCAAGATTAAACTGACTCTCACTCTAACTCTCTTCCACCAAGACTAAACTGACTCTCACTCTAACTCTCTTCCACCAAGACTAAACTGACTCTCACTCTAACTCTCTTCCACCAAGACTAAACTGACTCTCACTCTAACTCTCGTCCACCAAGATTAAACTGACTCTCACTCTAACTCTCGTCCACCAAGATTAAACTGACTCTCACTCTAACTCTCGTCCACCAAGATTATACTGACTCTCACTCTAACTCTCGTCCACCAAGATTAAGCTGACTCTCACTCTAACTCTCGTCCACCAAGATTAAACTGACTCTCACTCTAACTCTCGTCCACCAAGATTAAACTGACTCTCACTCTAACTCTCGTCCACCAAGATTAAACTGACTCTCACTCTAACTCTCGTCCACCAATATTAAACTGACTCTCACTCATACTCTCTTCCACCAAGACTAAACTGACTCTCACTCTAACTCTCTTCCACCAAGACTAAACTGACTCTCACTCTAACTCTCTTCCACCAAAATTAAACTGACTCTCACTCTAACTCTCGTCCACCAAGACTAAACTGACTCTCACTCTAACTCTCTTCCACCAAGACTAAACTGACTCTCACTCTAACTCTCTTCCACCAAGATTAACTGACTCTCACTCTAACTCTCTTCCACCAAGACTAAACTGACTCTCACTCTAACTCTCGTCCACCAAGACTAAACTGACTCTCACTCTAACTCTCGTCCACCAAGACTAAACTGACTCTCACTCTAACTCTCGTCCACCAAGACTAAACTGACTCTCACTCTAACTCTCGTCCACCAAGATTAAACTGACTCTCACTCTAACTCTCGTCCTCCAAGATTAAACTGACTCTCACTCTAATTCTCGTCCACCAAGATTATACTGACTCTCACTCTAACTCTCGTCCACCAAGATTAAACTGACTCTCACTCTAACTCTCGTCCACCAAGATTAAACTGACTCTCACTCTAACTCTCGTCCACCAAGATTAAACTGACTCTTACTCTAACTCTCTTCCACCAAGATTAAGCTGACTCTCACTCTAACTCTCTTCCACCAAGACTAATCTGACTCTCACTCTAACTCTCTTCCACCAAGACTAAACTGACTCTCACTCTAACTCTCTTCCACCAAGACTAAACTGACTCTCACTCTAACTATCTTCCACCAAGACTAAACTGACTCTCACTCTAACTCTCTTCCACCAAGACTAAACTGACTCTCACACTAACTCTCTTCCACCAAGTCTAAACTGACTCTCACTCTAACTATCTTCCACCAAGACTGAACTGACTCTCACTCTAACTCTCTTCCACCAAGATTAAACTGACTCTCACTCTAACTCTCGTCCACCAAGATTAAACTGACTCTCACTCTAACTCTCGTCCACCAAGATTAAACTGACTCTCACTATAACTCTCGTCCACCAAGATTAAACTGACTCTCACTCTAACTCTCTTCCACCAAGATTAAACTGACTCTCACTCTAACTCTCTTCCACCAAGATTAAACTGACTCTCACTCTAACTCTCTTTCACCAAGACTAAACTGACTCTCACTCTAACTCTCTTCCACCAAGACTAAACTGAATATCACTCTAACTATCTTCCACCAAGACTAAACTGACTCACACTCTAACTCTCTTCCACCAAGATTAAACTGACTCTCACTCTAACTCTCGTCCACCAAGACTAAACTGACTCTCACTCTAACTCTCGTCCACCAAGACTAAACTGACTCTCACTCTAACTCTCTTCCACCAAGACTAAACTGACTCTCACTCTAACTCTCTTCCACCAAGACTAAACTGACTCTCACTCTAACTATCTTCCACCAAGACTAAACTGACTCTCACTCTAACTCTCTTCCACCAAGACTAAACTGACTCTCACTCTAACTCTCTTCCACCAAGTCTAAACTGACTCTCACTCTAACTATCTTCCACCAAGACTAAATTGACTCTCACTCTAACTCTCTTTCACCAAGACTAAACTGACTCTCACTCTAACTCTCTTCCACCAAGACTAAACTGACTCTCACTCTAACTATCTTCCACCAAGATTAAACTGACTCTCACTCTAACTCTCGTCCACCAATATTAAACTGACTCTCTCTCTAACTCTCTTCCACCAAGACTAAACTGACTCTCACTCTAACTCTCTTCCACCAAGACTAAACTGACTCTCACTCTAACTCTCTTCCACCAAAATTAAACTGACTCTCACTCTAACTCTCGTCCACCAAGACTAAACTGACTCTCACTCTAACTCTCTTCCACCAAGACTAAACTGACTCTCACTCTAACTCTCTTCCACCAAGATTAACTGACTCTCACTCTAACTCTCTTCCACCAAGACTAAACTGACTCTCACTCTAACTCTCGTCCACCAAGACTAAACTGACTCTCACTCTAACTCTCGTCCACCAAGACTAAACTGACTCTCACTCTAACTCTCGTCCACCAAGACTAAACTGACTCTCACTCTAACTCTCGTCCACCAAGATTAAACTGACTCTCACTCTAACTCTCGTCCTCCAAGATTAAACTGACTCTCACTCTAACTCTCGTCCACCAAGATTATACTGACTCTCACTCTAACTCTCGTCCACCAAGATTAAACTGACTCTCACTCTAACTCTCGTCCACCAAGATTAAACTGACTCTCACTCTAACTCTCGTCCACCAAGATTAAACTGACTCTTACTCTAACTCTCTTCCACCAAGATTAAGCTGACTCTCACTCTAACTCTCTTCCACCAAGACTAATCTGACTCTCACTCTAACTCTCTTCCACCAAGACTAAACTGACTCTCACTCTAACTCTCTTCCACCAAGACTAAACTGACTCTCACTCTAACTATCTTCCACCAAGACTAAACTGACTCTCACTCTAACTCTCTTCCACCAAGACTAAACTGACTCTCACACTAACTCTCTTCCACCAAGTCTAAACTGACTCTCACTCTAACTATCTTCCACCAAGACTAAACTGACTCTCACTCTAACTCTCTTCCACCAAGATTAAACTGACTCTCACTCTAACTCTCGTCCACCAAGATTAAACTGACTCTCACTCTAACTCTCGTCCACCAAGATTAAACTGACTCTCACTCTAACTCTCGTCCACCAAGATTAAACTGACTCTCACTCTAACTCTCTTCCACCAAGATTAAACTTACTCTCACTCTAACTCTCTTCCACCAAGATTAAACTGACTCTCACTCTAACTCTCTTTCACCAAGACTAAACTGACTCTCACTCTAACTATCTTCCACCAAGACTAAACTGACTCACACTCTAACTCTCTTCCACCAAGATTAAACTGACTCTCACTCTAACTCTCGTCCACCAAGACTAAACTGACTCTCACTCTAACTCTCGTCCACCAAGACTAAACTGACTCTCACTCTAACTCTCTTCCACCAAGACTAAACTGACTCTCACTCTAACTCTCTTCCACCAAGACTAAACTGACTCTCACTCTAACTATCTTCCACCAAGACTAAACTGACTCTCACTCTAACTCTCTTCCACCAAGACTAAACTGACTCTCACTCTAACTCTCTTCCACCAAGTCTAAACTGACTCTCACTCTAACTATCTTCCACCAAGACTAAACTGACTCTCACTCTAACTCTCTTTCACCAAGACTAAACTGACTCTCACTCTAACTCTCTTCCACCAAGACTAAACTGACTCTCACCCTAACTATCTTCCACCAAGACTAAACTGACTCACACTCTAACACTCTTCCACCAAGATTAAACTGACTCTCACTCTAACTCTCGTCCACCAAGACTAAACTGACTCTCACTCTAACTCTCGTCCACCAAGACTAAACTGACTCACACTCTAACTCTCTTCCACCAAGATTAAACTGACTCTCACTCTAACTCTCGTCCACCAAGACTAAACTGACTCTCACTCTAACTCTCGTCCACCAAAATTAAACTGACTCTCACTCTAACTCTCGTCCACCAAGATTAAACTGACTCTCACTCTAACTCTCTTTCACCAATACTAAACTGACTCTCACTCTAACTATCTTCCACCAAGACTAAACTGACTCTCACTCTAACTATCTTCCACCAAGACTAAACTGACTCTCACTCTAACTCTCTTCCACCAAGATTAAACTGACTCTCACTCTAACTCTCTTCCACCAAGACTAAACTGACTCTCACTCTAACTCTCGTCCACCAAGATTAAACTGACTCTCACTCTAACTCTCTTCCACCAAGATTAAACTGACTCTCACTCTAACTCTCGTCCACCAAGATTAAACTGACTCTCACTCTAACTCTCGTCCACCAAGATTAAACTGACTCTCACTCTAACTCTCGTTCACCAAGATTAAACTGACTCTCACTCTAACTCTCGTCCACCAAGATTAAACTGACCCTTACTCTAACTCTCTTCCACCAAGATTAAACTGACTCTCACTCTAACTCTCTTCCACCAAGACTAAACTGACTCTCACTCTAACTCTCTTCCACCAAGACTAAACTGACTCTCACTCTAACTCTCTTCCACCAAGACTAAACTGACTCTCACTCTAACTCTCGTCCACCAAGATTAAACTGACTCTCACTCTAACTCTCGTCCACCAAGATTAAACTGACTCTCACTCTAACTCTCGTCCACCAAGATTATACTGACTCTCACTCTAACTCTCGTCCACCAAGATTAAACTGACTCTCACTCTAACTCTCGTCCACCAAGATTAAACTGACTCTCACTCTAACTCTCGTCCACCAAGATTAAACTGACTCTCACTCTAACTCTCGTCCACCAAGATTAAACTGACTCTCACTCTAACTCTCGTCCACCAATATTAAATTGACTCTCACTCTAACTCTCTTCCACCAAGACTAAACTGACTCTCACTCTAACTCTCTTCCACCAAGACTAAACTGACTCTCACTCTAACTCTCTTCCACCAAAATTAAACTGACTCTCACTCTAACTCTCGTCCACCAAGACTAAACTGACTCTCACTCTAACTCTCTTCCACCAAGACTAAACTGACTCTCACTCTAACTCTCTTCCACCAAGATTAACTGACTCTCACTCTAACTCTCTTCCACCAAGACTAAACTGACTCTCACTCTAACTCTCGTCCACCAAGACTAAACTGACTCTCACTCTAACTCTCGTCCACCAAGACTAAACTGACTCTCACTCTAACTCTCGTCCACCAAGACTAAACTGACTCTCACTCTAACTCTCGTCCACCAAGATTAAACTGACTCTCACTCTAACTCTCGTCCTCCAAGATTAAACTGACTCTCACTCTAACTCTCGTCCACCAAGATTATACTGACTCTCACTCTATCTCTCGTCCACCAAGATTAAACTGACTCTCACTCTAACTCTCGTCCACCAAGATTAAACTGACTCTCACTCTAACTCTCGTCCACCAAGATTAAACTTACTCTTACTCTAACTCTCTTCCACCAAGATTAAGCTGACTCTCACTCTAACTCTCTTCCACCAAGACTAATCTGACTCTCACTCTAACTCTCTTCCACCAAGACTAAACTGACTCTCACTCTAACTCTCTTCCACCAAGACTAAACTGACTCTCACTCTAACTATCTTCCACCAAGACTAAACTGACTCTCACTCTAACTCTCTTCCACCAAGACTAAACTGACTCTCACTCTAACTCTCTTCCACTAAGTCTAAACTGACTCTCACTCTAACTATCTTCCACCAAGACTAAACTGACTCTCACTCTAACTCTCTTCCACCAAGATTAAACTGACTCTCACTCTAACTCTCGTCCACCAAGATTAAACTGACTCTCACTCTAACTCTCGTCCACCAAGATTAAACTGACTCTCACTCTAACTCTCGTCCACCAAGATTAAACTGACTCTCACTCTAACTCTCTTCCACCAAGATTAAACTTACTCTCACTCTAACTCTCTTCCACCAAGATTAAACTGACTCTCACTCTAACTCTCTTTCACCAAGACTAAACTGACTCTCACTCTAACTCTCTTCCACCAAGACTAAACTGACTCTCACTCTAACTATCTTCCACCAAGACTAAACTGACTCACACTCTAACTCTCTTCCACCAAGATTAAACTGACTCTCACTCTAACTCTCGTCCACCAAGACTAAACTGACTCTCACTCTAACTCTCGTCCACCAAGATTAAACTGACTCTCACTCTAACTCTCGTCCACCAAGATTAAACTGACTCTCACTCTAACTCTCTTTCACCAATACTAAACTGACTCTCACTCTAACTATCTTCCACCAATACTAAACTGACTCTCACTCTAACTATCTTCCACCAAGACTAAACTGACTCTCACTCTAACTCTCTTCCACCAAGATTAAACTGACTCTCACTCTAACTCTCTTCCACCAAGACTAAACTGACTCTCACTCTAACTCTCGTCCACCAAGATTAAACTGACTCTCACTCTAACTCTCTTCCACCAAGATTAAACTGACTCTCACTCTAACTCTCGTCCACCAAGATTAAACTGACTCTCACTCTAACTCTCGTCCACCAAGATTAAACTGACTCTCACTCTAACTCTCGTCCACCAAGATTAAACTGACTCTCACTCTAACTCTCGTCCACCAAGATTAAACTGACCCTTACTCTAACTCTCTTCCACCAAGATTAAACTGACTCTCACTCTAACTCTCTTCCACCAAGACTAAACTGACTCTCACTCTAACTCTCTTCCACCAAGACTAAACTGACTCTCACTCTAACTCTCTTCCACCAAGACTAAACTGACTCTCACTCTAACTCTCGTCCACCAAGATTAAACTGACTCTCACTCTAACTCTCGTCCACCAAGATTAAACTGACTCTCACTCTAACTCTCGTCCACCAAGATTATACTGACTCTCACTCTAACTCTCGTCCACCAAGATTAAACTGACTCTCACTCTAACTCTCGTCCACCAAGACTAAACTGACTCTCACTCTAACTCTCATCCACCAAGACTAAACTGACTCTCACTCTAACTCTCGTCCACCAAGATTAAACTGACTCTCACTCTAACTCTCGTCCACCAAGATTAAACTGACTCTCACTCTAACTCTCGTCCACCAAGATTATACTGACTCTCACTCTAACTCTCGTCCACCAAGATTAAACTGACTCTCACTCTAACTCTCGTCCACCAAGATTAAACTGACTCTCACTCTAACTCTCTTCCACCAAGATTAAACTGACTCTCACTCTAACTCTCGTCCACCAAGATTAAACTGACTCTCACTCTAACTCTCGTCCACCAAGATTAAACTGACTCTCACTCTAACTCTCTTCCACCAAGACTAAACTGACTCTCACTCTAACTCTCTTCCACCAAGACTAAACTGACTCTCACTCTAACTCTCTTCCACCAAAATTAAACTGACTCTCACTCTGTCGGTGGTCGCAGATGATAATGACTGTTGTGTTGTGGATCCTCTTTGTGACTTCGAACTAGCTACATGCAGTGACATCTGTAATCTGGTAATGAAGGGTACTAGCAAACTTTCAACTGACATCGACATCATTTCTGCAACCCTGCTTAAATCGAACATTGCTACGCTCGCACCGGTGTTAACACGCATTGTGAACCTGTCGATCGAGTCCTCAACAATGCCAGCTGTTATGAAACACGCCGTCGTGACACCATTGTTAAAGAAGAGTGATCTTGACCCTGAAATACTATCCAACTACCGATCGATATCCAACCTGAGTTTCATATCAAAACTCCTCGAGAAGTATGTAGCATCGCAAATCCGGCAGTACATGGACTCGAATGTTCTTTTCGATGTTTTTCAGAGTGCGTATCGTCCTGCTCACAGCTGTGAAACAGCCCTCGTTCGTATACAGGACGACATTCTACATTCGCTCGACAATCGGAATACCGTGATATTGGTGTTGCTCGATCTCAGTGCTGCCTTCGATACTGTTGATCATCGTCTGCTTCTAGACAAACTGCACGAAATTGGCATACGTGACAACGCACACCGCTGGATACAGTCGTACCTTTCGCAGCGAACGCAAGCTGTTAAAGTTGATAACGTCACCTCAAGAAGTGTTGGTTTATGCTCTGGTGTACCGCAGGGTAGCGTGCTGGGACCCTTGTTTTTTACAATCTATTGTCTGGGGCTCAACCATGTCTTCGAACACCACCAACTCCGTTACCACATGTATGCTGACGATACCCAGCTGTATGTTGAATTTCCGCGTGATCAGCCAGCGCATGCTACAACTGCCATTGACCGCATATCGCGATGTACCGCCGATGTAAAGTCATGGATGGTGTCCCACAACCTTCTTCTTAACGAGTGTAAAACGGAAGCCGTCGTGATTTCCGCTGCGCAGAATCGCAAACGTGTTCAACCTCCTGTTGACCTAGTCATTGATGTCTGTGGCTGCTCCGTCACGCCGAAACCATTTATCCGCGACATCGGTTTTGTATTTGATGACACAATGACAATGGCGGCGCAGATACGCCGTGTCTGCCAGGTGGCATACTGTCACATTCGCGGCATTGCAACTATCAGAAAATGCCTTTCCACCATTGCTTGCAAAACAATTATTCATGCTTTAGTCATGTCGCGCTTGGACTTCGGCAACGCTATGTTTTATGGACTGCCCGAGACGCAGCTGCGGAAACTGCAGATGATTCAAAACTCCGCGGCACGGCTGATTACTGGAACCCGCAGACGAGATCACATAACACCAGTTTTATTCAGTTTACATTGGTTGCCTATTCGTCAGCGAATCGAGTTCAAACTTCTTTTACTTGTGTTTCGCGCTGTGCATCATCTATGCCCTGTGTATCTGTCGTCGCTAGTGATTCCATACACACCCACCCGAACACTGAGATCCGCCGATCAACATCTATTGACTATACCGCGGTACCATCTCGAGCGGTACGGTCGTCGGGCCTTTTCTGTGGCAGGGCCGACACTGTGGAACGCCCTGCCTCCCGCAGTTAGGCACGCCAACTCCGTTGCGGTATTCAAGTCACTTCTAAAAACACATCTCTTTCGCGAAGCCTTTCGAACACTCTGTTGACATTTTAATCACTCGAACATTTTACTTATTTAACTTATTATTTATTTAATTTGTTTAATTAACTTATCTGATTAACTTATATGTTTATCTAATGTATCAACTTAATTGTAGTTGTTTATTTTATCTTTTTATTAATTATTTATTTATTTTATTTTATGTATTTATTTAACTTCTTGACATAATTAATTCATTTAAATCATTTAGTGAACTTTTTATGTAACTTATGTTTACCTGTCTTTTAATCACATTTTATTTTAGCTCTTCAATTTATTTAAAATTATTTAGCATTACCTTGTTAGCGCCTTTGAGCAGGTTTTTAACCCGGATACACGGCGCATTATAAATGTATAATAATAATAATAATAAAATAACTCTCGTCCACCAAGACTAAACTGACTCTCACTCTAACTCTCTTCCACCAAGACTAAACTGACTCTCACTCTAACTCTCTTCCACCAAGACTAAACTGACTCTCACTCTAACTCTCTTCCACCAAGATTAAACTGACTCTCACTCTAACTCTCTTCCACCAAGACTAAACTGACTCTCACTCTAACTCTCGTCCACCAAGACTAAACTGACTCTCACTCTAACTCTCGTCCACCAAGATTAAACTGACACTCACTCTAACTCTCGTCCACCAAGATTAAACTGACTCTCACTCTAACTCTCGTCCACCAAGATTATACTGCCTCTCACTCTAACTCTCGTCCACCAAGATTAAACTGACTCTCACTCTAACTCTCGTCCACCAAGATTAAACTGACTCTCACTCTAACTCTCGTCCACCAAGATTAAACTGACTCTTACTCTAACTCTCTTCCACCAAGATTAAGCTGACTCTCACTCTAACTCTCTTCCACCAAGACTAAACTGACTCTCACTCTAACTCTCTTCCACCAAGACTAAACTGACTCTCACTCTAACTCTCTTCCACCAAGACTAAACTGACTCTCACTCTAACTATCTTCCACCAAGACTAAACTGACTCTCACTCTAACTCTCTTCCACCAAGACTAAACTGACTCTGACTCTAACTCTCTTCCACCAAGACTAAACTGACTCTCACTCTAACTCTCTTCCACCAAGATTAAACTGACTCTCACTCTAACTCTCGTCCACCAAGATTAAACTGACTCTCACTCTAACTCTCGTCCACCAAGATTATACTGACTCTCACTCTAACTCTCGTCCACCAAGATTAAACTGACTCTCACTCTAACTCTCGTCCACCAAGATTAAACTGACTCTCACTCTAACTCTCGTCCACCAAGATTAAACTGACTCTCACTCTAACTCTCGTCCACCAAGATTAAACTGACTCTCACTCTAACTCTCGTCCACCAAGATTAAACTGACTCTCACTCTAACTCTCTTCCACCAAGACTAAACTGACTCTCACTCTAACTCTCTTCCACCAAGACTAAACTGACTCTCACTCTAACTCTCTTCCACCAAAATTAAACTGACTCTCACTCTAACTCTCGTCCACCAAGACTAAACTGACTCTCACTCTAACTCTCTTCCACCAAGACTAAACTGACTCTCACTCTAACTCTCTTCCACCAAGACTAAACTGACTCTCACTCTAACTCTCTTCCACCAAGATTAAACTGACTCTCACTCTAACTCTCTTCCACCAAGACTAAACTGACTCTCACTCTAACTCTCGTCCACCAAGACTAAACTGACTCTCACTCTAACTCTCGTCCACCAAGATTAAACTGACTCTCACTCTAACTCTCGTCCACCAAGATTAAACTGACTCTCACTCTAACTCTCGTCCACCAAGATTATACTGACTCTCACTCTAACTCTCGTCCACCAAGATTAAACTGACTCTCACTCTAACTCTCGTCCACCAAGATTAAACTGACTCTCACTCTAACTCTCGTCCACCAAGATTAAACTGACTCTTACTCTAACTCTCTTCCACCAAGATTAAGCTGACTCTCACTCTAACTCTCTTCCACCAAGACTAAACTGACTCTCACTCTAACTCTCTTCCACCAAGACTAAACTGACTCTCACTCTAACTCTCTTCCACCAAGACTAAACTGACTCTCACTCTAACTATCTTCCACCAAGACTAAACTGACTCTCACTCTAACTCTCTTCCACCAAGATTAAACTGACTCTCACTCTAACTCTCTTCCACCAAGACTAAACTGACTCTCACTCTAACTCTCGTCCACCAAGATTAAACTGACTCTCACTCTAACTCTCTTCCACCACGACTAAACTGACTCTCACTCTAACTATCGTCCACCAATATTAAACTGACTCTCACTCTAACTCTCGTCCACCAAGATTAAACTGACTCTAACTCTAACCCTCGTCCACCAAGATTAAACTGACTCTCACTCTACCTCTCGCCCACCAAGACTAAACTGACTCTCACTCTAACTCTCGTCCACCAAGATTAAACTGACTCTCACTCTAACTCTCGTCCACCAAGTTTAAACTGACTCTCACTCTAACTCTCTTTCACCGAGACTAAACTGACTCTTACTCTAACTATCTTCCACCAAGACTAAACTTACTCTCACTCTAACTCTCTTCCACCAAGACTAAACTGACTCTCACTCTAACTCTCTTCCACCAAGATTAAACTGACTCTCACTCTAACTCTCGTCCACCAAGATTAAACTGACTCTCACTCTAACTCTCGTCCACCAAGATTAAACTGACTCTCACTCTAACTCTCGTCCACCAAGATTAAACTGACTCTCATTCTAACTCTCTTCCACCAAGATTAAACTGACTCTCACTCTAACTCTCTTCCACCAATATTAAACTGACTCTCACTCTAACTCTCTTCCACCAAGACTAAACTGACTCTCACTCTAACTCTCGTCCACCAAGATTAAACTGACTCTCACTCTAAATCTCGTCCACCAAGATTATACTGACTCTCACTCTAACTCTCGTCCACCAAGATTAAACTGACTCTCACTCTAACTCTCGTCCACCAAGATTAAACTGACTCTCACTCTAACTCTCGTCCACCAAGATTAAACTGACTCTTACTCTAACTCTCTTCCACCAAGATTAAACTGACTCTCACTCTAACTCTCTTCCACCAAGACTAAACTGACTCTCACTCTAACTCTCTTCCACCAAGACTAAACTGACTCTCACTCTAACTCTCTTCCACCAAGACTAAACTGACTCTCACTCTAACTATCTTCCACCAAGACTAAACTGACTCTCACTCTAACTCTCTTCCACCAAGATTAAACTGACTCTCACTCTAACTCTCTTCCACCAAGACTAAACTGACTCTCACTCTAACTCTCGTCTACCAAGATTAAACTGACTCTCACTCTAACTCTCTTCCACCAAGACTAAACTGACTCTCACTCTAACAATCGTCCACCAGTATTAAACTGACTCTCTCTCTAACTCTCGTCCACCAAGACTAAACTGACTCTCACTCTAACTCTCGTCCACCAAGATTAAACTGACTCTCACTCTAACTCTCGTCCACCAAGATTATACTGCCTCTCACTCTAACTCTCGTCCACCAAGATTAAACTGACTCTCACTCTAACTCTCGTCCACCAAGATTAAACTGACTCTCACTCTAACCCTCGTCCACCAAGATTAAACTGACTCTCACTCTACCTCTCGCCCACCAAGACTAAACTGACTCTCACTCTAACTCTCGTCCACCAAGATTAAACTGACTCTCACTCTAACTCTCGTCCACCAAGTTTAAACTGACTCTCACTCTAACTCTCTTTCACCGAGACTAAACTGACTCTTACTCTAACTATCTTCCACCAAGACTAAACTTACTCTCACTCTAACTCTCTTCCACCAAGACTAAACTGACTCTCACTCTAACTCTCTTCCACCAAGATTAAACTGACTCTCACTCTAACTCTCGTCCACCAAGATTAAACTGACTCTCACTCTAACTCTCGTCCACCAAGATTAAACTGACTCTCACTCTAACTCTCGCCCACCAAGATTAAACTGACTCTCACTCTAACTCTCTTCCACCAAGATTAAACTGACTCTCACTCTAACTCTCTTCCACCAAGATTAAACTGACTCTCACTCTAACTCTCTTCCACCAAGACTAAACTGACTCTCACTCTAACTCTCGTCCACCAAGATTAAACTGACTCTCACTCTAAATCTCGTCCACCAAGATTATACTGACTCTCACTCTAACTCTCGTCCACCAAGATTAAACTGACTCTCACTCTAACTCTCGTCCACCAAGATTAAACTGACTCTCACTCTAACTCTCGTCCACCAAGATTAAACTGACTCTTACTCTAACTCTCTTCCACCAAGATTAAACTGACTCTCACTCTAACTCTCTTCCACCAAGACTAAACTGACTCTCACTCTAACTCTCTTCCACCAAGACTAAACTGACTCTCACTCTAACTCTCTTCCACCAAGACTAAACTGACTCTCACTCTAACTATCTTCCACCAAGACTAAACTGACTCTCACTCTAACTCTCTTCCACCAAGATTAAACTGACTCTCACTCTAACTCTCTTCCACCAAGATTAAACTGACTCTCACTCTAACTCTCGTCCACCAAGATTAAACTGACTCTCACTCTAACTCTCTTCCACCAAGACTAAACTGACTCTCACTCTAACTCTCTTCCACCAAGACTAAACTGACTCTCACTCTAACTCTCTTCCACCAAGACTAAACTGACTCTCACTCTAACTATCTTCCACCAAGACTAAACTGACTCTCACTCTAACTCTCTTCCACCAAGATTAAACTGACTCTCACTCTAACTCTCTTCCACCAAGACTAAACTGACTCTCACTCTAACTCTCGTCCACCAAGATTAAACTGACTCTCACTCTAACTCTCTTCCACCAAGACTAAACTGACTCTCACTCTAACAATCGTCCACCAGTATTAAACTGACTCTCACTCTAACTCTCGTCCACCAAGACTAAACTGACTCTCACTCTAACTCTCGTCCACCAAGATTAAACTGACACTCACTCTAACTCTCGTCCACCAAGATTAAACTGACTCTCACTCTAACTCTCGTCCACCAAGATTATACTGCCTCTCACTCTAACTCTCGTCCACCAAGATTAAACTGACTCTCACTCTAACTCTCGTCCACCAAGATTAAACTGACTCTCACTCTAACTCTCGTCCACCAAGATTAAACTGACTCTTACTCTAACTCTCTTCCACCAAGATTAAGCTGACTCTCACTCTAACTCTCTTCCACCAAGACTAAACTGACTCTCACTCTAACTCTCTTCCACCAAGACTAAACTGACTCTCACTCTAACTCTCTTCCACCAAGACTAAACTGACTCTCACTCTAACTATCTTCCACCAAGACTAAACTGACTCTCACTCTAACTCTCTTCCACCAAGACTAAACTGACTCTGACTCTAACTCTCTTCCACCAAGACTAAACTGACTCTCACTCTAACTCTCTTCCACCAAGATTAAACTGACTCTCACTCTAACTCTCGTCCACCAAGATTAAACTGACTCTCACTCTAACTCTCGTCCACCAAGATTATACTGACTCTCACTCTAACTCTCGTCCACCAAGATTAAACTGACTCTCACTCTAACTCTCGTCCACCAAGATTAAACTGACTCTCACTCTAACTCTCGTTCACCAAGATTAAACTGACTCTCACTCTAACTCTCGTCCACCAAGATTAAACTGACTCTCATTCTAACTCTCGTCCACCAAGATTAAACTGACTCTCACTCTAACTCTCTTCCACCAAGACTAAACTGACTCTCACTCTAACTCTCTTCCACCAAGACTAAACTGACTCTCACTCTAACTCTCTTCCACCAAAATTAAACTGACTCTCACTCTAACTCTCGTCCACCAAGACTAAACTGACTCTCACTCTAACTCTCTTCCACCAAGACTAAACTGACTCTCACTCTAACTCTCTTCCACCAAGACTAAACTGACTCTCACTCTAACTCTCTTCCACCAAGATTAAACTGACTCTCACTCTAACTCTCTTCCACCAAGACTAAACTGACTCTCACTCTAACTCTCGTCCACCAAGACTAAACTGACTCTCACTCTAACTCTCGTCCACCAAGATTAAACTGATTCTCACTCTAACTCTCGTCCACCAAGATTAAACTGACTCTCACTCTAACTCTCGTCCACCAAGATTATACTGACTCTCACTCTAACTCTCGTCCACCAAGATTAAACTGACTCTCACTCTAACTCTCGTCCACCAAGATTAAACTGACTCTCACTCTAACTCTCGTCCACCAAGATTAAACTGACTCTTACTCTAACTCTCTTCCACCAAGATTAAGCTGACTCTCACTCTAACTCTCTTCCACCAAGACTAAACTGACTCTCACTCTAACTCTCTTCCACCAAGACTAAACTGACTCTCACTCTAACTCTCTTCCACCAAGACTAAACTGACTCTAACTCTAACTCTCTTCCACCAAGACTAAACTGACTCTCACTCTAACTATCTTCCACCAAGACTAAACTGACTCTCACTCTAACTCTCTTCCACCAAGATTAAACTGACTCTCACTCTAACTCTCTTCCACCAAGACTAAACTGACTCTCACTCTAACTCTCGTCCACCAAGATTAAACTGACTCTCACTCTAACTCTCTTCCACCACGACTAAACTGACTCTCACTCTAACTATCGTCCACCAATATTAAACTGACTCTCACTCTAACTCTCGTCCACCAAGATTAAACTGACTCTAACTCTAACCCTCGTCCACCAAGATTAAACTGACTCTCACTCTACCTCTCGCCCACCAAGACTAAACTGACTCTCACTCTAACTCTCGTCCACCAAGATTAAACTGACTCTCACTCTAACTCTCGTCCACCAAGTTTAAACTGACTCTCACTCTAACTCTCTTTCACCGAGACTAAACTGACTCTTACTCTAACTATCTTCCACCAAGACTAAACTTACTCTCACTCTAACTCTCTTCCACCAAGACTAAACTGACTCTCACTCTAACTCTCTTCCACCAAGATTAAACTGACTCTCACTCTAACTCTCGTCCACCAAGATTAAACTGACTCTCACTCTAACTCTCGTCCACCAAGATTAAACTGACTCTCACTCTAACTCTCGTCCACCAAGATTAAACTGACTCTCACTCTAACTCTCTTCCACCAAGATTAAACTGACTCTCACTCTAACTCTCTTCCACCAAGATTAAACTGACTCTCACTCTAACTCTCTTCCACCAAGACTAAACTGACTCTCACTCTAACTCTCGTCCACCAAGATTAAACTGACTCTCACTCTAAATCTCGTCCACCAAGATTATACTGACTCTCACTCTAACTCTCGTCCACCAAGATTAAACTGACTCTCACTCTAACTCTCGTCCACCAAGATTAAACTGACTCTCACTCTAACTCTCGTCCACCAAGATTAAACTGACTCTTACTCTAACTCTCTTCCACCAAGATTAAACTGACTCTCACTCTAACTCTCTTCCACCAAGACTAAACTGACTCTCACTCTAACTCTCTTCCACCAAGACTAAACTGACTCTCACTCTAACTCTCTTCCACCAAGACTAAACTGACTCTCACTCTAACTATCTTCCACCAAGACTAAACTGACTCTCACTCTAACTCTCTTCCACCAAGATTAAACTGACTCTCACTCTAACTCTCTTCCACCAAGACTAAACTGACTCTCACTCTAACTCTCGTCCACCAAGATTAAACTGACTCTCACTCTAACTCTCTTCCACCAAGACTAAACTGACTCTCACTCTAACTCTCTTCCACCAAGACTAAACTGACTCTCACTCTAACTCTCTTCCACCAAGACTAAACTGACTCTCACTCTAACTATCTTCCACCAAGACTAAACTGACTCTCACTCTAACTCTCTTCCACCAAGATTAAACTGACTCTCACTCTAACTCTCTTCCACCAAGACTAAACTGACTCTCACTCTAACTCTCGTCCACCAAGATTAAACTGACTCTCACTCTAACTCTCTTCCACCAAGACTAAACTGACTCTCACTCTAACAATCGTCCACCAGTATTAAACTGACTCTCACTCTAACTCTCGTCCACCAAGACTAAACTGACTCTCACTCTAACTCTCGTCCACCAAGATTAAACTGACACTCACTCTAACTCTCGTCCACCAAGATTAAACTGACTCTCACTCTAACTCTCGTCCACCAAGATTATACTGCCTCTCACTCTAACTCTCGTCCACCAAGATTAAACTGACTCTCACTCTAACTCTCGTCCACCAAGATTAAACTGACTCTCACTCTAACTCTCGTCCACCAAGATTAAACTGACTCTTACTCTAACTCTCTTCCACCAAGATTAAGCTGACTCTCACTCTAACTCTCTTCCACCAAGACTAAACTGACTCTCACTCTAACTCTCTTCCACCAAGACTAAACTGACTCTCACTCTAACTCTCTTCCACCAAGACTAAACTGACTCTCACTCTAACTATCTTCCACCAAGACTAAACTGACTCTCACTCTAACTCTCTTCCACCAAGACTAAACTGACTCTGACTCTAACTCTCTTCCACCAAGACTAAACTGACTCTCACTCTAACTCTCTTCCACCAAGATTAAACTGACTCTCACTCTAACTCTCGTCCACCAAGATTAAACTGACTCTCACTCTAACTCTCGTCCACCAAGATTATACTGACTCTCACTCTAACTCTCGTCCACCAAGATTAAACTGACTCTCACTCTAACTCTCGTCCACCAAGATTAAACTGACTCTCACTCTAACTCTCGTTCACCAAGATTAAACTGACTCTCACTCTAACTCTCGTCCACCAAGATTAAACTGACTCTCATTCTAACTCTCGTCCACCAAGATTAAACTGACTCTCACTCTAACTCTCTTCCACCAAGACTAAACTGACTCTCACTCTAACTCTCTTCCACCAAGACTAAACTGACTCTCACTCTAACTCTCTTCCACCAAAATTAAACTGACTCTCACTCTAACTCTCGTCCACCAAGACTAAACTGACTCTCACTCTAACTCTCTTCCACCAAGACTAAACTGACTCTCACTCTAACTCTCTTCCACCAAGACTAAACTGACTCTCACTCTAACTCTCTTCCACCAAGATTAAACTGACTCTCACTCTAACTCTCTTCCACCAAGACTAAACTGACTCTCAATCTAACTCTCGTCCACCAAGACTAAACTGACTCTCACTCTAACTCTCGTCCACCAAGATTAAACTGACTCTCACTCTAACTCTCGTCCACCAAGATTAAACTGACTCTCACTCTAACTCTCGTCCACCAAGATTATACTGACTCTCACTCTAACTCTCGTCCACCAAGATTAAACTGACTCTCACTCTAACTCTCGTCCACCAAGATTAAACTGACTCTCACTCTAACTCTCGTCCACCAAGATTAAACTGACTCTTACTCTAACTCTCTTCCACCAAGATTAAGCTGACTCTCACTCTAACTCTCTTCCACCAAGACTAAACTGACTCTCACTCTAACTCTCTTCCACCAAGACTAAACTGACTCTCACTCTAACTCTCTTCCACCAAGACTAAACTGACTCTCACTCTAACTCTCTTCCACCAAGACTAAACTGACTCTCACTCTAACTATCTTCCACCAAGACTAAACTGACTCTCACTCTAACTCTCTTCCACCAAGATTAAACTGACTCTCACTCTAACTCTCTTCCACCAAGACTAAACTGACTCTCACTCTAACTCTCGTCCACCAAGATTAAACTGACTCTCACTCTAACTCTCTTCCACCACGACTAAACTGACTCTCACTCTAACTATCGTCCACCAATATTAAACTGACTCTCACTCTAACTCTCGTCCACCAAGATTAAACTGACTCTAACTCTAACCCTCGTCCACCAAGATTAAACTGACTCTCACTCTACCTCTCGCCCACCAAGACTAAACTGACTCTCACTCTAACTCTCGTCCACCAAGATTAAACTGACTCTCACTCTAACTCTCGTCCACCAAGTTTAAACTGACTCTCACTCTAACTCTCTTTCACCGAGACTAAACTGACTCTTACTCTAACTATCTTCCACCAAGACTAAACTTACTCTCACTCTAACTCTCTTCCACCAAGACTAAACTGACTCTCACTCTAACTCTCTTCCACCAAGATTAAACTGACTCTCACTCTAACTCTCGTCCACCAAGATTAAACTGACTCTCACTCTAACTCTCGTCCACCAAGATTAAACTGACTCTCACTCTAACTCTCGTCCACCAAGATTAAACTGACTCTCACTCTAACTCTCTTCCACCAAGATTAAACTGACTCTCACTCTAACTCTCTTCCACCAAGATTAAACTGACTCTCACTCTAACTCTCTTCCACCAAGACTAAACTGACTCTCACTCTAACTCTCGTCCACCAAGATTAAACTGACTCTCACTCTAAATCTCGTCCACCAAGATTATACTGACTCTCACTCTAACTCTCGTCCACCAAGATTAAACTGACTCTCACTCTAACTCTCGTCCACCAAGATTAAACTGACTCTCACTCTAACTCTCGTCCACCAAGATTAAACTGACTCTTACTCTAACTCTCTTCCACCAAGATTAAACTGACTCTCACTCTAACTCTCTTCCACCAAGACTAAACTGACTCTCACTCTAACTCTCTTCCACCAAGACTAAACTGACTCTCACTCTAACTCTCTTCCACCAAGACTAAACTGACTCTCACTCTAACTATCTTCCACCAAGACTAAACTGACTCTCACTCTAACTCTCTTCCACCAAGATTAAACTGACTCTCACTCTAACTCTCTTCCACCAAGACTAAACTGACTCTCACTCTAACTCTCGTCCACCAAGATTAAACTGACTCTCACTCTAACTCTCTTCCACCAAGACTAAACTGACTCTCACTCTAACAATCGTCCACCAGTATTAAACTGACTCTCACTCTAACTCTCGTCCACCAAGATTAAACTGACTCTAACTCTAACAATCGTCCACCAGTATTAAACTGACTCTCACTCTAACTCTCGTCCACCAAGATTAAACTGACTCTAACTCTAACCCTCGTCCACCAAGATTAAACTGACTCTCACTCTATCTCTCTTTCACCGAGACTAAACTGACTCTCACTCTAACTCTCTTCCACCAAGACTAAACTGACTCTCACTCTTACTCTCTTCCACCAAGACTAAACTGACTCTCACTCTAACTCTCTTCCACCAAGACTAAATTGACTCTCACTCTAACTATCTTCCACCAAGACTAAACTGACTCTCACTCTAACTCTCTTCCACCAAGATTAAACTGACTCTTACTCTAACTCTCGTCCACCAAGATTAAACTGACTCTCACTCTAACTCTCGTCCACCAAGATTAAACTGACTCTCACTCTAACTCTCGTCCACCAAAATTAAACTGACTCTCACTCTAACTCTCTTCCACCAAGACTAAACTGACTCTCACTCTAACTCTCTTCCACCAAAATTAAACTGACTCTCACTCTAACTCTCGTCCACCAAGACTAAACTGACTCTCACTCTAACTCTCTTCCACCAAGACTAAACTGACTCTCACTCTAACTCTCTTCCACCAAGATTAAACTGACTCTCATTCTAACTCTCTTCCACCAAGAATAAACTGACTCTCACTCTAACTCTCTTCCACCTAGACTAAACTAACTCTCACTCTAACTCTCTTCCACCAAGACTAAACTGACTCTCACTCTAACTCTCTTCCACCAAGACTAAACTGACTCTCACGCTAACTCTCTTTCACCAAGACTAAACTGACTCTCACTCTAAATCTCTTCCACCAAGACTAAACTGACTCTCACTCTAATTCTCTTCCACCAAGACTAAACTGACTCTCACTCTAACTCTCTTCCACCAAGATTAAACTTACTCTCACTCTAACTCTCTTCCAGCAAGACTAAACTGACTCTCACTCTAACTCTCTTCCACCAAGACTAAACTAACTCTCACTCTAACTCTCTTCCACCAAGACTAAACTGACTCTCACTCTAACTCTCTTCCACCAAGACTAAACTGACTATCACGCTAACTCTCTTCCACCAAGACTAAACTGACTCTCACTCTAAATCTCTTCCACCAAGACTAGTATACTACGCTGACCAATGACACCATGCACACGGTTATAGCTTCAAATTAGTAAACACACAGCAGTCCGTACAACATACAGCGTTTCAAATCATTACACAACATTATGCTGGAAACACTTCTATGATATAAAAGTGTATTTTGAATAACACATATCACCTCAATTATAATTTATAATGTTCTCTACGTGCTTTCGGTTTGAATCACCGAAGGTTCGTCAACCAATGTGTTGGTTCCGTAATGTCTGTGAAAATATATGTGTACATTTAAACTACAGGTTGTTTGTGCTGTTTAAATATTGCGAAATGATGTCATTTGAATTGTTTTAGCCGTATGATTCTGGACAGCCACTTAGCGAATCGTTAAAAAGAATGCATGATTTTCCTGTACCTAGCCATTGCTGTCATGTTCCAAACAAATAACTATTTCGCCGGAATAAAAAAATTGTATTCCGCTACATTATAATGTTAAACACTATTGTGCGCGTGTGCGTGTGCGAGCGCATACGCGTGCGCGTGTGCGTGTGCGAGCCGTATTCCCGCCCGTATTGCTGCATAACGCAGATTCAGATTCCGTATTGGCCGAGTTCAACCCGTATTGTGGCGAGTTCAACCCGTATTGTGGCGAATTCATCCGTATTGTGGCGAGTTCATCCGTATTGTGGCGAGTTCATCCGTATTGGTCGAATTCACCAAGAACGTTCGGTTATGACGTCAAACGCCATCACGCGTTTCCACAGATACGCGTTAGTTTCGAAGCACGTCAAACACACGTATGAAGCGCCATCCGCGTCAGTGAAGCGGGCTTGGGATTGGTCAGTCACCGCACCGCGTCGCTCAGTTCATGTCAGTGAAGCACGCTTGGGATTGGCCAGTCACCGCACCGCGTCGCTCAGTTCATGTCAGTGAAGCACGCTTGGGATTGGTCAGTCACCGCACCGCGCAGTCCGTGTCAGTGAAGCGCGCATGGGATTGGTCAACGGTCGCGGGACTCGTCCTACGCAGTCCTGAAATAGCAATCCGCGTTGCAGTGACGTCAGTCGCCTCATAACTTGTACTAGCTGCACATATATAAATATAACACAACCCGCCAGTAAAGGTTATGTGCGCTAGTGACCCGCAGGTTAACTATAATCCATCATTAGTTGTACTACCCCACGGGAGCCACCCAGTGCATTGCCAGTATACTATCCTTGATAAATGACCGAACTGAGTCCTTAAATACGTTCTCAGTAAAAAATATACCGTTTTTTTCATTGAGCGGGTTGAAATATGTACACACTTTTCCTTGGACAGGAGTCACATTCCACAAGTTACGCAAAATTAGACTCTTTTCAAGTTGAAGGAGTAAAAGCAGATACACATTCTTTAACGTATAAGGTGGCGTATCGAAATCAAGCCGTTCGTGTCTTATCAGCTAGAAGTATGAAAGCAGTCACATAAACAATAACATTTGACAAGCCTGACACATTGGAATTTATCCGAAATCCTGTTAAATGTGAACAATTTTAAATATTCTTACAAAGTTATGCAATGTTTGGTTAAAAACCAAGCAATTAAAGGGATATTAGTTTGAAAATAAACTCATTAGTATATTTAAAGAGACATTAAGCAGGCTTCGCTGGTTGGCAATGCTCTGGAAATTTTGTGTACATGATCTATGATTTACCAAGTGTCAAAATCGACCTATAATTAAATTATGTTACCGGTTTTCAGCTAATATTACGGGCAAGGCATTGTTTAGATTTGGCTGTCAAACAAATAATAATGACTTGACAAGCAGGAGTGTTCCATAATGTGTCTACATATACATTGTGCCGCAACTTGATATAAAATGTGATACATTCTAAAAAAAATATTAGGGGTAAGACCACAGTTGACCTTCCCGTTTATTATTTCACATGAATGTAGGGCGTATTAAATTGTGATATGTGAATTTAAACAATTCATATGATACTACATCAGAGCAATTGAGCAGGCATATTCACAGGTTTCTTTGTAGAAGCTATTGGATGTGAAATAATGCATTTTTTAGAGTTTAACAGGCGGAGGGATTTAAGGGAATTCTACTGCTATGGGCGACGTGGGCGCATCAATACATGGCTATTTTTGTACAACAAATTGACGGGCATCGCACATCAGGGAGTTTTAGAAGGGTCGGAGAACGTAATTTTGACAAAACTTGGTCAGCATATCAATGAGATGCTGGCAGTTGCTGTGGCTAATTTTTTTAATTTTTTTTATTGTCACGTTTTCTTATAATCAAACAAATCGTTAACATGGTCACCAATGCAATTTCTGTAGTCTGCCCCTGCAACGCGCACAGCTATTTCGGGACCGCGAGGGAAGCACGTCGCGACCGTTGACCAATCCCATGCGCGCTTCACTGACATGAACGGCGCGGCGCGAGGCGGTGACTGACCAATCAGATGCGCGCTTCACTGACATGGATGGCGCTTCATAAACAGGTCGCGGGAAATTATAGTCAGCGGCAAACGCGTCACGCACGTTGTAAAGTACAAGGTAATTTTTATGTTATATTTAGAAGTACCAGAAAAAATGCCCCTTGATAAACGGAGTATTTCGAATAAATAAAGACGTTACGTTTCATTCATGGGGTCGTAGATTAATCCCTGAAAGTTTGGCGTCCGAGGTGCAATCTGTCGAGGAGGGAAACGTGAAGAAACATACAAACATACTGCAGCTCGATTATAGTTAGATAGATCGCTTGGAACGTATTTAATATATGTTAGTTTTATTAACATTCAGAGATTAACGGAAACCAGGTTTGTGAGACGGGAAACGCCCTGCTTTATATCAATAAGACTGTTAGTGTTTCACAGGGTGAGTAATGATGAGTGCCATGTGCGGGAGAGCTAAAGCAATATGGTTGTCACTTAAAGGGGGAACGAATTAATATTATATATTAACTATTAAATTTGACTTGACGTGTATAGTCACGGCGTTCGAGGAGAACTAGGAAAATGTTCTCTTAATATTTTGGACTTGCCTCTCGATAACTAAAACTTCGGCCTTTTCAATTTCAACTCTATTTGTTTTATTTTATTATTTAAACTGACCAGAGATGTCAATGTTGACTTCGTCGAATTAGTGATACTTGGTGATGTCGTGTAACGAACTGGTATACTTGGTGATGCCGTGTAACGAACTTGATACTTGGTGATGTCGTGTAACGAACTGGTATACTGGGTGATGCCGTGAAACGAACTTCATTGTTTAATGAAAGACTCACCGGAGACGGACCTGGAATATTCCGTTGGACTACTTCAGTGCAGAACACATAGAGCTTATTTGGTCGAGGTAAGCACGAACTTCAATGGACACGACCTGGCGAGCCATTTATGAAAAGAAATACAAACTATGAGATTTTACAACGTGACCATATATTTTGAACGTTTCAGTTTATCATGAGGCATGCCAGTGACAGCGTCATCGGTGGTCTCCTGAACAGGATATTGGAGCTGGAGCAACCATCAAACATGGAGGCAACTTCCCAGCTTAAAATCGTCACAGAAGATGATGCAAATGAAATCATCAAAATGAAAAAAAAACACGGCCACAAAAACAAAATCAGACACGACCCTGTTCAAGGCCTGGCTCGCTACTCAAGCTGAACATAGGCCTATTGAATTAACACAGTCTAAACAGCTCGATAGTTATTTGTTATCAGTGTATGCAGTAAATAGGATATCACGAGACATTTGTTCCAATGTATGAACTACCGGACGGTCTAACATTCAGTATAGTTTTAATGTATACATTCTTCACAACATTAATTGTGTCTCGTTGTTGTAGCGAGCATAAACACTCGTGACATATACATACACGCTGTCTATCCAGGCTCTATATCCCTGCCGTGTGTGTGTGTCTCGTTGTTGTAGCGAACGTAAACACTCGTGATTATGCGCAATTGTCAATTAATAAAATGTTATAAATTGCTCCGGGCCAATACAGCTACCCTTGGGCCAATACAGCTACCCTTGGGCCAATACAGCTAAAATTAGGCCAATACAGCTACCCTTGGGCCAATACGAAGGCAATACGAATATGACCAATCAATAACATATACTAGCGAAATATTGCTATAATCGGTCGGTAGCGTGGCCGGAATTGCATCAGGGAATTCAGCAACTTGTACCACACAACTTGTTTTGAAGATAACAACAATAATGCGGAATAATTAGTTTCCGATAAAAAGATAAACATCGAGTCTTGATGACGTGCGTTCTGGCAATCCAAATCCAAAATAGTTCCCGAAACACATGTTTAGCAACGCGGTGCGAACATAGTATATTATGTCCACACTTACCAACAATGTGTTGGGAATGTTTGAATTGGAAACAACGCTCCAGGTAGCGACTTGTTACAAATAATGTTCGTGGGAACATTTATTTCCTTTCAAATACAAATGTCTTTTTTGACAGCTGTGCAGGCATTTCTTGTAAACTGTGTCCGATTTGAATATGACATGTAATGCTTATTTTGTTAGTGTATATATATTATGTTGTGTTAAAACACGCGGCATGTTCCAACCGTTATATTGGGAATATCGTATCGCAATGCGCACCGCACCGTGCATGAACTTGGCGACATCTTATACCGATCATTCGATCCTGTCAATCATGATGCAATTACCGTTGGAACTATTGTAATATCATTCACTTTAACATGTCGGTTTATTCGTTCAGATTCCTAGAGTATACAATTTAGGACTAATCTGTTATTAATGCATTCTGTTTTACTCTTGTAGCTCATTGCTCTTTTTGCCGTATATCACTGATAATCTTGTTTAGACGATATTTTGTAATCTATTCACATGACCTGGTTTGTCTCCAGGTCCACTATGTATCTATGAATGACCGTGGTTGCAAATATATTGTAACCAAACATTCAATTAGCTATGCTGTTGGTATGTTTGAAATGATTTTCAGGAAAATGTTTAATTCTTTAAGAACATGTTTCTGTTTTACCTGTTTTACGTATTTGTCGTGATAACTTAATATGTTAATAGTTAAGTATTTTAATTGGACCTAATTGTTATTACTGTACTCAATGCCACAATCACTGCAAATGGTATATTTCTGGATGAGAGAGGAGTTTGCCGACGACATGTAATTCAAAATACTTTTTGGCATCGAGATTGTACCGTGTATTTTTTGCCAAACCGCATGTAGTTATCAAAACCGCATGTAGTTATCAAAACCGCATGTAGTTATCAAAACCGCATGTAGTTATCAAAACCGCATGTAGTTATCAAAACCGCATGCAATTAGCAGCACGTTAAAATAATATGCTGTTGGACTTCCGACTGAGGCACCTTTGATGAAAAATAAATATATAGTTATATACTGTATTCTGTGTGTGCGTGTGCGTGTGTGCGTGTGTGCGTGTGTGCGTGTGTTCGTGTGTGTGTGTGTGTGTGTGTGTGTGTGTGTGTGTGTGTGTGTGTGTGTGTGTGTGTGTGTGTGTTTTATAAAGACATGCGAACATCACGATAACGTATCCCACAGGCCTAACACCTGCAGTGCCTTCATTTGCCGGGTTGCTTCCCCAAGCCCTAACATCACCACCCTATTAAACCTCGATTGTCGGTATGAATCATAAATTGGGACCGGGACTAGTAGTAACTTTTTTGTGTGAAAAGTATGTTAGATGCAGTATTTCTGTCAACGTATACATTATATATATATTATTCATGTTAATAAAATGTACCATATGTCCTATACATGTTGTACACAATGTGCATAACAATGTAGGTGTTCACAGCTTCGTATAGTAAGTTTTTTTATTTTTACTTACCAAAAGGCATCAATTCCCGGTTTCTTACATAACAATCAATTGTGAATGGAATATAAATTATTTAATGGAGTATGAAATAGTGAATGGCAATGTACATGTAATGCGACTTCTACTTGATTGAATGATACACGCACACGCGCAAGAGCATCCACATTTCAGTGAATCGTGCAATATTTATTAATTGCTCAAATACGGTTGTGCTATAAAAAAGATTTTTCAAGATTGCAAACCATCCAGATGGAAAGTGGACAAGGAAGCCATTGGCTTATCGAGAATCCAACAATGCTTCATCTACGTGTAATCCGCCCTTCTGAAATATTTGAAATTTTGTTTGACGCTGCTGGCATTTGCAGTACTGGTTATAAACAAATACCCTGGCCTCACAAGTGAAATAACTTTCCCCAAACACAATTTTTGTAGTTGAACGCACGAGGAGGATGAGAAATCCTGAATTTCAATTTCAATTCTACTTGGCATGACCCCTTATACTATATGGTAGACATGTTTCAAGTTTCATTCACGCAACATAAAAAGCGGCTGCGTGAGAAAATATTTTGTAGACATACCAAAACAAATTTTAGGTGGTTAAAATACATTTTTGGCAACACCTCGTTAATTTCGTCTTCTTGACTCCCGATGTTTGGACAGTATGTCTGTTGGTGGACTTGCAACCAACTATTATCGATGGTATATCCACATGTGTACAATGTTTTCGTAAAACGACTCTGCAACAACTTGCACCTGTATACAACTAGCCCCGGTCTCCCCTACTAAGCAAATATAAAGAGAATAAGTGCCTTTGAGATTATGTACTACTGCAAGTGACCGCGCAAACCCTGGGTAGCGCATCGTACCAACGTATATGTATTGACCGGTCTGCGTGTTCCGCAAAACTGTTGATGCAATTTTTTTTGTAAAGCAAAATTTTCCATTGGCCTTAAAATCGTCAAATGAGCTCCAATTCAAATAAGCCAAACACCAGTGGATTCCTCCTCCTTTTAGAAAACACATTAAGGCATGTTTACAGGTAATTATTGTTATTTATGTACACTAATAAATTGTTCTGGATGTATTTTAAAGTATATGCGTTTCGTTAGTATTGTTTAAAACAATGTCATATCTCTGACCAGAGTATCCCAAAATATAGCCCACACACGTTATTTCCACTAACGCCAACATCCAACAATAACGAGAGCTACAGGCTTATTTATAATCGGGTTATTAAAAATGGAAAGGGTGTTATATGTAGCATGTATGTTTGTATGTATGCTTGACAAGCATTTCATATGTATCGCATGGTCTGAAAACAGGATAAATGCGAAAATGCCCAATAATTGTGAAGCGTTGTCAAGACCAGAACCACGGTTTCCAATGGCTTCTTAGGTTGATGAGTTGATTTATGTAGGCAGACAATGTTATTTTGGAAGTAAGTACGAAAGTTTTTCAGAGACGGTATCGCAGAACCTGGCATGCACTTGCTTAAGAATTTTATTTCCGTGTGGATAGCTGGTGGTAACGTGTTGTGTGAAGTACCCACATCAAACAAAAGTCATACACGCTTAAATGATGGCTCACAAGCAAACATGTAGGGTTAAGAATTGGGTTAATGACATGGTTACGGAATAAGGATAGGGTTAGTGTTTGGTGATAAAACATGATGCTCTCTTTCAAGTCCAGGATAAGCGGCTTTATTTTGAGGCGGGCCACAGAAAGGCCCCTGTGGCGATGTTGGGGTTTGAGGCCAGCCGATAAGGCAATTGCATAGGGAAATGCTGCAGGAACACAGACTGCACATGAAATCTGCGACTGGGGTAACGCGGAAGACGCTGCACTAACTTAACAACAAAGACAGACCTGGATGAACAATCTCCCGGACTATGACCACAGACGATGTTATGGCTGCTTCAAAACCGCAAACAACATATTCATTGGAGGTTGTCCAGGGTGGAGGGAAATAAAGAGTGTCTTTAAGAAGACAAACAACGTATTCATTGGAGGTTGTCCAGGGGGGAGGGAAATAAAGAGTGTCTTTAAGAAGACAAACAACGTATTCATTGGAGGTTGTCCAGGGTGGAGGGAAATAAAGAGTGTCTTTAAGAAGACAAACAACGTATTCATTGGAGGTTGTCCAGGGTGGAGGGAAATAAAGAGTGTCTTTAAGAAGACAAACAACGTATTCATTGGAGGTTGTCCAGGGGGGAGGGAAATAAAGAGTGTCTTTAAGAAGACAAACAACGTATTCATTGGAGGTTGTCCAGGGGGGAGGGAAATAAAGAGTGTCTTTAAGAAGACAAACAACGTATTCATTGGAGGTTGTCCAGGGTGGAGGGAAATAAAGAGTGTCTTTAAGAAGACAAACAACGTATTCATTGGAGGTTGTCCAGGGGGGAGGGAAATAAAGAGTGTCTTTAAGAAGACAAACAACGTATTCATTGGAGGTTGTCCAGGGTGGAGGGAAATAAAGAGTGTCTTTAAGAAGACAAACAACGTATTCATTGGAGGTTGTCCAGGGGGGAGGGAAATAAAGAGTGTCTTTAAGAAGACAAACAACGTATTCATTGGAGGTTGTCCAGGGTGGAGGGAAATAAAGAGTGTCTTTAAGAAGACAAACAACGTATTCATTGGAGGTTGTCCAGGGGGGAGGGAAATAAAGAGTGTCTTTAAGAAGACAAACAACGTATTCATTGGAGGTTGTCCAGGGTGGAGGGAAATAAAGAGTGTCTTTAAGAAGACAAACAACGTATTCATTGGAGGTTGTCCAGGGGGGAGGGAAATAAAGAGTGTCTTTAAGAAGACAAACAACGTATTCATTGGAGGTTGTCCAGGGTGGAGGGAAATAAAGAGTGTCTTTAAGAAGACAAACAACGTATTCATTGGAGGTTGTCCAGGGGGGAGGGAAATAAAGAGTGTCTTTAAGAAGACAAACAACGTATTCATTGGAGGTTGTCCAGGGGGGAGGGAAATAAAGAGTGTCTTTAAGAAGACAAACAACGTATTCATTGGAGGTTGTCCAGGGTGGAGGGAAATAAAGAGTGTCTTTAAGAAGACAAACAACGTATTCATTGGAGGTTGTCCAGGGTGGAGGGAAATAAAGAGTGTCTTTAAGAAGACAAACAACGTATTCATTGGAGGTTGTCCAGGGGGGAGGGAAATAAAGAGTGTCTTTAAGAAGACAAACAACGTATTCATTGGAGGTTGTCCAGGGGGGAGGGAAATAAAGAGTGTCTTTAAGAAGACAAACAACGTATTCATTGGAGGTTGTCCAGGGGGGAGGGAAATAAAGAGTGTCTTTAAGAAGACAAACAACATATTCATTGGAGGTTGTCCAGGGGGGAGGGAAATAAAGAGTGTCTTTAAGAAGACAAACAACGTATTCATTGGAGGTTGTCCAGGGTGGAGGGAAATAAAGAGTGTCTTTAAGAAGACAAACAACGTATTCATTGGAGGTTGTCCAGGGTGGAGGGAAATAAAGAGTGTCTTTAAGAAGACAAACAACGTATTCATTGGAGGTTGTCCAGGGTGGAGGGAAATAAAGAGTGTCTTTAAGAAGACAAACAACGTATTCATTGGAGGTTGTCCAGGGGGGAGGGAAATAAAGAGTGTCTTTAAGAAGACAAGGGCTGAGACGGAAAAAAACAGTCTCTCAGCCGGGCGCCAACAAAGCCGTGGACATGACCTGTCTAGGAAGCGTTAAACAGTTTAACGGACGAAAATGGATATGTCCGAACACGTATCAAATTACTTTAAATGAAACGAACACTGGTCACATATTTTAATAGTATTAACTATATAGAACAAGAGTTGGGTGCCATTGAAAGAGACACTTAGCGTGAATCAATTGCAAGAACATCCTGTCATCTAGTCACTAATGCATAACAAATACATTTACGAATATAATGTTGACTGAATTACTACTTACTTACTTACTTACCTACCTACATACCTACCTACATACCTACCTACCTACCTACCTACCTACCTACCTACTTACTTACTTATTTACTTACTTACTTACTTACTTACTTGCTTACTATATATATAGCAAAGAGTGGCTCACTTGATGACAAAATTATAATAAAATGAACAATTATCACAACATTCCGCCGAACCGACGCGCGCTTGATCGAGTTCGAAATTATTCAAAAATCAGATCCACAGAGATACATCTAACTCTCTATTTTTAAAGTACAACATTTGTGTCAAAACATGTAGCCTCAGTTAAAGTCACACAATAAAATGAAACGGAATTAATATTTAGCGCCGTGTTCGTTGTGTTTCTATTGTTGTCTCTTCATTGTGCAGTCACCAGCCCCTCAAACGTAACAAGAGTTTCTCATTAAACACCTTCTATTATGAACAATGATAGTTTTCCCTATGATATTTAGCAACGCACTAGGCAGATGAGAAACACTGAGGCCAACACAGGGGATATGTATGATTATTGTATTTATTAATAGAAGGATATATATTTTGGGGACAAATCGGGCGTTATTTTGTTTTTGTAATCTAAGGATCAAGGACCCCTCCCAATATTTTCCAACATCATTCTTCTGGTTTCAGCACACCCAAATCATGCGTTACTAAAAAATATGTTTACAGGGTTTCCGGTTTCTGAAATTGGTACCGGTCTATATAGCTAAAACAACTCATCTTCTGTGTATGCAGATTAAAATGAGAAGCCCAGCTTGTCGAGGAATGAATGCTCCTGAACCAAGCCTCATGGCCTGTTTCCGGAGATATGCGTCCGGCGGCAGCAAAGTCCCTATCTTACGTTGTACCCGTGGGTTGTACAAAAGCGCATGTACGGTGGTGAACACGCCAGATGGCAAGAGGAAGGAATTGGATCGGAGATTAGAATGAAAGAAGGCAGCTCTAGCAAGGATATCTGAAGAACATCGTTCTTACAAATAGAAAGAACCAAGCAGAAAGAAGGCAGCTCTAGCAAGGATATCTGAAGAACATCGTTCTTACAAATAGAAAGAACCAAGCAGAAAGAAGGCAGCTCTAGCAAGGATATCTGAAGAACATCGTTCTTACAAATAGAAAGAACCAAGCAGAAAGAAGGCAGCTCTAGCAAGGATATCTGAAGAACATCGTTCTTACAAATAGAAAGAACCAAGCAGAAACGTGGCCTCGTCACCCACTATTCCAACATTAGCCAGCACCCAAGAAGTTATAGTCAATTAATAGCTTCGTTCATGTTGTCATGACACTGGGTGGTAAACCACACAGCTGCTAGATAGACGATTGGTTAAAGCACCCCAATCAAACCTTCACAAACTGTCATGTCACCCTGCGGGGTGCCTGCCAAAAGGAGCCAATCAGACATGGCCGATCTGGTTGTTTCTTAGCCGCCTCACGACTGGTGCTGGACGCTGCAGAGCGATTACACAGAAGTAGAGGTGCAATCAAAATGGCTCTACCGAGAGAGTATCCTAGGGGCGCCCCCCCCCCCGCGCCAATGGCGAGTACAATGTTGAAGTAGAAGGTAAACATCTCAACTCGTGTGTCAATCGACGCCCAGCTCCCCACCAGTGGCGCCACTCACCATTTCACCGCTGACACAACTTACGTTTGCTGTGCAGATTCTGAACATCTTTCATTTGGCAAAATCCAAATTTTTTTTCACGAAATATCTCGATTTCACTTATTTACACTTGTAGAAAGTGGTTCTATTGAAAATGTGTCTATGAACATCAAAACGTTCTTTTTTAAACTATGTTACGTTACTTAAGTGCCCAGTAGCAATAACGTGAAGAACAACGACGTTGTCCAGCCAACCATTTCTATATACCACTCCGCAACTGTCCAATGGTCATATGCTGAGTGGTGACATTGTTGGGAAGAGAGAATCGACCCATGACTGTCTAGATCGCTGCGACGTTGGGTCTGTGTGTGATTGTTTTTGTTTATTTTTTTACGCTTCTTTCTACGCTAAAATTGCCTAATGACATCAACTGCATTGAATAGAAATGTTAGCAACACGTGAATGCTGTCGTTAACATTTCACTGCCATTGACAATTCAGTGACGAAGCTGAAGTTGTGAGACAACCGGCATTCGCGGGTCCAACGACAACGTAGCTTCGATTACATCTGAATGATTTATTGCCAGCCAAGTTACCATAGTATAGCAAATCTTTTTGGCTCTGGATAGATAAAAGTTTACTACGATATAGTTAGTGTTTATCATGCTATGTATATATTAGATAGTTTGTCTACAGCTAGAACCAAATGCTTTATTTTGTTTCCCTTAGTAGAAGATCTATATAATAATTACAGAATATTGTATAGGATTTTACAGGCTAAATTGTGTATACGTCACAAAAGACTGTAGCGGAAGAAGCAACCGTGGAATTATTTTATTTACTGTATCATCGTAAAGATAATAATTATGCCTGCACATTTGCCGGCGGATGTATGCTGCAATGTTGAATACTTTTCAAGTTATTAGAGTTTGTCTGTACAACATAGAGGTGTTTGTGGATAGAAAGCATATATATATATATATATATATATATATATATATATATATATATGTATATATATATATATATATGTATATATATATATATATATATGTATATATATATATATGTATATATATTTATATATATATATATATATATATATATATATATATATATATATATATATATATATATATATATATATATATATATATATATATATATATATATATATATATATATATATATATATATATATATATATGTATATATATATATATATATATATATATATATAGCATGGCAAACAGCACTAGCTACATTATAGTAACATTGTTATTTTGGCCCCCACCCCAGGTGGCCCCCATTGGAATGGCTCCACATCCGACCCACTATGTCCGTCAGACGGGTCCCATGGGTCACTTTTCGTTTCGTCCAGATCGGCCCACAAATGCGGCCGTGCATGAGACACAACATACAAACAGACAGACAGAGAAACATACACTTTGATGTATACATTAGATAGAAGGACCTACATGGTCACGTTAACCTTTTGCTTGATTAAAAGAAAGCTGAGCCATCACAACTTCTGAAACTTCTTCACAGTCACTGGCATCATGTCAGTGACACTCTGAACAACTTTATATATATTCAAAGCCACAAACTTCCAACTCTTTTAACATGCCTCCATGTGAGATTCCAGTCAATGTCTACCGAAATAGCCACCAGACCTCCCATATGAGATGATGCCATGGCATACCATTGTAAACTATATATAGAAAGGCAAGCCAGACCTTCGCAACCGAGATTGGAAACAAAACCCAGATTGTATATAGTAATGTTATCAGTGCACTTCTCTACGTCACCGAGTGCAGACGAAAGAAAACCTGCCGTATTTGTCATCTCTTGGCAGACCCACATTCTCATAGGTTACTATGAAATATTATATTTTGTGTTTCTTTGGTACATTAATTGTTCCCTTCGTATAAATTACGGAAGTATACGTGCTTAGACAAACAACAGCCTCTCAGAAAGGCCATTTAACTAACCTAGGATGCAAGTTATTATTAACCCGATGTACCAAATAACACCCATGACGTGTTCGGGCTGCACGTCAAAGCGTTGGTTGGCGCCACTGTTCTTACACCTACGCCCACTTCGGAAATGTTTGTGCGTGCGTGCGTGCGTGCGTGCGTGGGTGCGTGCGTGCGTGCGAACTATACAATACCACCGGATACAACAATAGGTTGATGTCAACAAATTGTCTGTAGGTCAACGAAACCTATACAAGATTTGCATTGCAATGTTTTCTTTTATTTAATAGTGTTGGTGAATCAAAAGAAATGTTTGCATAGATGTGTTTAATACGCGTTAATAGACAGTGTTTTGTTTGGGAATTCTTGATATATTGACACACTATATGAAGGTGTATGAATTATGCTAGCAATGTGGATTTGTTTAAAACCAAAATAGAAAAAAGTATTTAAACGGTAGGCACCACATCTAGATGTCATATACTATTGATTTCCTTACTTTGTTCACCTGATAGATTGCGGCTTTGAAAAGCAATAATGTTATGTGTTATAAGTTCAACACAACTGTTTGATGTAATGCAACATATTGAGTAACTTTTCTCGTCGAAACGTTGGTTGAACCGCTGCCACCACGTGGCGCCACTCACCAAACATTGGCAATTGTTACGTATTTGTGGTGTTGTTTTGTGGAACACAGCGTTTAAAAAGGTATTTCAGGTGCTTAAATGGTTTTGTCTGATTTCAAGAGAAGTGCATGCTTTAGAATATATCTGAAGATTTTCAGGGCAAAACGCGAAAAATGCGTTTTTTTTTAAGAAAAAATATTGTCTTTCATCCTTATAGTGTAAATGGAAACTTGTATACTTGATATTGGAATATCTTAAGAATACAATATCAAAGCAAATTGTAGCTGATATCGTATAATTTATTGCAGATGCCTGTGGGGAATTTATTAGGCTACAAAAAACAATGTATTGCAAAATATATCAACATTTATTACATACATTTTATTGTGCATCCAGACATTTAATTACAAAACTAATTATTATTATACAAAATTAACAAAACATGAAGTAAAAATACAAGAGACAAGTAAAAATCTATGCATCAAGAACACTATATGGTCAAAATGATCATTAATAGTGATTTAATAGTGTTATTACATGATGTCAGAAATACCTAATGCGTAATATAAAAACGTCGCAACATTTTAGCATTAAGGATTGATATCACTTTAAAATGTATACATTACAGATGCTGTTACATATTAATCATGATTTACAGGTAGTAAGGTATCCCGTTATCCAAGTGCTAAGCTTCGTCACAATAAGTACTATAAAAAACTACAGGTAAAAAATGCACAATTATTAATGCAATATTAATTAAAGTAAGGTGGGTGGATTTATACTTGATTTTGAACAAACGTGCTTAAACTTTGACGAAACTTTCATATATATATATATATATATATATAAATGTATATGCCTGCGGCGTGCAAGAGTGCATTAATTGAATCAGTCATTAGTAATCAGTAATTTGTATTTGTGTGTGTGCGTGTGCGTGTGTACGAGCAATCACTGAATCTGTCGTCCAAGTACCAAGTTTGGTACAAATATATTTAGGTATCAACATGTTGCTCTGGTGATCAACTCGTACAGTCAGTTTGTATTGTATTTACCAACACAGGCACAACTACTGGGACCAGCAACTTAATCTACTGGCTGACAGTACTTCCACGTTTGCAAATCAAGAATGTGAATGCCACAATGTCATTGTTCTCCTTGTATGTTGCAGCGGGTCCAGTTGTTTTTGTTCACACAGCCATCAAGACCATCACAAGTGTTCCAGTGAATCTCCCTGACTGTCACAATGTCATTGTTCTCCTTGTATGTTGCAGCTTGTCCAGTTGTTTTTTGTTTATACAGCCATCAAGGCCATCACAAGTGTTCCTGTGAATCTATGTGACTGTCACAATGTCATTGTTCTCCTTGTATGTTGCAGCTTGTCCAGTTGTTATTGTTCACAAAGCCATCAAGGCCATCACATATGTTCATGTGAATCTCCCTGACTGTCACAATGTCATTGTTCTCCTTGTTTGTCGCAGCGTGTCCAGTTGTCATTGTTCACACAGCCATCAAGGCCATCGCAAGTGTTCCAGTGAATCTCTGTGACTGTCACAGTGTCATTGTAGTCCTTGTTTGTTGCAGTGTGTCCAGTTGTAATTATTCACACAGCCATCAATACACCTTGTTTGATTTGGTGAAGTGGTTCTTGTCTTTTCGCCAAGTGGTGTAGACGTCTTACATCTGGGAAGTAATTCGTGTCTGAGTTGTGTTGACATCTTCTGTGAAGTGTGTGTGTCTGTTGCCTCTGTCATATCTTTGTGCTTCCTCGGTCAAGACAGTTCAGCTGAAACAATATGACATCATTGTGGTTAGTGAGTGACCCATGCATTCCATTGAACAACTGGCATAGTCTAAAGTGCCACTGACAAGTTATATTTCTTTTTAAAAAAGCAAATTTTAACCAAATAGAAAACTTTCACGGTAATATAATCGATGACTTCACACATACAGGTGATATTTTCGTCACTAAATGTGATAATTAACAGCAATCTTGCAGCCGGTTCTTCTAATGGTTCTTTCTAAAAGTTCTACAAGAACCCGCTGCGAGATCGCTGTGAATTAATATATTTAGGGACAAAGATAATAATCATCTGTACGTATAAAGTCGTGGATTTTATTACTGGGGTTTTTTTATTTGGTAAAAAATTGCTTTTTGAAAAGAATTATAATTGAGAGCAACCATGTCAGTGGCAATGTGGTGTTTTTAGCTGAATCTGCATGGAGAATTTGGAAACATAACTGATCATAACAATTCTGAAGATTGACAAGTATGACATATAACTTGCATGTTCTAATGTATTTGCCATTACTGTGTTGTATTACACACAGTATCCAACTTTTACTTGACATTTACTCTGACCTGTCTTTGACACCATTTCGCCTGTCTTGTAGTTTGTGTTATGAGGATGTTCTACTCGTCTGTCCTTTGGTCTGCGACAGGTGTGACTTCCACGGTCTGTGACAGCTGGGACTTCCACGGTCTGTGACAGCTGGGACTTCCACGGTCTGTGACAGCTGGGACTTCCACAGTCTGTGACAGCTGGGACTTCCACGGTCTGTGAGAGTTGGGACTTCCATGGTCTGTGACAGCTAGGACTTCCACAGTCTGTGACAGCTGGGACTTCCACGGTCTGCGACAGGTGTGACTTCCACGGTCTCTGACAGCTGGGACTTCCACGGTCTGTGAGAGTTGGGACTTCCACGGTCTGTGACAGCTAGGACTTCCACGGTCTGCGACAGGTGTGACTTCCACGGTCTCTGACAGCTGGGACTTCCACGGTCTGTGACAGCTGGGACTTCCATGGTCTGTGACAGCTGGGACTTCCACGGTCTGTGACAGCTAGGACTTCCACGATCTACGAAAGCTGGAACTTCCATGGTCTGCTGTACTTGTCTCTTCTGTTTGTGATCTCCAAGTTGCTGCCTGGTTCTGCAACATGACATCACACATGACATCACACACACTGTTACAACTCCAGAGCTGCCAATAACATTGTACAAAGAGGCGTAGATCTACCACTGTTCATTATGTGATAGGGTAGATAAAAATCTAGCACAGGGGGCCTTGAGCCGCAGTTGCGAGGGGGAAGTGTGGAAGGGGGCTCCCCCCTTGCTGAATATTTTTTATTTAGGGTATATTTACTTAATTCTTTTTCTGGTGTTTTTTAGGTGAAATTGTGGTTAGGTAGGATATTTGGATTCAAAATGAGCATATTTTATTTCGAGTAACTTTGAACATACAGTGTGACGGTAGGTTTGGGTTGAAAGGTGGTAGATCATGAGATCTGTAAAAAAAATTTAAAATGTGGTAGTTCTACTGCTAAAGCGATAGACTTGACACCAGGTGTGTATTAATTTCAATTGTTAATTGAATTAACTCAATAACATTTTCAGAAAGGTTAATTTAATTCAATTTAATTAATTAACTTTACCAAAAATGGGTTAATTAAAATTAATTGAAAAATTCCCATTAACTCTCAATTAAGTGCTCATTTTGGAGTCATTTAACAGTTTATATTGTTGGATAGTTCACAGCCATGTTATCCAGGTGTTTTCAGAAGGTTTGCTGTCACTATTTTAGTTACTAGCCTGAGAGAGAGAGAGAGAGAGAGAGAGGGAGAGGGAGAGAGAGAGAGAGAGATCAGGCTAAGGCATGGGTGAAAGGGAGGGAAAACATCACAGAGCACAAATGGCCTGTACCAACTGGGGTGGGCTGGTCATTCAGGCACTTGAGGGCCTAGACAATAGAACATTCTATGGTAGGGTGATAAGTTGGTTTCTGGCTAATCTTGGTTTCTACAAATCTCTGTTTAAAGTAAGCATTTGGGGTTGCCATCTTGCTGCCAAGTGAATCTATGGTGCCATTAGACATATGAATCTACATTTTGTTTGAGTGTACGTATAACTGTTAATGGTGTGATGTAGAGAAAAGTAATATAGCTTCAGCTTGAGATCTTTTTATAGAGCCAACTTAAATCAAAAGCCTGCCATAAAATAATTAATTTTAACAAGTATCTGCAACTTTTAAAATGTTATTAAATGCCCCAGAAAGAAATGTATTGTAAATATTGTATGAGCAAATCTCTTTCCAACAAAGTTACAAAACACATTTCTGTCTTGCGATTTTAGAACTGTTTTAAATGTGTAAACATTTCTACACGATTTAATTATTAATTGAATTAAAAGTAATTGTTAATTTAACTGAATAATTTAAGAGGTTAATTTAATTGACATAAGAAATGTATGAGGTTAATTTAATTTGAAAATGTTTAGTTAATTGTAATTTAATTAACCAACTTTTCAACACTTCTGCAACTAGAAATAAATTGCACTAGCTAAATATATTTTATGTTAATACAAATATATTTGAACCAGAAATAAATTGCACTGCTTGTTATGCAAATGTAAATAGTGAATAACGTTAGCAGTGATTTGTTTTATTCCAACCTATATTTCCTTTGATTACATCAATGTGGTGTATAATGCATTTCATTAATTTGAGGTAAAATGATTTTGAAGATCTATATTAAGACAAATGTCTGACAATTTGTTGTGTAATGGCTGTTATATCATATTATGTATTTATCCAACTATTAAATGTGCTAGGATGGAATATTTTATTTACATACTTTAACAACATAAATGTGTGCAATTTGGTTGAAAGTATTGAAACATAATGTTTGCTAGTTCTAATTAGTGTCCCTCACTCAACATGTTCTGCTAATTAATTACTTTGTATATATGTTGTGGTTATAAAAAACTGATGGTCTTGTGAGACATTATTCAACTTGTCCACCTTTTCAGAACATCATGCCTAGTCGACCTTCTATGCTTCTGCTTTCTCTTGTACAATGATCTTCTACTTGCCTGTATTGCAGTCTGTGACTACTGGAACTTATTCTGCTTTCTCTCGTACAAGGATCTTCTACTTGCCTGTATTGCAGTCTCTGACTAATGTAACTTCTGCTTTCTCTTGTACAATGATCTTCTACTTGCCTGTACTGCAGTCTGTGACTACTGGTACTTATTCTGCTTTCTCTTGTACAATGATCTTCTACTTGCCTGTATTACAGTCTGTGACTACTGGTACTTATTCTGCTTTCTCTCGTACAATGATCTTCTACTTGCCTGTATTACAGTCTGTTACTACTGGTACTTATTCTGCTTTCTCTCTTACAATGATCTTCTACTTGCCTGTACTGCAGTCCCTGACTAATGTAACTTCTGCTTTCTCTTGTACAATGATCTTCTACTTGCCTGTATTGCAGTCTGTGACTACTGGTACTTATTCTGCTTTCTCTCTTACAATGATCTTCTACTTGCCTGTATTACAATCTGTGACTACTGGTACTTATTCTGCTTTCTCTCGTACAAGGATCTTCTACTTGCCTGTATTGCAGTCTGTGACTACTGGTACTTATTCTGCTTTCTCTCTTACAATGATCTTCTACTTGCCTGTATTACAGTCTGTGACTACTGGTACTTATTCTGCTTTCTCTTGTACAATGATCTTCTACTTGCCTGTATTGCAGTCTGTGACTACTGGAACTTATTCTGCTTTCTCTCTTACAATGATCTTCTACTTGCCTGTATTGCAGTCTGTGACTACTGGTACTTATTCTGCTTTCTCTCTTACAATGATCTTCTACTTGCCTGTATTGCAGTCTGTGACTACTGGTACTTATTCTGCTTTCTCTCTTACAATGATCTTCTACTTGCCTGTATTACAGTCTGTGACTACTGGTACTTATTCTGCTTTCTCTCGTACAATGATCTTCTACTTGCCTGTATTGCAGTCTGTGACTACTGGTACTTATTCTGCTTTCTCTCTTACAATGATCTTCTACTTGCCTGTATTACAGTCTGTGACTACTGGTACTTATTCTGCTTTCTCTCGTACAAGGATCTTCTACTTGCCTGTATTGCAGTCTGTGACTACTGGAACTTATTCTGCTTTCTCTCTTACAAGGATCTTCTACTTGCCTGTATTGCAGTCCCTGACTAATGTAACTTCTGCTTTCTCTTGTACAATGATCTTCTACTTGCCTGTATTACAGTCCCTGACTAATGCAACTTCTGCTTTCTCTCATATACGGATCTTCTACTTGCCTGTATTGCAGTCTGTGACTACTGGAACTTATTCTGCTTTCTCTCTTACAAGGATCTTCTACTTGCCTGTATTGCAGTGTGTGACTAGAGGAACTTCTTCCACTTTCTCTCATACAATGAACTTCAACTTGTCTGTATTGCAGTCTGTGACAATTATGCTGACGTCTGGATCTCTGGATCATGATTTCTAACTAGCAGCCTATTTCAACATAGCATCATTCACACAGCTACAAAAACAAACCTCACTGGTTGTTTTGTTTAACAAACCATAACTGGGCTACTGTTGACAGCAATGGTTTGTTTTAATAGAACGTATATTTAGTTACATTTCATGACTTTGATATCAATACAATGTTACAGGAATTTGAGCTAAGGTGATTCTGAAGGTATGTATGAAAATGGATAGTAGGATAGTGTTTATCCCATTTGATTAATTTATTTAAATGTCAAATGTACCATGTTGGTAGATTACACTGATAATATGATCTGTAAATCCAAATGAACTATAACATATAAATTTGTGCTATTGGGATTTATATTAAAATAAAATATTAAAACAAATTATTGAACACAATTATCATTACATAACTATACATTCATTAACAGCTTAATTATGTGCATATTTAGTATGCAACTAGGTCAATATCACACATCTTCTACATCATAACAACATTTTTATAAAATAAAAAAATAAAATTTGTTGATATATCTAAAGAGACATGAAGTATTATTAGTTGAATACCTTCATATGTATATGGCTCCATGTTTGTTGTGTTGATGGCTGAAGTTGACACTGTCTGTTTAGACGTCAAAGACCATAGTGGGCGTTTTCTAGCCAGACTTTGAATACGTTCTGGTCGTCCTACAATGTACAATTGAAATAAAAACATTCATATTATATTACCATATAATGCAAAATTGTTGCATAGCTATGTATAACTAATTTGTTGTTAGCTTTATACATAATGCATAACGTACATTGTTGTTATGTGTAGAATCTTTCTCGGGCACAGGCTGTTAGTAGGGCCTATGTTTTAGGGTATCATGCAGAAGACGTGTGTCCTTTACAACATGTCAGATGGTAGGCAGATTGGCTGTTAAGTTGTAGGCAGTAACGTTTAATCGACTGTCTATGACAGTATAATTATTCAATCACCATACCTCTAGGTGGAATTTAAACTCAGTAATTATACATTTATTTGAAACAACATATGGCAATAAATGTATATACCAGATACCTAGACTTCTCTTTACTGAATTAATCACAATTAGAATGAAAGTTGCCCTCATTTATAACCCAGATAACCAGATCTTTCTAGGAAAATACTCCACCAGGTGGATCTGTGTATGTTATGTAAGAGATGTCTCGAAAGGTCAGAGGTGATCAGCCAAGGGTGGGAGAGAATGGCTCAGGATGATTTGTTTAGAGGGCAGAACAATGGCCCCACCCTGCAAGGGTCCAAGGGGGAAGAAAAAGAGATGTTTCAATATCATAAAATAATGCTGCTAGAATTTGTCACATCAATCTGAAGATGCAAGTATGTGTCCTTACCCCAAAGAAACTGTGTCAACGTCTCACTTGCCCACTGTCAACTGATGACTTGGTCATCTTGGTACTTCATCCTGTCTGTGACGCCACTGAACTAACTGATCAGTTCATCTCCACCCAGGAGATGGTGGATGTCACCCTTTAGTGTTTGTACTGGAGTGTCATCAGCTGTGACATTTTAATGTATGACGTCTTTACCTGTTATACCTGAACTAAGACATGCTAGAGTACATATGCAACAAGTCAGTGTCACCAGATTCAATGCTGCTCACCCCTCACTGACCAGATAGCAGTGCAAGAAGAAATATAGAGAGGAGAGTTGAAACCTACAGCAAGCAAACATAAATATAGAGAGGAGAGTTCAATATAGTCAATATACTTCCTTGTACCTGACCGTCCTGACATGTTGCATTCCCTGTGCAGATATGCCATGCTGTAGGTGCGGGAGTTACTGTAAGACCCCATGTTGAGACTGGTATGGTTTCCTGTTTTCAGTTGGATTGAACCAACTCTGCAAGAAAACAAACCAATAACCAGTCACCAGGAGACAGTAGCCACTTGATTGGTTACACTACATGTACAGTATTTGTTGTAATTCTTGCTGTGTGAGCCAGTGGTGTATTTAAGGGAGGGGGCCATGGCCCCCCTTGGCTTTTTATTTGTGTTGTATGTAAACTGTTGTACCACTACATGGTGGCTGGGTAGACTAAAGGGTGACTAAGTTTGGCTCCTCCTTTGGCCCCTCCTTTGACCTCCCATGTTGCCCTACCATTTTGGCCTCCCCTTTGTCCCCTCCTTTGTCCCCTCCCTTGTCCCCTCATTGTCCACTCCCTTATTCCCTCCTTTGTCCCCTCCTTTGTCCCCTCATTTGGTCTCCCCCTTTGACCTCCCCCTTTGCCCTCCCCTTTGGCCTCCCCCTTTGACTTCCCCTTTAACCTCCCCCTTTGGCTTGCCCCTTTGACTTCCCCTTTAACCTCCCCCTTTGACTTCCCTTTAACCTCCCCCTTTGGCTTGCCCCTTTGACTTCCCCTTTAACCTCCCCCTTTGACTTCCCCTTTAACCTACCCCTTTGGCTTGCCCCTTTGACGTCCCCTTTAACCTCCCCCTTTGGCCTCCCCCTTTGACTTCCCCTTTGGCCTCCCCTTTGGTCTCCCCCTTTGACCTCCCATTTTGGGCTCCCGTTTGTGAGACCCTAGATATTGTTGTAGTGAACATCCACTTGGGGTATAACTACCTGTCCCTAAGTAGAAAGACATTACTTAATTAACAGCCTGCATATTCCAAATTTAGACAATTCAAAGTAATGCAATAGGGAAGTGTAGCTACAAAGTGTACTAGAAGTGTAGCTACAAAGTGTACTAGAAGTGTAGCTACAAAGTGTACTAGAAGTGTAGCTACAAAGTGTACTAGAAGTGTAGCTACAAAGTCTACTACCTGGTTGGATTTGTTTGTGAGTAATAAGCAACATCATTTTCAACTGCGAATCCATATGGAAGGCTGGTGACATTGTATACTTGTGGGTTGTTGCCAAAGTAGTCACAACACTGTATATGCCTCTGGTCTGTAACAAAGACATTTGACATTCAGTAAAGCAGAGTGAGCAAATAGAAAATGACACGTACAGAATACAAATCAAAAGATGACTTTCATTAGTTAAATAATTAAATTAGTTTTACAAATGAAAGTATGTTTCACTATAATTGTAAGTGACTGTTTCTTGTTGTTTGAACATTGTCAGTTCCCGAATTAAATATTTGTTATGTCGGAATGTTTTAAACTAATTAAAATGACATATATTTTGCGAATTGGAATATTATGATTGGCTTAGGACTTCACTTGAATGAATACAATTGATGATATATGCAGGATATGACTTATGCAATACCTTTCCTTTTTTTATTTTTGGTTTAATGAAAAATCCCTTAAAAGAGATTATATTAAAACACTGATATATGACACTACGTGACATTGATTTCACGGAGAAAGGGGTAAGTCTTAGTTAATTTATGTTTCCCCAAAACATTGTTTACTTTCACATCACCATTCACATGGTGGTGACTTTGAGCACATTCAGGTAATTATGCTATCATGGCATATGTGCAAGCACATATCCACGCTTGCGTACACGTGCACACGCACACAGGCATAATTTATTTGATCTTAAAATGACTACTTCAGTGGGACTTCAGTTTTGTATTATATAACTGGGTCAACTATGCCAAGGAAAGCGAAAGGTCCCAACCAGGGAAAATGAAGACATCTCGTGGACTCACTATCCATAAAAACACAAATGGTGCGAATACGTTGTGAGCAAATGATCTTCAAGTTTGAATGAAGAAGAAACAAATTGGAATGAAGAAGAAAGACAAATTATTTTCTAGAGATTTTGCTGTAGATTCTCAGTGTGTCAGAGACAGGAGTTCAACTTACAGAGGTTACTCCAACACAACCTGCTGTTGTTGTCGATGGATACACCATATATCTCGTCTTTCACACCTGCTGAAACAATCTGAGTGTTTCCGCTTCCATCCAGATTCATCTTCCAGATACCAGCTGATGATCCACCATATTGTGAATAAATCAACAGTCTAAAATGATAAATTTAAAACAACGTGATAGTAATAACATGCCATATCAAGCAGAGTTGGTGGGATATTAACAAAACAAATGACTCCTAAATGCTGCAGGAAGTTGTTTGATTAGTTAATGGGCATTAATTATTAAAATTAAATTTGGTGCTGCAATCAGGAAACGTAATGAAATAACTTGTTTACCTTTTTATAATTTCATGAACCCATGTCTTCAAAGTTTGGCTATAGGGCAGTAATGTGCAACGTCATCGCATATGTGAATTTTCAAAAGCCATCAACTGAACATTTATTAGCATGGTAAGCATTATTTCATAACATTTATGATAAAGTATATTATATCGTGTGTAGTACACTAGTTTTAATTAAAGTGTCCCTGTATTAGCACAATAATTAGTTTAATATTGAAAGAATCGCTGGTGTGATTTCATTATGCACCTAAGGATCACCAGTAAACACAACTACAACATCGCTGATGATGACGACAATGAATATTCATTACAAGAAGTCAACAGAAAATGGCGCCCGTTGTCTAAGGAGGCTTTGAAACATCGCGACATCATCAGAACAAAATGTAAATAGTCACATCACGACCGAATGAAAATCACGACAGAATGCAATGACAACAATGGTGGCCTTTGTGATATGCTAATCGTTATTTAAACGGTTGCAATATAGCTATTTCGTCATATGCTGTTTGAATGTATGGAAACGACAAATGGTTTACGCTAACATAAGTGCATAGATTAGACCTAGTAAAAAAGAAACTCGTCCAAACTATTTTTTTAAAGGAACAGGGAAGCACTTATTATTTATGAGTGTTTTTTGAAGTTGGCCGCCACGTCTTAGACACTCACTGTGGCTGATTTAAAGACAATGTAGTTTTACCGATGCAATATGGAATGTGCCAGTAATGTATATTACAATAAAGACCGTAATTTGCAAATTAACAAATACAATACTTTTTAGCGGGAATGGGAGAAAACTACTTAAATTGACTATAGAAACAAACAAGAAGCAAACACAATGTTGAATGTATAATAATTATTATTTATGAATCTTATGTGTACGTTTGGCTACGGTTTCATTAGTTTGTATCACAGGCATACAACTGAATAGCATTTACCACTGGTATATTGATTGAAACTGCTATTATATAAATGAGTCTGCATAAAGACTATCTAAAGCAAGGGGTCATCGTCAGGGTTGGACAAAATCAGTATTAAAAAAAAAAAATTAATCAGATTTTTTATTTAAATCAGATTTTTTTTCTGATGTGTACCTGAGTCTTAACAGAGGGTACATGATATTTTAGACTGGTAGAACATTATATATACTGGTAATATAATTATAATATAGGTTGGACTTAAAACAGCAAAATAAATGTCACTTAACAATATTATATTGGAATTGTTTGCAGTCTATTACCAGTGCTAACATTTACATGCTGAAAAATACAATCACTTTAAATCCTTAGCAATTTAATATTTGTCCTGTTTAACTCTATACTCAGAAATATGACCATTAAACAACTTTAGAAGTAATTGAGCAAAATAACCACTTAGAATCTAATGAACACTCTAAAACAGACTACAGGCTTATATAGGGTAGATAACAAGGAGCTGAAGTTGGGCTCATTGAACTGAAATAGTGACCACAGCTGCTTGTAGTTCCTTAGGACATTATTAGAAGGCATGTTATGGCTGGCAATGATCTTTGTGGTCATTGTTTATTGATGTTGAATTACCACTTGTCCAGGGCCCGAGGTTATAAACCGTACTCAACTCAATTGAGCACGGTTTCATGCTCAAGCCTCGCTTTCACACTATGCTCAAACTCAGGCGAGGTTATAAAACATCTTGAGCACGAAATCGTGCTCAGCGTTGAGCACGAAATGCTGAAATCCTGAGTATGCTCATGACCATGCTCAACGCCGTGCTCAAGCATAAATAAAAATGGCAGCTCACGCATAAATTTATTAAAGTCGTTGAAAGTTCGTCCGTTTTGAGAAGATAAGCTGTCCGATTTTAGGGTCCAGGCCGCCTACTTCCGAGTTTTATCCGTATGAAGACCTGATGGAATACGACATTTGTGAAAGATTTTGTTTGATGGCTCAAACTGCACTATTTAACGAACATTTGCCAAATGTAACCGCAGCAGCGACAGACACCGCAAAACAAGTGATAGCTTACTTTTAGTTGCGGCTTTTTTGGCGACGGGGACCATTCATTTACAGCTGCTGCAGGACGACAACATTATATTTCAACTGCCGAGTCAGAGTCATGATTCACACGAAATGTGTCTACAGAAATTAAAACTATGTGGTTTAGTTGAACGATTTATAACATGCCATACTGGACATTAAGGCATACCAATACGATATATGCGAAGTGTATGTGTGCTGCAAAATAAAATTATTCCGTGAACTGCCAATGTCATGGCCATGGCCCATGGCATGGGCATGGCAATACAGCCACTTCGTTTTGTCACTGTAAAGAATTAGGCAGTGATTTAAAACATTTCGCCAGTTTTGAGTTAGGAATATAGCAAATAATATATAATTATGTGTTTATAACATAATATAGCTAATCTAAATATTATATCAACTGGATTAAGCTTACATACCATACTATATTTATATTATTCATGCAGCCCGACCCCGGCCCAGGCCAAGGCGAAGGATGTATGTATATGAAATATAAAAAAATTGCTATCCCAGGCCAAGGCAGCTATAGCCTACGGGTAGGACTTCACATAGTGGGTGCCCTTTGGAAGTAGAATATACATGCAAAATATGCAACACACACATCCAGGATAATGTAACACTTGTGTTGTTGAGTTTTTTAAGAGATTGTTCAAATTGAACAATATGTAAGAAAAACCTTCCATATGTCTATATTTAGGCTACCGCAAAAAGTAAAATTGTAGGTTATTGATGTTAAACATAATGCTGTTCTAGCCTTACTACTCCAATGCCGCAGGAAATCTAAGAAAGAACTAGTGCAGGTGACAAACTACAGCTCTAATATAGTGTTTACACCTTTCCTATAATTTATAGTAAATGCAAATTTTCCAAATAATAGATACAAAGATATCACGACTTTTCTAAGACAGAGAAGAACATCATACTTTGGGAAAAGTATGTGATTGGAATATAAAGTACTGGCAAATATAGCTATACAATGATTAAGAGGCATGCCACACTAAACTAAGCAAGGTGTTAGTGAAAACAGCGACATGTGTAGTGCATATACCCAGGGCATATGTAATATAATACTAATAGTAACATATGCTGCATATATTGTCTTGTGCAGTAACCTATTTCAAATATAACTTAAATTATGATAAATAAAAAAATATATGTTATGGAAATAATGATTCCATATAGTAGATAGTGTGCACATTAAAAGTGCAAATAATATATTCGCTTGGGCACTCTCATCATAATTATTATTATTAAGAATTACCACTACAAATCAATGACAACCTAGCTTACTCTTTCAGTTTACATTTTACTGTTTGATATTGTATTAGAACTATATTTGTTTTATTATCTATAAAAATATTAATCATTAAGGAGTAATACAAACCTTTCATTGATATTCAATGAAATCCGTTTTAGCATATCATCTATTAATTTCAATCACTTCACCCTGTAATACTACACCCATATAAAAGATAGGCTGGACTAATTTTATAGACTACTAACAGTGGGTAATCCCCGTGACACAAACATGTGACACCCGACGTCAAAACTAAGCCTAGGCTAAGGGGGCAAACAAAATTAGTTGTTAACACCGCTATTTCTTAGTTTTGACAAATACTTCAGTTTCTGGGTTCACTGCGCAACAATCTGAATACATCACTGTGTACCACACAGAGTCTTCTACGTGACTCTGACGTATATGTTCCACCAGACAAGTGTATAGACTATAGTTTAAGTGTATAGCCATAGCCTAGGTACATCATGATCTGAACAGAGTAGTTTTTACATATTCAGTACACATAGAATGATCAAAACTATGAAACTGAACCTTTGTCTCACAAATTGTTTATTTTTGTACTCCTCTTTCCAGTACGTGTGTATTGTTACACGCATGTATAGATTATGGAAACAATGGACATTCTAATGAAATATTAAAACAAAATATTATAATGAACCACGGATTTAGGTAATGTCATTATTGTTTACCTTTGACAACATAAATATAATATATTTTTGTAACGAAATTGATGTTATATTAACACTTGTATTCATTAAAAAAGCACAACTTATCGTGTTCCTCGGTACATTTCCAGAAGTTCTAGTTACCACGCCGTAAATGAACATGGCAAGCATAATTAGGCTGCCGAATCGCTTAGTTGGGGCATAATCTTAGCCTGGCTGCGAGGTATTACTTTTTGCTATTTTTTATTTTTAGGCAGTTTTATCTTGTGATTCGTCTCGTTCTGTCTGTAAAATCGTTCACTGCATGCTCGACTTTCCACACACCGTGTGATATTGGTGATGGGTTGATTTTTCTCCGGCGCTTTTTCCCGCAAAAGAGATGCTTGCAGCCGAAATTCTTCGTCCACCACTGTTTATATGCGGAAGTATCTTTGTTATCTTTTTCAAAAAGAAAGTTCCACTTGGCCGCTTGTGCATTTGAAAAACCCGCGTCGTTTCGTACTCAGCTGAGTACGTACTCAAAACGTTTTATAACCTCGGTTGAGCACGAAAACTCTGGTGAGCATGAAATCTCAGACTTGAGCACAGACTTGAGCTTGAGTTTGAGTACGGTTTATAACCTCGGGCCCAGGTCTCAGTGTAATCTAGCCAGACTGCAAATTAGTACCACACTATACTAGTGCAGATGGTCTCACTTGCTTCAACATACTAAATTGGTAACAACTAGCACAAGTGTTTGCTTAAGGTGGATTTTATCTCAGGGTTTCTGACTTGAAAAGAAGCTGCATCTAGAAGACAAGTCTTTGTGGTTTCACTGCATTCAGAATGCAGAAATGTGTAAAATGTCATTAACTGATACCAAATTAGAATGACACCACATCACAAGAAATTCAACTAATTCCAATCCATCTGTGAAGGTTTCATGGCCAGAAAGGAAACATTTCAAATCGAAATAAACAAATATTTTTTATTTGTTTGGAGTGATTTAAATCAAGATTTAAATCAATGATTTAAATCAAACAATTCTGGTCAACACTAGTAAAGGATCACTATAGATTGGATATCAAGAAGTACTCGTTACACATAGATGCAAAAAATTTGACTCTCAATAAGCCAATGGCTTCCTTGTCAACTTTCCATCTGGGCCTTTGCCTTGGATAGCAATCTTGTTAAATCATTGCTTGTATACTCAGTAGGCACAGACCCTGTATGATGCATAAAAAGTTAATCAAAAGAGTCTAACAGTACTTTGCATGGCAAGTTTTGGGCAGAGATTTCTTCCCAAAAAGTAAATAATAAAAAGGAAGCGGCGACCAAAAAGGAAATGGGCGGGGTCAAGAAACTACTAAGTCTTACAGTGAAACCAAAGGCATTTTGGGGGCATCTATAAGAGTACTTGAAAACTAACCATTTGCAACTATAAACAAGAATATCAAGCAAGTGGTTAACTAAATATACCTCGTTGAACATCAAAAATCTTTTTTGCATGGGCAGTGCCATATTTGCCCAGAATCCTACGTCAAGTGTGCTGACTAGGTTTCCCACAACTCCAACTTTAAATGCCTGATCGTAGACACAGACGATTTTAGTCACACACTTGCCAATAAGTTTTGACGTATTGTTTGTATCTAAAATCAGCTTATTTGGCAAGATAGTCCATTCATTCACTGTTTACTAACTTCTTCGTGTTCCGATTTGACAGTTCTCTTGATCTAGTGTTTGCATTGTGTTGAAGCCTTTGGCAGAGGTACATGCTGGAAGATTGTCGGTACTGCTTCAGGCTTTAACGTTCACCATTGCCTACGTTTTGAAGGATCTTGACCCATCAGTTGATGAAAATATATCAACTTCAGAATGCGACTCTACAAAATGGGCCGAACAAAGTCTAGCATATCACGTGGGTTTCCAACCAGCCTGCACGCAATTGTGAATCCATTGCTTCACTACTGTCTGTTTTTCAGAGGAAACTGAAATAAGACAACTCTCTATAGCTCGCTGAATCATGTTTACATCCGAATGCTGCACAGTACGGCATTGTAATAGTTTTTGCTGCGTGTAAATCAAATATGAAAACAAATAAAATTGTAACTGCACATTTCAACCATGTTAAAAATACACGCGATCCACAATGCCTACGTTACAGCCGCGTTGGGGGTTAAGGGGCTGCTCGACACTGATTGGTCAAAATTGCAAACATTGATGGTTATGTCAGCCTCCACAAAAACTGACATTAGGCCAGAATTTCGTACTTTTAGAACAGATTCCCAGTAAACCACTTGCGTGATTCTTCATTATAATTGCAAATGGTTAGTTTTTAGGCACTCTTATAAGTGCAAAGGCCCAAAACAATGCCTTTGGTTTCACTTTAACTAGAACGTAATGTACATTCAGGATTCTAGAATCAAGATTTGTGTTCACATGAATAAGTATTTCTTCATAAAGTACATATTGGAATTGTTCTAGACTGCCTGCCACCTTCTGGTAATTACATACTTTAGCAAATTTATCTAACATGCAATAACACCTAAAAAAAGTAAATACTTTTTTGTATGCTATATTAGCAAAAACCCAGTGTGTAGGTGTACGGGTATCAACATTGTAAGCAGTACAAATTGTAAAATTTGAATTGTACATTATTTGCAATTTGCATTCTACACATGATTACAATTTGTACATTATACCATTTGTACATTACAGCCTTGTATACTTTTATAGTATACTATTTCTATGTTGTAAGTTTAGGTTACAATTGTAAAATTGCAGGAAATAAATTACCTCTTTCAGATCTATGGTCAACCCAAGCGGCTCGCCTGTACAATTGATGATTGTTGTCCTCCCACTGCCGTCCACCCCGACCACTTCAACCTTCTTGTAGCTGTTGTTTGAGAAGTACAACTTGTCTTCTACAGGATCAATAGCGAGCCCAAAAAGCGTTCAATAACCTGAACATATAAGAAGAAAATAACAAAGTGTTATATTGCTGTATTAATGGCAATTTGTTATGAATGTTAAATATTTTCCATCACATTCAATGGTGCCATTTTAATATGCCTGGATGTGACGTCAAGTCCATGTATTGAGCTCATTATCACTGGCCAACAGCATCATCGTTTAATAAATGACATGTTTACTAGCATTAGTTAATTGTCTAATGTGGGAATTCATATAAATGGATGTATGTAATTAGATTATATACTTATTTATATGCAAGGCAATAGCAGTACTGCTATAATCATACATATGTGACTGGTTAAGAGGGAGGTGGATTTTTCATAATACAATTTTTTAACTTAGTTTTAGCGTACGTGGTTGGCATTTGACGAATGTTGTTGGTGGCAGATTAGCGAATACCGCAGATCTATAAGTCTATAATATTATTTTTTACTTTGATATCATTGGAAAATAATGATACTTTGGCCAATCTCTATTTATTGTAACTGTGTGCGACATTGGTTGGGATACGCGTTTCTATGGGTTTATCCGATTCAGAGACATAATCGACAGCAGTTTCCTGGTTGCTAAAATAACTCAAACAACAGATAGTTCTGCAACGTCTTTTAAATTGAACCCGAAGCTCAAACCGGATCTACCAGTGGACACGCACACAGAATAGAATAGAATCACAGAATAAGAAGAATCTCTGACGTTACTGACTCTTAAAACGATATTTTGCATAACTAATGTACCAATGTAAATGGAATCGGGTGCCAAGTCCTAATGAAGCGGAAATTACGTTGACCTGTTGTTGAACCAATTAATAACTCTTTCTGGTCAAAGAACACCACAGGAGCAACACACCACAGGAGCAACACACCACAGGAGCAACACACCACAGGAGCAACACACCATAGGAGCAACACACCATAGGAGCAACACACCATAGGAGCAACACACCACAGGAGCAACACACCACAGGAGCAACACACCACAGGAGCAACACACCACAGGAGCAACACACCATAGGAGCAACACACCACAGGAGCAACACACCACAGGAGCAACACACCATAGGAGTATGTTAATGAAATGTGTGCAGATGTATAACAAATTATGTGCAAAATATAATATTATGGAATAAGAAACTGGATACAGGAAGAAAACTGGTCATTCAAGATATTGAGCATATGTGTGAACCTCCCCTAACAATTATCAGTTTATATTTGCGAAATTTGTAGATTCAGTCTACATATTATTTTTAAGTGTTGTACTGTAGTAAAAAATAAAGCTGTCTTGAGAGAATGAACTAATTACCATGTGTACCCAATTACGACGTGTGCCCAGCCAGGTGTGTTATTCAAAACACCAACAGGAATTGAACCTGCCACGACACTTCAGTAAAGGTTTACAAATATTAGGAAAAATAACATGTTCCAGAAAAAGAACAATAATCGAACAAGTACAACACTCCAATAAAGGCTTAGGAATATTAAGACACAAACTTAAAACACTAACATGATTAGAACCTGCATCAGTACTCCAATAAACGCTTAGGATTATTAAAAGACACAAACTTAAAACACCAACATGATTAGAACCTGCATTAGTGCTCCAATAAAGGCTTGGGAATATTAAGACACACAAACATGTGTGTTAGTGAACACCAGCAGGATTCAAACCTGCAAGAACACTGAAATAAAGGCTTACGAATATCAGAATCGATAAACATAAATTTAAGAGATGGCTTAGGCTTTGTCTATTTTGGTTATTGTGTCAGTTGGTTCACTTCTAGTGATATTACAAACTTACATTAGGACCTGCAGAATAATGAACACAAACTTACATTAGGACCTGGCAGAATAATGAACACAAACTTACATTAGGACCTGGCAGAATAATGAACACAAACTTACATTAGGACCTGGCAGAATAATGAACACAAACTTACATTAGGACCTGGCAGAATAATGAACACAATGCTGTTTCTATCGGAAATTTAGGTGATTTATAAAAATTGGAGTTAAAGGCAGCGTAAAGTTCCATGTCATGTGCAAAACTTTGTTTAAATAAGACAACAACAGCACTTTGTTGCTGGATAAATTATGTATAATAGGAGCTGTTCCATTGGTCTAGAGTAAGAGTTTCATAATCACATGTGTAGTTGACGTCATAAGCTTTCCAGCCATGTATATCATGTGGGGTTTCCCGCTTGTAAGCGAGCGAAGACAGTCGATTAAAAACGCGTAAAAATGGCTTTGTTTCAGACTTCTAGACCGCGACGCTAATCAGGGGCTTCAATAAAGGGCTAAATATTACTAGTTTGAACAATCTTTCTGCTTATATAAATGGATTTATGGAAAGATGGATAATGAAGTTGCGAAACGCTTGCTGATTGGTCGAAAACGTAAGCGCGCATGCGCAGTCGGCTTGTTTACACATTCCTTTCGTCTTTGTTCGCCAGTTTCGCCCGCTGTTTTCGTCTTCGATTCGTTAAAGAATTGCACTATGGCATCGAAAGAAGCTTATTTAGCTACCAAGTTCGATCGTGTGAGGGGTTGCAATCTCGAGGACAGCAATTTAGCTGCCATGATTGAAGATTACTTTGAAGGCCGCGTCGAGCCCGTGGAAGTCGCCTCGGCAGGCCAGGGGCAGGGGAAGACCACATTGAGCCTGCACTGGTTGGCTCAGCGCCAGCGGGAGCGAACTTTCTAAATTGGGGAAACTGACATTGTGTAGTGTTATTATGTATGTAATGTGTAAATAATGTTTTATTTTCAGATATTTCAGGGATTTACTTTAGGGGTTCGGCTCCCAGTGCTCGCGGTAGTCTCCGGGAATGCCAAACCTGGTAGTAAATGAGGTGGCATTTAATAAATATTACGTTTTTCCACTTTATACTTCTGTATCTTCTTTATACACACCAACTGGAGGAATGTAAAAAAATTCATTCCATTTGGAGCATTATAAGCGCATGGTTGCTATGGGAGAAGCAATTTTTCAATGCCGTTTTTTTAAAGCTGATTTTCTCAAAACTGTTATTCCAAGAACGTGTACACTAAGTGTAATATCTTGGCCCAGGAGTAAGATACACTGTTCATGTTGGTGTCATTTTAAAGCTGTGTATCTCCTCTATTTGAATCTGTAATAAATTTTTTGTAAAATTGTCGACAAGAGCCTGGTTTTGGCATGTGGCATCACAATTAGTACCTCATCAACAAGCAGTTTCTACAGCAAAGTGATAGTACAGCAAACAAAACTGTTTGATAAAGTCAGATCTAGCATGCAAATGCAGTTTATGTGACAATATCTGTCTGACTAAATAAAAGATGGAAAAAATGGTAATTCATTTGTTGACTTTGTAACTTTCAGCCACTCCATATATCTTACATACATTAAGGTTTCAGGGTGTAAAATTTCTCTGTGCCATATATAATTAGTGTGTGTGCGTGTGTGCGTGCGTGCGTGCGTGCGTGCGTGCGTGCGTGTGTACATACCATATGACTGTGCGTGTTAAATCAATTGTGATCACCACTGATTTATAAATATTGATCAGTGGTTCAGCCTAAAACTGAATGTCTCACTTTTTTAAAGAGGGGGAGACATGTGTCCCCTAAATTTCAAATCCTGGCTCAAACACTGCATACATACATAAAAACATATGCTATTTCGATTATAGTTAGATATAATTATCTCCATGGTGCGCGGAGCACTTCTGGTGAATTAATCGGGAACCTGGTTAAAGGTTTTCTAGGCTAGGGTAAAATTAGGTCCAGTAAAAAATCAGCAAAACTGTTCAGTTCACATGACATCAGGTCCTGTGACGCTTGGAGACTTTTCGCGTAGACTGTTGGTGTACCATGTTATGAAAAAAAAACCTGTGTATAATAGTATACTGTATTATATTCAGTATTATGTATCACATTCTATTGATCCTGCCTTGAAAATAAATGTTTCAAAACTGTTTGTTTTTGTTGTTTTTTATTTGTCGTTGATGTCGTTCATACATTTTATCTTCAAAGTATTTACTTTCTATCATCAAAGTATTGATTAGCAAGTGGGCTACCCAAGAAGCTATCGGGCTACTTCACTTTGCAAGGTTGGTAGCCCGACTGGCTACCTTCCATGACTTGCTAAGTCTCACCCCTGCTTCAGTGCTCTACAGTTGGTCATAGTGAATGCTCAAATTAGGAATCGCAAAGGGCAGTGAATCTTAGACATATTTGCAATAAAGTTATCACTTGTGATGTGTGATGTAGTTTAATAGGACCGACTGTATTTACATTTTTATTTCGTGTTTCAAAAGCTATAAAACCCTAGGATGTTTAACAAGATTGCCATCCAGAACAAAGTGCAGTATGGCCATTGTATTAAGTGCAGTCTGGCCATTGTATCAAGTGTAGTATGGCTATTGTATCAAGTGTAGTGTGGCCATTGTATCAAGTGTAGTATGGTCATTGTATCAAGTGTAGTATGGCTATTGTGTTAAGTGCAGTCTGGCCATTGTATCAAGTGTAGTATGGCTATTGTATTAAGTGCAGTCTGGCCATTGTATCAAGTGTAGTATGGTCATTGTATCAAGTGTAGTATGGCTATTGTGTTAAGCTTATTAATTAGATTTGGCATTCAACACTTACAATATCTGGTTCACTGTCACTTGAAAAGGGATTGTAGTCATCCTGAACGTCAGTCAGCTCTGAAGATAGATCTGGTTTACTGTCACTTGAAAAGGGATTGTAGTCATTCTCAAAGTCAGTCAACTCTGAAGATAGATCTGGTTCACTGTCACTTCAAAAGGGATTGTAGTCATCCTGAACGTCAGTCAGCTCTGAAGATAGATCTGGTTCACTGTCACTTGAAAAGGGATTGTAGTCATTCTCAAAGTCAGTCAACTCTGAAGATAGATCTGGTTCACTGTCACTTGAAAAGGGATTGTAGTCATTCTCAAAGTCAGTCAACTCTGAAGATAGACCTGGTTCACTGTCACTTCAAAAGGGATTGTAGTCATTCTCAAAGTCAGTCAACTCTGAAGATATATCTGGTTCACTGTCACTTCAAAAGGGATTGTAGTCATTCTCAAAGTCAGTCAACTCTGAAGATAGACCTGGTTCACTGTCACTTCAAAAGGGATTGTAGTCATCCTGAACGTCAGTCAGCTCTGAAGATAGATCTGGTTCACTGTCACTTGAAAAGGGATTGTAGTCATTCTCAAAGTCAGTCAACTCTGAAGATAGACCTGGTTCACTGTCACTTGAAAAGGGATTGTAGTCATTCTCAAAGTCAGTCAACTCTGAAGATAGACCTGGTTCACTGTCACTTCAAAAGGGATTGTAGTCATTCTCAAAGTCAGTCAACTCTGAAGATAGATCTGGTTCACTGTCACTTCAAAAGGGATTGTAGTCATTCTCAAAGTCAGTCAACTCTGAAAATAGATCTGATTCACTGTCACTTGAAAAGGGATTGTAGTCATTTTCAAAGTCAGTCAACTCTGAAGATAGACCTGGTTCACTGTCACTTGAAAAGGGATTGTAGTCATTCTCAAAGTCAGTCAACTCTGAAGATAGATCTGGTTCACTGTCACTTCAAAAGGGATTGTAGTCATCCTGAACGTCAGTCAGCTCTGAAGATAGATCTGGTTCACTGTCACTTGAAAAGGGATTGTAGTCATTCTCAAAGTCAGTCAACTCTGAAGATAGATCTGGTTCACTGTCACTTCAAAAGGGATTGTAGTCATTCTCAAAGTCAGTCAACTCTGAAGATAGATCTGGTTCACTGTCACTTCAAAAGGGATTGTAGTCATTCTCAAAGTCAGTCAACTCTGAAGATAGACCTGGTTCACTGTCACTTCAAAAGGGATTGTAGTCATTCTCAAAGTCAGTCAACTCTGAAGATAGACCTGGTTCACTGTCACTTCAAAAGGGATTGTAGTCATTCTCAAAGTCAGTCAACTCTGAAGATAGATCTGGTTCACTGTCACTTGAAAAGGGATTGTAGTCATTCTCAAAGTCAGTCAACTCTGAAGATAGACCTGGTTCACTGTCACTTCAAAAGGGATTGTAGTCATTCTCAAAGTCAGTCAACTCTGAAGATAGATCTGGTTCACTGTCACTTCAAAAGGGATTGTAGTCATTCTCAAAGTCAGTCAACTCTGAAGATAGATCTGGTTCACTGTCACTTCAAAAGGGATTGTAGTCATCCTGAACGTCAGTCAGCTCTGAAGATAGATCTGGTTCACTGTCACTTGAAAAGGGATTGTAGTCATTCTCAAAGTCAGTCAACTCTGAAGATAGACCTGGTTCACTGTCACTTCAAAAGGGATTGTAGTCATTCTCAAAGTCAGTCAACTCTGAAGATAGACCTGGTTCACTGTCACTTCAAAAGGGATTGTAGTCATTCTCAAAGTCAGTCAACTCTGAAGATAGACCTGGTTCACTGTCACTTGAAAAGGGATTGTAGTCATTCTCAAAGTCAGTCAACTCTGAAGATAGATCTGGTTCACTGTCACTTCAAAAGGGATTGTAGTCATTCTCAAAGTCAGTCAACTCTGAAGATAGACCTGGTTCACTGTCACTTCAAAAGGGATTGTAGTCATTCTCAAAGTCAGTCAACTCTGAAGATAGACCTGGTTCACTGTCACTTCAAAAGGGATTGTAGTCATTCTCAAAGTCAGTCAACTCTGAAGATAGACCTGGTTCACTGTCACTTCAAAAGGGATTGCAGTCATTCTCAAAGTCAGTCAACTCTGAAGATAGATCTGGTTCACTGTCACTTCAAAAGGGATTGTAGTCATCCTGAACGTCAGTCAGCTCTGAAGATAGACCTGGTTCACTGTCACTTCAAAAGGGATTGTAGTCATTCTCAAAGTCAGTCAACTCTGAAGATAGATCTGGTTCACTGTCACTTCAAAAGGGATTGTAGTCATTCTCAAAGTCAGTCAACTCTGAAGATAGATCTGATTCACTGTCACTTGAAAAGGGATTGTAGTCATTTTCAAAGTCAGTCAACTCTGAAGATAGACCTAGTTCACTGTCACTTGAAAAGGGATTGTAGTCATTCTCAAAGTCAGTCAACTCTGAAGATAGATCTGGTTCACTGTCACTTCAAAAGGGATTGTAGTCATCCTGAACGTCAGTCAGCTCTGAAGATAGATCTGGTTCACTGTCACTTGAAAAGGGATTGTAGTCATTCTCAAAGTCAGTCAACTCTGAAGATAGATCTGGTTCACTGTCACTTCAAAAGGGATTGTAGTCATTCTCAAAGTCAGTCAACTCTGAAGATAGATCTGGTTCACTGTCACTTCAAAAGGGATTGTAGTCATTCTCAAAGTCAGTCAACTCTGAAGATAGACCTGGTTCACTGTCACTTCAAAAGGGATTGTAGTCATTCTCAAAGTCAGTCAACTCTGAAGATAGACCTGGTTCACTGTCACTTCAAAAGGGATTGTAGTCATTCTCAAAGTCAGTCAACTCTGAAGATAGATCTGGTTCACTGTCACTTGAAAAGGGATTGTAGTCATTCTCAAAGTCAGTCAACTCTGAAGATAGACCTGGTTCACTGTCACTTCAAAAGGGATTGTAGTCATTCTCAAAGTCAGTCAACTCTGAAGATAGATCTGGTTCACTGTCACTTCAAAAGGGATTGTAGTCATTCTCAAAGTCAGTCAACTCTGAAGATAGATCTGGTTCACTGTCACTTCAAAAGGGATTGTAGTCATCCTGAACGTCAGTCAGCTCTGAAGATAGATCTGGTTCACTGTCACTTGAAAAGGGATTGTAGTCATTCTCAAAGTCAGTCAACTCTGAAGATAGACCTGGTTCACTGTCACTTCAAAAGGGATTGTAGTCATTCTCAAAGTCAGTCAACTCTGAAGATAGACCTGGTTCACTGTCACTTGAAAAGGGATTGTAGTCATTCTCAAAGTCAGTCAACTCTGAAGATAGACCTGGTTCACTGTCACTTGAAAAGGGATTGTAGTCATTCTCAAAGTCAGTCAACTCTGAAGATAGATCTGGTTCACTGTCACTTCAAAAGGGATTGTAGTCATTCTCAAAGTCAGTCAACTCTGAAGATAGACCTGGTTCACTGTCACTTCAAAAGGGATTGTAGTCATTCTCAAAGTCAGTCAACTCTGAAGATAGACCTGGTTCACTGTCACTTCAAAAGGGATTGCAGTCATTCTCAAAGTCAGTCAACTCTGAAGATAGATCTGGTTCACTGTCACTTCAAAAGGGATTGTAGTCATCCTGAACGTCAGTCAGCTCTGAAGATAGATCTGGTTCACTGTCACTTGAAAAGGGATTGTAGTCATTCTCAAAGTCAGTCAACTCTGAAGATAGATCTGGTTCACTGTCACTTGAAAAGGGATTGTAGTCATCCTGAACGTCAGTCAGCTCTGAAGATAGATCTGGTTCACTGTCACTTGAAAAGGGATTGTAGTCATTCTCAAAGTCAGTCAACTCTGAAGATAGACCTGGTTCACTGTCACTTGAAAAGGGATTGTAGTCATTCTCAAAGTCAGTCAACTCTGAAGATAGATCTGGTTCACTGTCACTTCAAAAGGGATTGTAGTCATTCTCAAAGTCAGTCAACTCTGAAGATAGACCTGGTTCACTGTCACTTCAAAATGGATTGTAGTCATTCTCAAAGTCAGTCAACTCTGAAGATAGATCTGGTTCACTGTCACTTCAAAAGGGATTGTAGTCATTCTCAAAGTCAGTCAACTCTGAAGATAGACCTGGTTCACTGTCACTTCAAAAGGGATTGGTCATTCTCAAAGTCAGTCAACTCTGAAGATAGATCTGGTTCACTGTCACTTCAAAAGGGATTGTAGTCATTCTCAAAGTCAGTCAACTCTGAAGATAGACCTGGTTCACTGTCACTTCAAAAGGGATTGTAGTCATTCTCAAAGTCAGTCAACTCTGAAGATAGATCTGGTTCACTGTCACTTCAAAAGGGATTGTAGTCATTCTCAAAGTCAGTCAACTCTGAAGATAGATCTGATTCACTGTCACTTGAAAAGGGATTGTAGTCATTTTCAAAGTCAGTCAACTCTGAAGATAGACCTAGTTCACTGTCACTTGAAAAGGGATTGTAGTCATTCTCAAAGTCAGTCAACTCTGAAGATAGATCTGGTTCACTGTCACTTCAAAAGGGATTGTAGTCATCCTGAACGTCAGTCAGCTCTGAAGATAGATCTGGTTCACTGTCACTTGAAAAGGGATTGTAGTCATTCTCAAAGTCAGTCAACTCTGAAGATAGATCTGGTTCACTGTCACTTCAAAAGGGATTGTAGTCATTCTCAAAGTCAGTCAACTCTGAAGATAGATCTGGTTCACTGTCACTTCAAAAGGGATTGTAGTCATTCTCAAAGTCAGTCAACTCTGAAGATAGACCTGGTTCACTGTCACTTCAAAAGGGATTGTAGTCATTCTCAAAGTCAGTCAACTCTGAAGATAGACCTGGTTCACTGTCACTTCAAAAGGGATTGTAGTCATTCTCAAAGTCAGTCAACTCTGAAGATAGATCTGGTTCACTGTCACTTGAAAAGGGATTGTAGTCATTCTCAAAGTCAGTCAACTCTGAAGATAGACCTGGTTCACTGTCACTTCAAAAGGGATTGTAGTCATTCTCAAAGTCAGTCAACTCTGAAGATAGATCTGGTTCACTGTCACTTCAAAAGGGATTGTAGTCATTCTCAAAGTCAGTCAACTCTGAAGATAGATCTGGTTCACTGTCACTTCAAAAGGGATTGTAGTCATCCTGAACGTCAGTCAGCTCTGAAGATAGATCTGGTTCACTGTCACTTGAAAAGGGATTGTAGTCATTCTCAAAGTCAGTCAACTCTGAAGATAGACCTGGTTCACTGTCACTTCAAAAGGGATTGTAGTCATTCTCAAAGTCAGTCAACTCTGAAGATAGACCTGGTTCACTGTCACTTGAAAAGGGATTGTAGTCATTCTCAAAGTCAGTCAACTCTGAAGATAGACCTGGTTCACTGTCACTTGAAAAGGGATTGTAGTCATTCTCAAAGTCAGTCAACTCTGAAGATAGATCTGGTTCACTGTCACTTCAAAAGGGATTGTAGTCATTCTCAAAGTCAGTCAACTCTGAAGATAGACCTGGTTCACTGTCACTTCAAAAGGGATTGTAGTCATTCTCAAAGTCAGTCAACTCTGAAGATAGACCTGGTTCACTGTCACTTCAAAAGGGATTGCAGTCATTCTCAAAGTCAGTCAACTCTGAAGATAGATCTGGTTCACTGTCACTTCAAAAGGGATTGTAGTCATCCTGAACGTCAGTCAGCTCTGAAGATAGATCTGGTTCACTGTCACTTGAAAAGGGATTGTAGTCATTCTCAAAGTCAGTCAACTCTGAAGATAGATCTGGTTCACTGTCACTTGAAAAGGGATTGTAGTCATCCTGAACGTCAGTCAGCTCTGAAGATAGATCTGGTTCACTGTCACTTGAAAAGGGATTGTAGTCATTCTCAAAGTCAGTCAACTCTGAAGATAGACCTGGTTCACTGTCACTTGAAAAGGGATTGTAGTCATTCTCAAAGTCAGTCAACTCTGAAGATAGATCTGGTTCACTGTCACTTCAAAAGGGATTGTAGTCATTCTCAAAGTCAGTCAACTCTGAAGATAGACCTGGTTCACTGTCACTTCAAAATGGATTGTAGTCATTCTCAAAGTCAGTCAACTCTGAAGATAGATCTGGTTCACTGTCACTTCAAAAGGGATTGTAGTCATTCTCAAAGTCAGTCAACTCTGAAGATAGACCTGGTTCACTGTCACTTCAAAAGGGATTGGTCATTCTCAAAGTCAGTCAACTCTGAAGATAGATCTGGTTCACTGTCACTTCAAAAGGGATTGTAGTCATTCTCAAAGTCAGTCAACTCTGAAGATAGACCTGGTTCACTGTCACTTCAAAAGGGATTGTAGTCATTCTCAAAGTCAGTCAACTCTGAAGATAGATCTGGTTCACTGTCACTTCAAAAGGGATTGTAGTCATTCTCAAAGTCAGTCAACTCTGAAGATAGATCTGGTTCACTGTCACTTCAAAAGGGATTGTAGTCATTCTCAAAGTCAGTCAACTCTGAAGATAGACCTGGTTCACTGTCACTTCAAAAGGGATTGTAGTCATTCTCAAAGTCAGTCAACTCTGAAGATAGATCTGGTTCACGGTCACTTCAAAAGGGATTGTAGTCATTCTCAAAGTCAGTCAACTCTGAAGATAGACCTGGTTCACTGTCACTTCAAAAGGGATTGTAGTCATTCTCAAAGTCAGTCAACTCTGAAGATAGATCTGGTTCACTGTCACTTCAAAAGGGATTGTAGTCATTCTCAAAGTCAGTCAACTCTGAAGATAGACCTGGTTCACTGTCACTTAAAAAGGGATTGTAGTCATTCTCAAAGTCAGTCAACTCTGAAGATAGACCTGGTTCACTGTCACTTAAAAAGGGATTGTAGTCATTCTCAAAGTCAGTCAACTCTGAAGATAGATCTGGTTCACTGTCACTTCAAAAGGGATTGTAGTCATTCTCAAAGTCAGTCAACTCTGAAGATAGATCTGCAATAAATATATAAGCTTTCTCAAAACAAAACTTCTAAGTAAAAGTTGAAAGGCGATGAAGTATTGTTAAAGGGTTTTGAAGGCAAGTGAACAAACGACAGAATGAATCGCCTGAGCACTGCCAGCATAACAAAATCTATATGCATAGCAAATCTGTTTACTTTACTCAAAACATAGATTGGAATAACTTGCTGAAGAACAAGACAGCAACAGAATGCTGGACTTGTTTAAAATATGAGATTGAGGGCATTATTGAGAAATTTGTTCCATTAAGAAAACAAGGAAAAGGTCCAGGAAGAAACACCTGTCAAAAGAGGCTATTAGAAAAATTGCTCACAAACAGATGCATGTGGGGGTATATAAACACACTGGAAATGTAGAAGACTACATAAACTAAAAAGAGGCACTTAACCTAGCTACAACTGAAATTAGAAAATTTAAAAGAACCTTTGAAAAAAAATTGGCAGATAATATAAAAAATGACAGCAAGAGTTTCTATGCTTATGTAAGGAGTAAACAGAAAGTTTTAGATAAGGTCGGACCACTGGAAAACAACAGTGGAAACATAATTTCAGACGGGTTTCAAATGGCAGAGGTCCTGAATGAGTATTTCAGCTCAGTTTTTACCACAGAAGATATCAGCTCACTTCCAGTTCCATTTACTAAATTTGAGGGCAATAAATCAGAACATTTGGGGCAGTTATTTGTAACTCCTGAAATGGTAGCAAAGAAAATTAAGAAGATGAAAGATAATAAAACACCTGGAGTTGATGGGATACCACCAAAACTGCTTCAGGAAATTGTTGAGCAAATTAGTACACCACTTGCAAAAGTGTTTAATTTGTCACTAGAAGAAGGAATAGTTCCTTCAGAATGGAAAGAAGCAAACATTATGCCACTATTTTAGAAGGGATCGAGGAACAAGCCAGAACATTACAGACCAGTGAGTTTAATATCAGTTGTACATAAATTACTCGAAACATTAATTAGAGCCCCCATGGTGGAATTCCTTGTAATACATAAATTAATAAATACATCTCAACATGGGTTCCTAAAAGCAAGGTCATGTTTAACCAATCTCTTATGTTTTTTGGAAGAAATTACAAAGTGGGTAGATGACGGGTCACCAGTGGATGTTGTCTATTTAGATTTTCAGAAAGCTTTCGATAAAGTGCCACATCAAAGATTGTTACTTAAACTAAAAGCCCATGGTATAGGTAATGATGTAATCAACTGGATAGAAAAGTGGCTTACACACAGAAGACAGAGAGTAATAGTAGATGGTGAGATTTCAAACTGGAAATCTGTTTTGAGTGGGGTACCACAGGGATCAGTATTAGGCCCTATACTGTTTTTAATATATATAAATGATTTGGAAGATGACATATCTAGCAAAATACTGAAATTTGCAGATGACACAAAAGTATTCAGAAAGGTTACTAATGATACAGATAAACAAAGTTTACAGGATGATCTAGATAAATTAGTTAAAATGTCAGAAAAATGGCAAAATGTAAATGCATACACATAGGACATGGAAACATGGACGAAGAATATAAAATGGGGGACGCTGTACTAGGCAGAACCACACAAGAAAAGGACTTAGGAGTAACATTTAGTGCTGACATGAAAGCTTCATAGCAATGTGGGATTGCTGCTTCGAAAGGAAATAAAATTATAGGGCTAATTAGGAGAACTATCACGTATAAGGAGAAACAGCTAATTGTACCCCTGTACAAAGCAATAGTTAGACCACATTTGGAATATTGTATACAAGCATGGAGGCCTTATCGTAAGAAGGACATAGACAAGCTAGAAAGAATACAACAAAGAGCAACTAAAATTATTCCAGAATTGAGAGACATTAGTTATGAAAGCCGATTATTACAATGTGGTTTGACAACAATAGAGACCAGGAGACTAAGAGGAGACCAAATAGAGTGTTTAAAATAGTGAATGGTTATGAGGATATTGCTAGGAATATGTTCTTCAAACTTAAAGAAGGCAGTACAACCAGAGGACACAAAGCAGTATTAGTTAAGGAACAGTGTAGGTTGGACATGAGAAAGTACTCTTTCTCACAGAGGGTAATAAATGAATGGAACAAACTGCCAAATGATTGTGTTAATGCTAGTAGTGTGAATATGTTTAAAAATAGAATTGACAGATATCTGATAAGGGCAGGCTACACATAGATGATACATTTTTTTGACTCTCCATAAGCCTATGGCTTCCTTGTCCACTTGCCATCTGGAACTTGTTGTTTGGGATGGCAATCTTGTTAAATATATATATATATATATATATATATGAGCGAAGTCACGAAAAATGGAACACTTTGATTTTCTAAACTTATGAGCTTTGCTGTTCGGTTGTTTAGATTAATATCCCACTTTAAATTTTTTGGGGGGATAAATGGTCTTATCTTTCTGCAAAGACAACTTTGGCAAGTTTCATCAAGATTTGCCTCTTCTACAGCTATATGAGGGCCTAAAAATGGGTGTATTTTTGCATAAAAATGTAAAAGCTTTCGACGATGGCATTTCATGTGTAAATATTAAAATTACACGAAGGTATGGATGCCTCCTTTTATTTTTTTGTGTTGAATATATACCCCAAGGTATGTTTGGGTGAAAAAATTAACTGTGTACTCCCACCCATTGCTGAGTTATTGAGGTGGGAACCTGGCATTGTTTTTCAAGAGACAGCAGTTTTGGGCGGTAGCTGTATCACAATGTCTAAGAAAAAGGTAAGCGGCTAAATTAACATTAAAAAAAATGTTCTGCCTTATAACCCATCCTCAATTTATTATAAAAAAAAAAGAAATTGAACAAACATTGTAAGTCATATAGATTTTTGTGTGGAAAACTGTGAAAAAAATTATGTCCCCTTATGTCGCGTCTGTCACACCATATTTTCCCAGAAAAGTAAGAGGGAGAAAAATATGAAAAAAAAATATGCTATACACAGCTTGAACCATTTGCAATTCACAGATACAAAATCATTAATCAGTGAGTTGGTGTTATGAAGTAACAAAGTATTTACCAATTCCGTCCCTCGAAATGTTGTGTCTGTCACACTGTAATAAGCGACATAAGTACCAAAATGGCCAATTTGTTGTAGTAAATTAATTTTATTTGCAGTTATATGATAAATGGCATATGTCCAGATGTTTTGGTATGAAAAATTCTAATTTAGAATAACAGTTACTAGGCCAGTACATTTTCAAATGGTAAGATTGGATTGTTGCAGATGAGATGCTTTACGAGCACGATGATCTCACCTGTGAGTAAACTAAACTGTTATAAACCATCTGTTTCTTGGTTGAAATTACACTAAAACAAAGTAAAACTACATGAGCCATGTAATGTTACATGTTATTAACTAGATACTAACAGATGCCTACTTTTGGAAAATGTCCACTATTGTATTGTCCCAAACATCATCATTTTGCCAACAATTGGCTGGCAATCTACTCACAGTTGGCTGTAGTCAGTGTACAGCTGTTTTGTTACTCTTCAGTGCCGAATAAGCGTCCCTATACGCGTATTTATTTGACGAAAAATGCCACCCAATACGCACTTTATTTGGCACTATACTAGTATTAAAAAAAAAAATTTGTGCCAGCCTATATTCTCCAATAATCGCAATAAAGCAAATTATTCAGGGTATAATTTTTAGGAGAGAAATCGCTCTCACTCCCTACTGTTAACGCTAATTGATCATCCACAGAGCGGTTTATTTCTCGCGCTAAAATCACTTGCTCCCAACTGGAGCTGCATGTGGCTCCCTCTGACAGCTAGGTTTTCATCCATTCAAACTACAGTCGTGAATTTAGTGGGACCCCGTGCTTCTGAGGATCCTAGATTTTGATCCCGAAGCGTTAGACCATTAGATTTCCATGATTAGGTGAATCAGTCAGAATCCTTAGTTCTCGGGAGCTCGACATGATATATTATTAGTTAAAACGCCATTATCACCGCGTAAATAAACCGTAAATGGCCGTCGTGTGCAGCGCCTCAAACTAGTCGTAACCGGCTGGCGGCGGTTTCCCCTGAAACGGGCTTGCATATTCAATTTAGCAAACTTTAATGTACATTTAAAAACGGAAAATTCCCGATTTTTCAGATATAAAATGCAATTACTATATCTGCGGTGAAAAAACCCCAAAATACACAGCATTCCGCGTAGTTTTCTAGGGATGCCTTTTTCGCACTGTACTATTATTTGTGTTGAACAATTTGCCCCCCATACTGTTATTCGGCACTATACTATTATTAAATTTGACCGATTTGCCACCCTATATTGTTATTTGGCCTATACGTTTAATTGGCACTCGAGAGTAATGTTACTTGATTGTGCAGATGGCAGCACAGATTATGCTAATTACCCATGTAAAACAAAAGACAAACCCCAAATATTTAGATATCTTAGAGGTGCTTCCTCAATTGAAAGTTTTTAACTGTGTCATGTGATTGGCGAGAGGATGGAAGTCACGCCCATGATCAGCATTGACCCACACAGTGTTCAACATTTTGGTTATCCACTATTTTGATCCTTACCAGATCTAACAACTGAAAAAAAAATTATGATTAGATAAAATAGGCATTTTTATTAAATTGACTGCGGATGTTACATAAACTATTCACACACTACATATTTGGACACCAATGAACTGGATTTGAGACAGGCTAAATCAGTTGTGGAAACAGTTCTAAGCTTAGCTGTTCACCATTTTCTTTGCACATGTTGACTCAAGCCTTTCGGGTGTCTGTACTGAAATCATCTGATCTAAGGGTGTAAATTGTTCAAAAAGTCACAGGTATTGTATCTGATTATCAAGTAAATTCATACAAATGAAAGAAATCTGTCTATTCTGCCTGGCATTTTTGTGTGGAGAAGCATGAACCCAATATTAGCTCCCTCAACTAGCTAAATGAGTACATCTGATTTTGCTGCCCACACCAAGTGTATAACATAATTATATGCATCTGTTTTTGGTATTAAAAGTTCTAAATGAACACATTTTGGACTGCTTTTGAAGTGTCATGATACCATCCCCTATTATTTATTTGGTTCAAAGGAGAAGTGTCATCAGTTCCAGTTAGATAATGTAACTTTGTTATTGAACAATACAATGTTTTTGTTATCAAAGAGAAACCTGATGTGTTGTTAAATGTTTTGGCCTGCCTAAAACTTAAGCGAAATGGCTAGTGATAAGAAGTTTTTCAAATAAAAAATTAGGATATCATATTAGGATTGAGCTGATAATATTAGGAAGTGACACTGTCCATGTTGGACATTGTGCTGAAATTACTTAATTTTTACAGCAAAATGGATCATCCTGATCCAGTAGAAGTGAAAAAGCTGAAGGCAAGAGAGCGCCAAAGGAAACGGAGAGAAAAGTTAAAAGAGAATTCAGAAAAACTTGAGGAAATTTTAAAGGATGCCACACAACAGCGAAACAACCGGGATGCTAAGCGGCTAACTATGACAGAGTGGGAAAAGAGGATACATCAAGGATTTGAGAAACTGAGACAGCAAAAGTATAGAAAGAATAAAGCTGAATGGGTGGGAAGGACAGTGAGATCGAGAGGAGTAAAGAAACCAGTGAAACTGATGACGCCTGCTGAAAGAAGAGAATATGAGAAGCAGATGAAGGCCTATATAGTGTAGTAGAAAACAATTGACAGGTCCAAAAAAAAAAATCGTAGATTAACAGAAAAAGATTGTGATAGGAAAAAAGGGATGGCAAAGCAAAGCATGGCAGAAGAAGACACTGTTGGTGATGAATATGATGGGATAATGTCAGAAGACGCAGCTGAAGAAAAGGAAGGTCCCCAAGCACTGAATACCTCGAGCAGGCAGCTCAGATATTACTACTGTAGAAAACTACTAGAAAGGATGCCACACACAGAGCACACAGAGCAGAAGCACTTCAGTCTATTATCCTCTCTGCTACACCTACCTCCAGAAAAGCATACAAGAAATGTGGGATTATGTTTAAAACAAGTGCACAAACCAAACGTAGTTTAATGCCAGAATTTAAAGGGATGGTCATGGACAGGGATGTTAGCAGAAAAATATCATCAAAGTATGCCCTCAAGATCAAAAGAAAATGCAAGAAAAAAAAAAAATGGCTAAGACACTGGCTGTTTCTAAAGGCAAAGTGTACAGGGATTTTAGCATGCTCACTGGGACTGCCAAATGTAGAAAAGGCAGGGTATCCTCACTATGGACGAATCAAATTCAGGATTTCTTCCTCAGAGAAGACATAATCAGAGGTGTACCAAGGAAAACAGTGTCAGCTGCTTTCAAACAACACAAGGCAAAGTATCTTCTGAGCATGACAGTTGAAGATGCATACAAAATATTGCGAGATGAAAATCCAGCCTTCCCTTACAAGTTCATAATATTCAAGAAATTCCGTCCGCCAAATGTGAGGATCCCAAGGTTCAGTGATCATATTCAGTGCGCCTGTCCCAGGCACACAAATGTTGAAAGGAAGACAGCTGATTGAATGCCATCATGAAAAGATTGGTACTGGGTAATGCCAATTTACATGTAGTCAGATTTCCAGGTATTACATGTTAATCAAGGTAATTTTCTTCATAATATTTTCTGAAAAAGTGATTTGAATCATGTAAACCAACAGCCCAACCAAGTATAGACAGCTTGAAAATAAAGATTAATTTGATTAATCTTATCGTTTATGTCTGTCACAATTAATGTCGCATCTGTCACACAGGGGTTTTGTCCTGTAGAATGGAATCTATGAAAATCAGTGCCCCATGAGAGGTATGCTGAGTTAGGTATGAGGTGTAGCCAGAAATAAAATTTTGCCAGTCTTGAACATTCTAAAAAACCTTAAACGCGTGAACGGCTTATGTGGAAGCCGATGCGTCTATGACAGCCATTATTGGCCCAATTGATAAATTTTTTTTCATTGGCAAGCCAATGCTGGTTGACAGCCATTATTTGCCCAACTGATTAATTTTTTTCATTGGTAAGCCAATACTGGTTGATATAATGACAGCCATTATTGGTCCATTTGGTTTTAGCACTGATAGGCCAATGAAAGTTGAGCAAATGACAGTTATTATTGGCCGAATTACGTTTTTTAAAGTCTGGTTTAACCATTATTGGCCCAGTCGAGTCTTACTAGGTGTGCAGCGAGGTCGGCGTTATCCACTGCACAGTAATAATAATAGAAGAACCAACACATGAAGGTTCATGAAAAAGTAACTTGAAACTTTATTTTAAATATATCAACATGGAGGTAATGTTTGAAGCATCTTAAGACTCTAAGTACATGCATGCAAATACGTCTAATATGAAAAAAAATTAATCTGATTAATATCACACTCAAAATCAAATGCTTTACACTAAAAGTAAAGCAATACAACAAATAAAAATAGAAGATACAGCACTCACTAATACAATTTGTTTTGAAAGTAATACATTGAAACATTACTTATTTGATAAAACAGCAATCATCCAGATTCAGTATTGCCTATTGGACAAAAAAACAATATGAATTTACTGGACTGAGCACAGCCTAATCGTCGGTGGTTTGCCTGCCGTTTGAGTTGAGGAACCGGGAAACTGCTGCCGATAGTAGGGCCTACATGCCGGTTATGTATGTGAATCGGAGCCTGAAGCAGACTAAATTTCGAAGTCTACCGCGATCGCGCTTGGCCACTGCGGAGTGCCAGCGGTGGGCGACAATACAGTAACGGTGCGGTTACTAGCGGCAGACACATCAACATTATGGATCTCCACCAACGTAACAAAGGATGCTGACTTGGACTGTTCAGGGACAATCTCAGGAAAGCTGCTTTTATTCACGTTTACGAAAAAGGCATCGACTGTCGTGAACTATGACGTTGACATTATCACATCTTTTCACTCGCTTGCCAGGTGTCATTTTGAACTCGCCCCACGACATCCGGGTCACGTGATTGTTTCTTCAAAAGAGAGCGTCAATGGATAGGCACTGAGAAATGCCACATAAACGCGTTTTCCAACCAATGACACATGATTACAATAAATAGAGATCAACACAGTCAACACTATCATTCGATAGTTTTGATGGAAAACCTAACATTTCTATTTTTTCTTATCACCACCACCATAAACACCTCTAAAAATAAAAGAAAGAATTATCATTGTGGAAACTTTTGCAGGACACACAGATTTATAGGTGACAGACTAAAATGTGAATGGTCTATTTCATAATCCTACGTAAAAAAAAAACAGGCAGTAAGTTATCTTCTACTTATCACTTTGGTACACTTTTAAACCCATACTATAACATTATATGGGAAAGAAATTATTTTAGGAAAGGAAATTATTCACTCCTAATTTTTACACAACTGTTCCATTTTTCGTGACTTCACTCTTCTGCATTTTTCAATTATTAAACGGGTATAATTCCAGGGAAATTAGGTCTCTGAATGGGATATGATTTCAAGCAATAAAATCCCCCCAAAAATGGCTCTTTTACCGGTGTACTAAAATAATATAGTATCAGTATAGTTCGTGTAAGTGATCCCCGGGCATAGACTCATACACAGACCCGTCCACCCGTCTTTTGGATGGGTAAAATGCGTAAGGTGCGTTTTTGGACGGGTAAAGATTTATCTTGTACAGCTAGCCCGTCCACGTCGTTTTTATAATCCGACACACCCGTTATCCAACGCAATGCTAACTACAACGTGTGGCAAATTCAGTTGACTGGCAAATTCAGACTGTGAGAAATAGGTCAAGCCAATATAATTTTTTTGATAGCTGGCCACCTGCCAGTAATTACATTGTATCCACCTGCCACTCAACATCTTTGATATGCATCACTGTGTGGGGAAACCCAAAAACAAACAGAATTTAATGATTTTATATGTGTCTACATAAAACATCATAAAAACAATACTGCTCAACATATTTGATTCATGTTTTCTTTATGTTAAAGCTTACACATATGGCTACATTTGTTCCACTGAATATAGGGACATTCAGCCACTCATAGATTATCTAGTAGCAGAGTGAAATGTTTATTTTTTGCTTTCTGTTTTGATACTCATTTTAAAAACTGTCAACGTTTGACATGGTTCTACATAAAACGTGATACAAACAAAACTGTTCAACATATTTGATTCATGTTTGCTTTATTGTATAGCTTACATCTTTGGCTACATTTTCACTACTGGATGTAGGGACATTCAACCACTCAAAAATTGTTTGGTAGCAGGGTGAAGTTGGTCTATCTTTGCTTTCAGTTGTGATGAAATTAAATTTCAGATAGTAATGTTCCCATGATTACATAATGTGTTGTAGTTATTATCATTCTATTATAGAAAATATTATCTTAGCAACAAATAAAATGATACCTCCTTCACACTTTTATGATGATAATGATGTTTTAATTGTGGGTGGTACAGTATTCCCAGGCACTGAATGGACTGGCGTTAGAAGATTGTTTGTTTTGTCAGTTGTTATTTTGAATGTTATCCTGCATGAGCCCCTGGACCCCGGGGATAACTATAATTTAATATGAGGCTACATTCATAACGAGGCTTAATTACCAATACGGTTACTGGTAAACATTATCAATTATCGCTCAAGTAGTCACAATGTCTCCATCAAAAATTCAAAGAATAAATGCAATAATAATTTTTTTAGAACCGCTGCTTCGAAACTGACGACTATTACATTGACGATGCCTCCGGCTACAGTATTTACAGTTTCAACCATTGTGCATCATGCCATCGAGCACCTAGACCAACTGATCCACCTCAGCTATGGCAAAATCCCAGCCAAAGACTTTGGCGCTGCTGCAAATACGTTTCTTCACGATTAATGGCGCCTGTAAATTTCCTTGAATGATGTATGCTGCATTTACAGTGTTAATGTTATTTCAGTGTACAGTTGTACCGTTTATCGGTATAAATGCAATGCAACATTAATTGTTAATGTAAATTGATATTTGTTTGCTAACAAGCATATTTAACTTATTATTTTACAAGTATTATTTTGTCATGATTCAATCAGCCAACACGTCATTTATTTTGTTGTACGGTTGAACATTTTCTCAGTATTTTGTTGATGCAATGTTACACTATAAATTGTTAATGTAAATTTATATTTATTTACTGTTCTGCATATGATTCCTTTACATTTATTATTCTATCATTATTCAATCAGTAAGTACAACAGCCAACATGTCATTTATTTTCTTGTTTCTTTACTATCTTTTACACATTTTAATTGTGCTATGAGCCAGTGCCAGTGGTCGAGAGTATTTTACTTGTGCTTTTAGCCAGTGTCAGTGGTCGAGAGTATTTTACTTGTGCTATCAGCCAGTGTCAGCGGTTGATAGTATTTTACTTGTGCTATCAGCCAGTGCCAGTGGTTGAGAGTATTTTACTTGTGCTATTAGCCAGTGCTAGTGGTTGAGAGTATATTGCTTGTGCTATTAGCCAGTTCGTGGTTGAGGGTATTTTACTTGTGCTATTAGCCAGTGCCAATGGTTAAGAGTATTTTACTTGTGGTATTAGCCAGTGCCAGTGGTTGAGAGTATTTTACTTGTGCTATTAGCCAGTGCCAGTGGTTGAGAGTATGTTACTTGTGCTATTAGCCAGTGCCAGTGGTTGAGAGTATGTTACTTGTGCTATTAGCCAGTGCCAGTGGTTGAGAGTATTTTACTTGGGCTATTAGCCAGTGCCAGTGGTTGAGAGTATGTTACTTGTGCTATTAGCCAGTGCCAGTGGTTGAGAGTATTTTACTTGTGCTATTAGCCAGTGCCAGTGGTTGAGAGTATGTTACTTGGGCTATTAGTCAGTGCCAGTGGTTGAGAGTATGTTACTTGTGCTATTAGCCAGTGCCAGTGGTTGAGAGTATGTTACTTGTGCTATTAGCCAGTGCCAGTGGTTGAGAGTATGTTACTTGGGCTATTAGCCAGTGCCAGTGGTTGAGAGTATTTTACTTGGGCTATTAGCTAGTGCCAGTGGTTGAGAGTATTTTACTTGTGCTATTAGCCAGTGCCAGTGGTTGAGAGTATGTTACTTTAGCTATTAGCCAGTTCCAGTGGTTGAGAGTATGTTACTTGTGCTATTAGCTAGTGCCAGTGGTTGAGAGTATGTTACTTGTGCTATTAGCTAGTGCCAGTGGTTGAGAGTATGTTACTTGGGCTATTAGCCAGTGCCAGTGGTTGAGAGTATGTTACTTGGGCTATTAGCCAGTGCCAGTGGTTGAGAGTATTTTGCTTGTGCTATTAGCCAGTGCCAGTGGTTGAGAGTATTTTGCTTGTGCTATTAGCCAGTGCCAGTGGTTGAGAGTATTTTACTTGTGCCAGGGCTTCATATTTGAGGCGAGCGATCGCTCTTGCTCGCGCAAATCCATAACCTAGGGAGCGATTTATCGCTCGCGTCAATTGTTAAAATTGCTCGCTGCCTGCAAGTGTTCGTCTTGACAAGTAGTTTCTTGAGTAATAGATTCACTAGGAAAGTCTAACCTCTTTATAACGTAGTGTTCGGGCTCCAATATTCGGAGTTCACATAAAATCCGTCACCGTCACCGGCGATGGCAATCGCGACCCGCTGCACCAAGATTGCAAGAGCGCCATCAAAGCTATGCTGGCCGCGCGGTTTATAAAAAAGTTATCAAATGAGTGGACTAACGTCGATGTGTATTATGTTTAAATGTCACATACTGTTGTATGTCGAACTGAATAAAATACATGTATGGGGTTTACTAAAGAAATTTTTTTTTTTTACAAAAGTCGGTGCCAACAAGCACAAATTAAACTTTCATGGTGACAACGACAGAATCCGAATGGGAAATGGTGGCGCCACCACACGGTAAAAAAGCTAACAAATCGTTCGCCTAAATTAATTTGGCATATTTAGGCGAGCGATTTATCGCTCGCCTGTTGTTTTCAAATATGAAGCCCTGTTGTGCTATTAGCCAGTGCCAGTGGTTGAGAATATTTTACTTTAGCTATTAGCCAGTGCCAGTGGTTGAGAGTATTTTACTAGTGCTATTAGCTAGTGCCAGTGGTTGAGAGTATTTTTTTAGTATTCATTTTAGCTAATGTATTTCTTCTTTTTATTTGTACTACTCACTGGAGTCACTACATGTGATAATGTTTTTAATTATTATGTAGCTGTCTTGCATGAGCAATTCAACATGTATTTTTTAAGGTAATTACCTAAAGCATTGTTTCATTTTTATACATCATTTGTTTTGCATCAGTACTTCGCTTGCTAGGAGTGAAGCATGTGTGCTTAATTAATTACTTTATACATATGTGACCCGCTCCACCAAAATCAGGAATAAGTTGGAAACGCTGAGTCTGGCTAGTCCACTTCAAACTGTGATTTTGGCTGCAATGGCAGATTTTCAGGTGTTGATGTTTTTAATTAGCCTAACTACCCTAGATTGCTGTCATCCTATTCTAATGTCAGGGTTGAAAAAAATCATGGTTTTTATAAAAAAAATTAATTTAAATCAGATTTTTTTATTTAAATCGGATTTATTAGATTTTTTTTATTTGATTTTTTTGAAATCTGGTATATAGATATTTATATAGATGTTTAAATTTGTAAACTCTTTCAAACATGTTCTATTCAAATGGATTTGGGTTCTTGTCTTAACAGAGGGTACACATTTGTTACGCAACACCAACACACAGAGAGACCACTGGCGGTCAGTGTCGTCTGCGAGCGCCAGAACCAATTCCACCTATTGTGACAACGACGAGGAACTCTGTTATTAAACAAACTGGTGTAAACAATGCTAACTTGATTATACTGACTTCGACGGAATCGCGTAATGGGTCTACCACTGCGCGAAGCTGCTCTGATCGATCTCTTACCAGTACTGTGACGTGTGTGCTCCTCAACACCCGATCTGTCTGTAATAAACCAGTAACAGTTAAAGAACACGATTGATAAAAAAGCCGATTTAATGTTTCTGACCGAAACATGGTGCAAGCCAAACAAGAGTGCCGTTCTCAACGAGTTAACCCCGCAAGGTTACAGCTTCATTGGCGAGTGCCGTTCGTTGGAGCGTGGAGGCGGTGTCGGATTGTTATATAAGTCGGCATGTAAATTCCGCTAGACTACAACCAAACGATATGACACATTTGAACATTTAAACGTCGAGACCTGTGCGTGTTGTCATTATTTACCGACCACCTACCACCTCCATACAGTCGTTCCTTGACGAATTCGCAACGTACGTAAACGAAATAGTTGTAACACGGCAAGACATCCTCATTGTCGGTGACTTGTTGGTGACATCAAAGACATGCAGCCTGGACTCTTGCCCCACTGATCTGTTGAAGAAAACAGTTCGTGTGCATATTCCTTATCTGGTGGCAATAGTGAATAACACTTTTAAGCAAGGACTCTTTCCGATCACGTTGAGAACAGCAATAGTAAAACCACTTCTGAAATCCGACACTCTCGACAAAGACATGTTAAAGAACTACAGACCAGTGTCAAATATAGCATTCGTCAGCAAAGTCTTGGAGAAAGTTGCAGTTTGTCGTTTGCTTGACCTTAAATGGGCTGCATGAAGAATACCAATCGGCATATAAGATGCTTCACAGTACAGAAACAGCTCTTCTGCGTGTTCAGCATGACATTGCTAGTGTACTCGACAAGAATCGTGCAATGCTGTTTGTCATGCTGGACTTATCAAGTGCATTTGACACGATTGACCATGAACATTTGCTGACACTATTGCATGACGAATACGGTGTGTGTGGAATAGCGTTATCATGGTTCCGGACGTACTTGGAAGACTGCACCCACTGTGTCAAGATAGACTCAAAAACACCCGCGACTATTCCGCTACAGAGTGGTGTGCCACAGGGCTCGGTCCTTGGGCCAGTTATGTTCACTCTATACACCACCCCATTGCAGCGGATATTCAAAAGACATGGCATAAAATACCATAAGTATGCCGACGACATTCAATTATATGCGTCGTACAATCCCGCTACATCAGGTGACCAAGTGAAAACTGCGAGGCGACTCACAAACTGTATTGGGGAAGCCAGACGATGGATGATGCTGCGCATGCTGAAACTAAATGACGAAAAAACAAAGATGATGATCTTTACATCAAAACATCATCTCAGGATGTACGGAGGCTGCTCCTTGACAATCGGAGACGATACGGTTTCACCATCAGATCGCATAAGGAATTTGGGAGTTCACATGGATCAACATCTGACGATGACAGATCATGTGACTGCTGTGTGTGCCGCATGTAACTACCATCTGTACAGACTGTCATCAATACGGCACTATTTAACAACTCAAGCCGCGAAAAGTGCTGTCAACGCACTCATCACCTCTCGCCTGGACTACTGTAACTCCCTCTTGCATAACATACCGTTATCACAGACAGCCCGGTTGCAGCGTGTCCAGAACAATGCAGCCAGGCTAATAACATGCACCAGTAAACACGACCACATCACACCAGTGTTGAAGGAGCTGCATTGGCTGCCGGTTGAGAGCCGAATCGCCTTCAAGATGTTGGTAATGACTTATAAATGCATCAATGGTTTGACGCCGTCTTATCTTGCAGAACTTGTTCAACCACGAAAACGTGATGGACGCCTATGCCAGAACTATGCGCCAACATTGCACCAAGGCATAACAAAGAAGTGTATTGGCGATTCGGCATTTGGCGCAGCAGCACCACGACTATGGAATGAATTACCTGTGAACATTCGTGCATCGGGGACACTTTCTATGTTTAGAAAGCGTTTAAAGACATATCTTTTTATTAGATATTTTAATTAATTCAAATTGTTTTGAAATGATAGACATTGCTTTATAATTTCTTTTTAGTGTTATATACATTTTAATTAGTGTTTAGTTTTTATATTAATTTATATAGTTTACATAAAAAATTGCTAGTACAGTATTAGTTTAGCTTAGTTTATATAATTTACATACACATTTTTGGTACAGTATTTATTTATTTATTTTTATATTAGTTTACATAATTTACATAGTACTGTACGTCTTTAAACCAGTGTTTAATTTGTTTAAAATTAATTTATATAATTTACATACAAAGGTTTAGCATTGTACGTCGTAAAACCAGTTTACTTTTTTATATAAATTTATATAATTTACATTCCTCTTTTTAGTATTGTACGTCTTAAAACCAGTGTTCATATATAGATATTTTTAATAAGTTACAGTTTATCTATTTATATTTATTAATATACATTTATTATATTTCTTGTACAGCGCATTGATCCACCATGCAGGAATTAGCACTATAGAAAAATAGTATTATTATTATTATATTATTACATGATTTTTGTTTATATAAAGACATTAGACAATGTCCACAAGGCCTCACCCCCTGTAGTTGCATAATCTGTCTTGGAAAGGAAAGCATGCTGTGTGTCTGTGGCTGTAGCAGTGGTAATTATTGTTTGCCTATAGGGTGGATTAGCACCTGTCCAGGGCTCTGTGTACTCTAAGGGTCTCTAACCAGAATACAAACTGGTACAGTATTAAACAATTGAGTCAACATACTGAAATGGTAACAACTAACACAAGCTATAAGTGGACTTTAACTCAGGGCTTCTGTGTTGAAAAGATACTTCTTCTGGAAGACAAGTTTGTGTGGCTTCACTGCATTCAGAAAGGGAATAGCTCAAACATACACAATGTCATAAAATATTTGACTATCAGGCTATATGGAGTCAATACAGCTACACAAGTGTGCGCACTTTGTGTTTTGTATTAAAAAACATACAAAACTTTGTTGATCTCGATGCTTGTAAACAATTATTTGTGTTAAATTCATATAAATCAGCGATTAAAAAACCGGAAGTCAAAAAAAGGGCAGACCTACATTAGTAAACTATCAGAACAAGTAGCAAGGATTTTCAAGTCCTATAACATCCCGGTTTACCACAAACCTATCAACACCCTGAGGTCACTGTTGGTACACCCAAAAGACAGAACAGCAAAGGCAGCAAAGTGTGGGGTAGTATATGACATACAATGCCCAGAATGTGACCAACACTATATAGGAGAAACAGCCAGAACACTTGGCACAAGAATCAAAGAACATCTATCTTGTCGTCAACCCCTATCAGCTATAAGTGAACACAAACTGAACACAGGCCATCAGTGCTCCATGAAGGACGTTAATATTCTAGACCCCGAGAACTGGCACAGGAGAAAAATAAAGGAGGCGATTAACATCGACAGAAAGAAACCTATGCTGAACCGAGACATCGGCCAGGAGCTCCCACCAGTCCTACTCCAGCTTGTGTCACATGACATTGGTCATGTGACACATCCGTAACTTCAGTCTGCTGAAGACGACTGCGAGATGCAGTTGAAATATTCAGAACAAACATCAAGTTTCTTGAGAGGTAATTACGCTTAATACTTAGAATTGGTTTGACAATTATCAAGAAACAGGTGAACAATGTCAATGAACGAGTGTTAACCATTGTTTGTTTGACGCTGCGGCCGACATCAATCGCTGATGTTGGCTTCGCTTAGGCGGTTTGAAATTGCAATCGAGATTCACAAATACGCCTCGAATAATCAGATAAACAGTCTTAAATGCAATTTAGTATGCAGTACTAATAATGACACTGGGGTGAAATTGCATGCCTCCAATCTAAATGACATGAAACCAACATGCCAAATGCCAAACCCAAGGCGGTAACCAGTGCGCGAAAATACGAATTCGTCATCCGCATATGAAACGATGAATCGATGCTAAGTGGTGCGTCATAAATTTATGCTTCGGTCGAGATCAGTTGAGAATCGAGGTGAAACGATTATTAATTCTGCCTACTGTCGTTTTCTATGTTTAATCAGCTTACATACTGTGTATGTCAACTCATATATGTTTTCGACTGCTCAAATCCAGGTTATTATTTTCGATACGTAGGCCTATTAGTTCAGTACATCGTCATTCCATAACAGTATACATACATGTATTTTATTAAGTTAATGATTAAACAGGGTGTGACATTTAAAAATAATACATGTTGATGCTAGTTGACTCGTTTAATAAGCTCTATAAACTGCATGTTGACAGTGGCTTAGGCAGCATTCTTGGACTTGGTGCAGCAGGCAGCGGTCGCTGTTATTTAGTAGTTCCCTGGTGGCAGACATGGGAACACTTAACGTGCCTAATTTGTAGTATATGTACCTCAGTTATATCCTTACTGTACAGCCTGTTTATGTATTATTAAGTTAATTGATAATATCCATCATCTACCATATGTCTACTGTACATGTGTAGTACTGAACCCTCCACTCCAGCATGTCTGTCCCTCTGATGAGGGGACAACTGCCATGTAGGAACACTTGCTTGGATACAGAAGTGTCCGTTCAAGGCAGGTACTACTGTAGTATTCACTATTGATTACACAAGTGTTACTATTATTTATGACCATTATGTTTTAATGTGTGTGTCACACTTGCAGGACATGGGTTTCACACACTATGTATATAACAGCATTTCAAACGTGCAGCAGTACATCGTGCAGTCGCCCATGTGCATGTTTGGATTACCAACGTGCGCGTGTGTTCGGGTTGGGTTGCGAACTTGCGTGTGCGTTCGGGTTGAGTTGCGAACATGCGTGTGCGTTCGGGTTGCATGTATTCGCGAATGTCGACAGGGAATTTTTTGGACTGGCAAAATTTTGATCCTGCATAAAAGCCTGTTCTGAAGCATGGGGCAACACCTGCATACAAATGTTGAATGTTTAGTCCTGTTACAGAAAATAGTAAGGTTACTTTATGGTGCAGAGGTTGGACCATACGTCTAGGTTATTTTATAATCTTTGTATTCTTAAAGTACCAGATATAGTGCAGTTAAGAACTGCTATAATTATGTAATTTTATTATTATATAATTATTAGGCATATCATAATTTGTTGCCAAAGAATGTACAAGTTTTTCAGCAGGTAAGAGTTTGTCTATGCAGCCAGGCAAGATCAACATCTTATACACAGTTATGCTCGTACTAATTTGAAAAGTATGTGTTTATCAGTCAAAAGGAGTTAAACTTTGGAATTATCTTAATATCTCACTTATTAATTTTTTTGGTCAGAATGTTCACATTTTAAAAAACAAATATAAAACAAAAATATTGAATATTGTGCATTTAATGCATAAGTAGTTATGGTAAACAATTTGTGTATTTAGGGTTGTTACTTTCAATTTTTTTTCTTTTTTATGTTTGGCCTGCCATGAATGGACATGAAAGTTATGTCTCATGTACTCTAGGTTTTGCCACATGAGAAAAATGTTGTACTGTTTTATACAGTATTATGTAGAACTTTAATTTATATGTAACAGAGCAAATAATTATAAGTATTACACTTCTTGCCTTTTTCGACAATTGTACAGTTCTATAATGTAATAATCGTTACTTTTTTTATTGTTTGTTTTGTTGAAATAAAGATTCATTCATAGCATTCACAATCTACACCCAAGTCGGCCCCCATCCGAAACGCAATAGTAGGGTGGAGGTAAAAATAAACGGAATGAATGAACTCTAATCTAACCCTAAGTTCACTATAATTTTAATTGGTAGCTGACTCGGGTGACGGCCAATTCGTGCATACCCCATATCTCGACTTCGGTTTTGGAAATAATCGCTCAATACAAATTATTGTCATAATTCTCATGTCATGACCTCAAAACAAGATTGCTGAATGATATTTACCAGATGTCTTTCAAGTTTCTGAATATATATTGTTTGTTTTTCCAGGCTGAACGCTGGAAGTCACCCAATTTAAGACCTTCTGACTGTAAGGAGTACAAAACAAAAAACTAAAGCCTAAAGTAAATTAAGCCTCTAAAGGTGGACAGTGGCTTAGCAACAGAAGCACTACTGCCCGGGCCTGGGCCCTGGCATTGACACCCGACTTGACCGAGGCTGAACTTGATACCGAAAGACACTCCTAAAGACTAAACTTCCGTGTATGTACATGTTCAATGATGTTGCCAAAATGCAACATCCGACATATGATGCACATAGATAGAGACCATGTGCATCGCCATCGAACTGGTTTTGGTCAGATCTGACTCTGTACAAAACGTGGTAATCGTTTACTTAACTGGCCTAAATTATTAGGGCTTTATGCCGACGGTTTTTACAGCATTTTTGTACCTGAATGCATTCCTTATATCATTCCGCATATGTTCCAGTAAAAAAAGTTCATATATTCTTTAAAAATATTGTGTTTTAGGCCACTTTTAATCAGTTTTACACATCAAAACAGCGGAACTGATTGTAAGATAAACATGGCGCGTGTGCGATTTGCGCATTAGTCACGCCTCGGTGCCATCAGAACCGCGAAGGCGACGTTTGTGTGTATTGGGCATACAATTACGCAACGTAAAAAAAATTAAGAGAACAAAATTGAGAAAATAGGCTCCAAAAATGTTTCAAACGAAGAAATTCTAGAAAAAAAATTAAAACATTCTCCACAGTTTTTATATTAAACGCAACATTTGTAGAGCACATACAGTCACTTCTAACATAATATTTCATATTTATTTTATTAAATATTTGATGTTGCAAATATTATTTGTATGAAAATTAATATAATTAAATTTAAAAGAATGCATGGGTTAAATTATCTGTCGTTTGGTGAGCAAAGGTTATTGTTTTTGTAATTAAAACATACTGATGATATTGACTGTCATGTGCATCTTTAAAGGGACAATTCATTGTATGTCATTGTTAATATAATAAGATATATATATAAAATAAGATATAGCTCAGAAACAATTTTAACTGTTCATATTAAATAACATTAATTACTTTCTCATAATACATGTGAATTAAAAGCATCCTTTCATTGCGCATACACACGTTCAGCAAAATATATAACGTTAATTAACATATTAATAATTAATTAATCAACGTGCTACACTATTGTAACTGCTAGTGTGATTTTGACGTGTAATAAATAAAACACAACAGTTTACAGTTATTTAGCTTTCTTAGAGGGATGGAGTCGTCATAGAGTATTCAGTATCCTTGCCACAATAATTACGTAAAAACATAAATGTATTATTATCATTATGGGACTACATAACTTTTCATTATCATTACAAGCCATCATTGTCAGTTTCATTATCATTACCATCAATGGCCAGTTATATGTAAAGTACTCCATGAACCAACTATTGTAAAAGTTTCTTATATTTATTTGAAGGAAAATCGCTAAGTAGCAATGGTGTTTTAAAGGTGTCTGCTGGTGTAACTCATACTGCTGCTTGGCAGAAATAAGGTAAATTGCTGTAGGAAATCCTTGTCCAAGCCTAAATAATAACACTATTTAGTAAGTATTTACGTCATGTGGCTTTCTTCCGCGCACCGAGGGCCTCGGTCCGAGGCAGTTGCACAAAAGAAATTGTGTGGCATTTGCACGAACTGCCGTGACGGGCGCATAACCGTCGAATACACATTGAATGCACAGGTTTGTGTATCTACTGGATGTGAGCTGTGAATGTGTTATCAGTCATTCGATCAAGAAATGTGTATTCAGACACATCCAGTGATACTACAACTGCACATAGACACAGCATATACGACAAAAGGAATACATATGTGGTTTGGTTACTCACCAGTTTAGAATTATTGAAAAAACTAAATAAGTAATAAAATAAATAAATAAGTAAATTATTTAAATGAACATGTTAATGTAGAGATTATATTAAATTGTAAATTTATATCAATTGACTTAAATTTATATCAATTGACTTAATTAAATTAAAGTACTCCTTCAATCCCTCCTTAAAGTTGCACATGCGCATGACATGCAATATCATCAGTATATTTTTTTATTACAAAAACAATAACCTTTGTTCACCAAACGACAGATAATTAACCCATGCACTCTTTTCAATTTAGTTATGTTAACAATGACATGCAATGAGTTGTCCCTTTAAAGTTGCATATGCGCATGACATGCAATATCAATAGTATAATTTTTAATTACAAAAACAATAGTCTTTGTTCACCAAACGACAGATAATATGAATTCAATGAAATAAAATTTTATTATATTAACAATGAAATGCAATGAGATGTCCCCTTGTAGTTGCGCATGCGCATAACATCTAATATCAACCAAATAATTTATGGAAAAAAAAACAATATTTGTAACATCAAATATTTAATTAAATAAAAGATGAAATATTACGTTACAAGTGACTGTATGTGCTCTACAAATGTTGCGTTTAATATAAAAACTGGGGAGAATATTTAAATTTTTTGTAGATTTCTTTCGTTTGAAAATTTTTTTGAGCTTACTTTCTCTTTTTTATCTTTGAATTTTTTTACGATGCATAATTGTACGCGCGATACACACAAAGATCGCCTTCGCGGTTCTGATGGCACCGAGGCGTGACTAATACGCAAATCGCACACGCGCCATGTTTATCATGCAATTGGTTTCGCTGTTTTGATGTGTAAAACTTATTAAAAGTGGCCTAAAACACAATATTTTTAAATATATGAAATTTTGTGTGTGGAATATATGCGGAATGATGTAAGGAACGTATTCAGGTACAAAAATGCTGTAAAAACCGTCGGCATAAACCTCTAATAATTTAGGCCAGTTAAGTAAACGATTACCCAAAACGTAGTCGTACTCGTAGACGGGAAACACTCACCTTTTGTCCTTTCTGTCAGTTTTGATCGAATTCCGCTTGATCAAAGTCAGCGACACTGGATCCACCTTTTCAGTTGTGTATCCGAGTGACATTCTACGACCGAATAACACAATTTTCCAGGGACATCATTTTCAGAGAGCATAAATCCGATAATAATCTGCGAAAACGGCGCCAAGACAACCATCTTTCCGCGAGTCTATTGCGCGGGCATTCTGGGTTGCCGGCGTGTGCTAAATATAGAACACTGTCTCGCTAATATGACGCCCTACAGCCGTAATGTTGATCGCTGCGAGGGAGGCCGCTGGCGCACCGCAGGGCAGATGATAAGCTCTGCGTGCTGTACAAAATAGTTAATGGTCTAAATTCTAGTGGGAATACCTTCAAATCAAATCGATTTCACCTCCGCCGTTTCGAAGATTGGGCAATTTGGTTCACCCCACTTTGCCTGTGTCTTTTGGAAGAGACAGTAAAAAGCCGTTGGTCCCTCATATCTGGTGTCTGTGCCAAGGGAAGTAAACTATCCCACGCAGGGGAATGGAAAACACCTGTGATTGACTCACTAACTCTAGAGAAGGACACTCTTAAAAACACCTGTGATTGACTCGATCACTAGCTATAATGAAGGACACTCTTAAAAAAACACCTGTGATGGACTCACTAACTCTAGATAAGGACACTCTTAAAAAACAGCGCAGCATAATCTCCAAGCAGATTCTGCTTAATGGATGGTGGCTGCCTAACATAAAGAAGAATGTGTTTGCCTCAAATTGGGCTTGTTGGAGTAAACGTACTTGAGACTTCCAAGGAAAGCGTTATCAAAGGTGCCAAGATTATCAACTTTGGAAAAGCCAGCATTGATGAAGAATTACTGGTTGTATAATATGATATGACAGACGACAAGAACATCCAGTTGTATAACAGACTAATCACTACATTTCCCAGTCAGCTGTGCACCACGTGACACGCCAAGGGCCTTCTGTGTGCTATTTGGTGTGCGTTCATCCGTGACCACGAAGTAGGTCAATACACCAGTCACGTGTTGTTTATTTGTAAACAGGCAGACATGCCATCTAGAAGACATATATGCGTATGTGTAACTACAGACCCGAAGAAATGACAGTGATGTTCGCATAAATAATTTTACACTTTAGAGACAAGTGAATTCAACTGTCGGTGTGAATCTGATTATTTTGTGTAGGCCTACAACCAACAAACATTCGCACCTGTCAATAGTACACCTGCATGTTGCACTTTGTATTTGAGCACACCGGTGTGTGACCATCCGTGACATCAGCTGTTCAATGTTTGTAAACACGTGGCAGGTACGTCAGCACCCCGTTACCTGCAATTAAGAGAGAGTTGTTGGGATTGGGACCAGAGCGTTTTTTAACATACAAAGTGGGGGGGGGCAATGCCCCCCCAGCCCTTTCAATTGCCCCCCCCCCCCCAGTCAAACCAACTTGCCCCCCCCCCCAATGCGTGCCCCCATTCTCCTTAACCAGCTCCTTGTATTAATGTAGGTCATAATTTGTATTCTTTTTGTTAGTGTGTTTTAGTTAATTTTCATTGGTGGCAAAATCAAAAAAGTTCCAAAGTTAAAGAAGGGCAATATGTCTACAAAAGATCAATTTATTGATATGGGAATGTAATATCATCATAGCAATAACAGTGACGTATTGCCGAATGGCTTCTTCATACAGTTCATGCGAAGAACTGAAAACGTGCTTTGGCATAGCCATACCATAGCCATAGAAGTGTTTACTTATGACGTCAGTGTTCCGGTTCTAGAATAGCTAATGATTATGTATATGTAAATATGTGTACCTGCATGTTACTGTTTGTTTCAATTGTGTATAATTCAACAAGACGTGTCATCACATTTTACACGATTGAGCCGCGTGCAATCCAGTTCTTTACAGTGTCAATGATGTTGAAATAGCTGTTAACACAAACCGGTGTCCTGGCCGCGAAATTGCGAAACGTACCCGGTATAGCAGAGGCGAGACTAAACCTCGCCCATTCGCTATTACCACTGGTCGAGAGCGAGCGGGCGGGGATTAACGATGTATCAACAACCTGTCAGTCGGCTGTTTTTTGTTCAAATAATAAATAAACCTGGCAAAGTGTGTGTAGTGTCCAACGAAAGCAATTGGAAACGTTTAACAAATATCACAAAATAATCACATTTTAATAATGATCCCTCTTGTAGGTAAGATGATACAAACATCACAACAGCCATAAACCTGTCAGGGTAGATTTTGATTGAGGCAGTAACCTAGC
>OY759261.1:37414021-37526521 GCA_963662155.1 Lamellibrachia columna | reverse complement strand
ATGAACATGTGTGCCGGGGGTGAAGTGTACAGCGTGTTGGTATTGGAATGAACACTGTGCCCGGGGTGAAGTATACAGCGTGTTGGTGTTGGAATGAACACGTGTGCCGGGGGTGAAGTGTAAAGCGTGTTGGTGTTAGAATGAACACGTGTGCCGGGGGTGAAGTGTAAAGCGTGTTGCTGTTGGAATAAACACGTGTGCCGGGGGTGAAGTGTACAGCGTGTTGGTGTTGGAATGAACACGTGTGCCGGGGGTGAAGTGTAAAGCGTGTTGGTGTTTGAATGAACACTGTGCCCGGGGTGAAGTGTACAGCGTGTTGGTGTAGGAATGAACACGTGTGCCGGGGGTGAAGTGTAAAGCGTGTTGGTGTTTGAATGAACACTGTGCCCGGGGTGAAGTATACAGCGTGTTGGTGTTGGAATGAACACGTGTGCCGGGGGTGAAGTGTAAAGCGTGTTGGTGTTTGAATGAACACTGTGCCCGGGGTGAAGTATACAGCGTGTTGGTGTTAGAATGAACACGTGTGCCGGGGGTGAAGTATACAGCGTGTTGGTGTTGGAATGAACACGTGTGCCGGGGGTGAAGTGTAAAGCGTGTTGGTGTTTGAATGAACACTGTGCCCGTGGTGAAGTGTACAGCGTGTTGGTGTTGGAATGAACACGTGTGCCGGGGGTGAAGTGTAAAGCGTGTTGGTGTTTGAATGAACACTGTGCCCGGGGTGAAGTATACAGCGTGTTGGTGTTAGAATGAACACGTGTGCCGGGGGTGAAGTGTACAGCGTGTTGGTGTTGGAATGAACACGTGTGCCGGGGGTGAAGTGTAAAGTGTGTTGGTGTTTGAATGAACACTGTGCCCGTGGTGAAGTGTACAGCGTGTTGGTGTTGGAATGAACACGTGTGCCGGGGGTGAAGTGTAAAGCGTGTTGGTGTTTGAATGAACACTGTGCCCGGGGTGAAGTATACAGCGTGTTGGTGTTGGAATGAACACGTGTGCCGGGGGTGAAGTGTACAGCGTGTTGGTGTTGGAATGAACACGTGTGCCGGGGGTGAAGTGTACAGCCTGTTGGTGTTGGAATGAACACGTGTTCCGGGGGTGAAGTGTACAGCGTGTTGGTGTTGGAATGAAAACGTGTGCCGGGGGTGAAGTGTAAAGCGTGTTGGTGTTTGAATGAACACTGTGCCCGGGGTGAAGTATACAGCGTGTTGGTGTTAGAATGAACACGTGTGCCGGGGGTGAAGTATACAGCGTGTTGGTGTTGGAATGAACACGTGTGCCGGGGGTGAAGTGTAAAGCGTGTTGGTGTTTGAATGAACACTGTGCCCGTGGTGAAGTGTACAGCGTGTTGGTGTTGGAATGAACACGTGTGCCGGGGGTGAAGTGTAAAGCGTGTTGGTGTTTGAATGAACACTGTGCCCGGGGTGAAGTATACAGCGTGTTGGTGTTAGAATGAACACGTGTGCCGGGGGTGAAGTATACAGCGTGTTGGTGTTGGAATGAACACGTGTGTCGGGGGTGAAGTGTAAAGCGTGTTGGTGTTTGAATGAACACTGTGCCCGTGGTGAAGTGTACAGCGTGTTGGTGTTGGAATGAACACGTGTGCCGGGGGTGAAGTGTAAAGCGTGTTGGTGTTTGAATGAACACTGTGCCCGTGGTGAAGTGTACAGCGTGTTGGTGTTGGAATGAACACGTGTGCCGGGGGTGAAGTGTAAAGCGTGTTGGTGTTTGAATGAACACTGTGCCCGGGGTGAAGTATACAGCGTGTTGGTGTTGGAATGAACACGTGTGCCGGGGGTGAAGTGTACAGCGTGTTGGTGTTGGAATGAACACGTGTGCCGGGGGTGAAGTGTACAGCGTGTTGGTGTTGGAATGAACACGTGTTCCGGGGGTGAAGTGTACAGCGTGTTGGTGTTGGAATGAAAACGTGTGCCGGGGTGAAGTGTACAGCGTGTTGGTGTTTGAATGAACACGTGTGCCGGGGGTGAATTGTACAGCGTGTTGGTGTTTGAATGAACACGTGTGCCGGGGGTGAAGTGTACAGCGTGTTGGTATTGGAATGAACACTGTGCCCGGGGTGAAGTATACAGCGTGTTGGTGTTGGAATGAACACGTGTGCCGGGGGTGAAGTGTACAGCGTGTTGGTGTTTGAATGAACACTGTGCCCAGGGTGAAGTATACAGCGTGTTGGTGTTAGAATGAACACGTGTGCCGGGGGTGAAGTATACAGCGTGTTGGTGTTGGAATGAACACGTGTGTCGGGGGTGAAGTGTAAAGCGTGTTGGTGTTTGAATGAACACTGTGCCCGTGGTGAAGTGTACAGCGTGTTGGTGTTGGAATGAACACGTGTGCCGGGGGTGAAGTGTAAAGCGTGTTGGTGTTTGAATGAACACTGTGCCCGGGGTGAAGTATACAGCGTGTTGGTGTTGGAATGAACACGTGTGCCGGGGGTGAAGTGTACAGCGTGTTGGTGTTGGAATGAACACGTGTGCCGGGGGTGAAGTGTACAGCGTGTTGGTGTTGGAATGAACACGTGTGCCGGGGGTGAAATGTACAGCGTGTTGAGCTCTCCTACGGACTGGACGCCGCGCTATGTAAGAACTTACATTTGTTGTCACCGCTGCCACATCCCTTCGTCACAAACACAAACAAATGGCAGAGGAGCCGGCTCACGCATGCCACCTACTTGGTGTTTGAATGAACACTGTGCCCGTGGTGAAGTGTACAGCGTGTTGGTGTTGGAATGAACACGTGTGCCGGGGGTGAAGTGTAAAGCGTGTTGGTGTTTGAATGAACACTGTGCCCGGGGTGAAGTATACAGCGTGTTGGTGTTGGAATGAACACGTGTGCCGGGGGTGAAGTGTACAGCGTGTTGGTGTTGGAATGAACACGTGTGCCGGGGGTGAAGTGTACAGCGTGTTGGTGTTGGAATGAACACGTGTGCCGGGGGTGAAGTGTACAGCGTGTTGGTGTTGGAATGAACACGTGTGCCGGGGGTGAAGTGTACAGCGTGTTGGTGTTGGAATGAACACGTGTGCCGGGGGTGAAATGTACAGCGTGTTGAGCTCTCCTACGGACTGGACGCCGCGCTATGTAAGAACTTACATTTGTTGTCACCGCTGCCACATCCCTTCGTCACAAACACAAACAAATGGCAGAGGAGCCGGCTCACGCATGCCACCTACTCGATATTTACAATTATGTTTAAATATCAACTATATTTTAACAGTAACGATTACGTAAACAACAACAACAACAACAACAACAACAACAACAACAACAACAACAACAACAACACAAAGACCCACTGTAATGAGAGACCAGCCAGCAGCAGTGGGTTGAATGTGTGATCCCACGTAACAACGACCACGGTTACCTATGTGGACAGTTACGTGTAGTTGTTGCAACAGTCGCAGGGACGTGCCCGGAATACACCCTGGAGGGTGACATATCTGGTCAGGGTATTTTCCCACAAGGATATACCGTCATGCAGGAGCTAAGTACTTTATAAAAAGAAGATTATGATAACATAGCTCAGAATACAAACCGCAGTCAGTCAGCGCCTGCTGGACGCCGATCACGTTCCAAATTTGTGGTGCTACTGTTAGTGCTTCCTCGTCCTGATTAATTCGACCCATGGGCGACGTCAAGGAAATATAAGGCGACTCGGTGTTACAAGATCACGAGTCAGCCAAACAACCAGGTAACATTTGATCAGACTGAGAAGCATCCATACACAACCAACCAGAGACAGCATCGGCCAGATACTGCACCAGAAACAACCAAATAGCCAGCCAGCGAGGCATACTCAGAGACGTACAAAGACACCAACACAGTCAGTCAGATACACAGATAGACAACTAACTTTATATTGGGGAGACCCGGTCCAGTTGTTAATTTTTTTAGATAAAGTTACTTTATATATATATATATATATATATATATATATATATATATATATATATATATATATATATATATATATATATATATATATATATTTATATATATATATATATATATATATATATATATATATATATATATATATATATATATATATATGCATGCAGACACGTTCGCACTCACACCAACTCAAGAACACGCACCCACTCACGAACACACATCCATTCACGAACACACACCCACTCACGAACACACAACCAATCGACAGTTACAATACATAACTGCCTATATAAGTTTCTTCTAAGTTAGAATCTCTAAGTTACTTCAGCCAGCCAGCCTGACGAAAGCTGGACTTTAGCATGCCAAACTATCAACCATCCAGACCCAAAGTCACGTAAACGTAGACAAATGGACTGTTAAATTACCAGACTACAGGCATATAGGACTGGGAGACCGGTTGAACAGACTACAGGCATACAGGACTGGGAGACCGGTTGAACAGACTACAAGCATACAGGACTGGGAGGCCGGTTGAACAGACTACAGGCATACAAGAATGGGAGACCGGTTGAACAGACTACAGGCATACAGGACTGGGAGACCGGTTGAACAGACTACAGGCATACAGGACTGGGAGACCGGTTGAACAGACTACAGGCATATAGGACTGGGAGACCGGTTGAACAGACTACAGGCATACAGGACTGGGAGACCGGTTGAACAGACTACAGGCATACAGGACTGGGAGACCGGTTGAACAGACTACAGGCATATAGGACTGGGAGACCGGTTGAACAGACTACAGGCATATAGGACTGGGAGACCGGTTGAACAGACTACAGGCATACAGGACTGGGAGACAGGTTGAACAGACTACAGGCATATAGGACTGGGAGACCGGTTGAACAGACTACAGGCATATAGGACTGGGAGACCGGTTGAACAGACTACAGGCATACAGGACTGGGAGACAGGTTGAACAGACTACAGGCATACAGGACTGGGAGACCGGTTGAACAGACTACAGGCATACAGGACTTGGAGACCGGATGAACAGACTACAGGCATACAGGACTGGGAGACCGGTTGAACAGACTACAGGCTTACAGGACTGGGAGACCGGTTGAACAGACTACAGGCATACAGGACTGGGAGACCGGTTGAACAGACTACTGGCATACAGGACTGGGAGACCGGTTGAACAGACTACAGGCATACAGGACTGGGAGGCCGGTTGAACAGACTACAGGCATACAGGACTGGGAGGCCGGTTGAACAGACTACAGGCATACAGGACTGGGAGACCGGTTGAACAGACTACAGGCATACAGGACTGGGAGACCGGATGAACAGACTACAGGCATATAGGACTGGGAGACCGGTTGAACAGACTACAGGCATACAGGACTGGGAGACCTGTTGAACAGACTACAGGCATACAGGACTGGGAGACCGGTTGAACAGACTACAGGCATACAGGACTGGGAGACCGGTTGTACAGACTACAGGCATACAGGACTGGGAGACCGGTTGAACAGACTACAGGCATATAGGACTGGGAGACCGGTTGAACAGACTACAGGCATACAGGACTGGGAGACAGGTTGAACAGACTACAGGCATATAGGACTGGGAGACCGGTTGAACAGACTACATGCATACAGGACTGGGAGACCGGTTGAACAGACTACAGGCATATAGGACTGGGAGACCGGTTGAACAGACTACAGGCATACAGGACTTGGAGACCGGTTGAACAGACTACTGGCATACAGGACTGGGAGACCGGTTGAACAGACTACAGGCATACAGGACTGGGAGACTGGTTGAACAGACTACACGCATATAGAACTGGGAGACCGGTTGAACAGACTACATGCATATAGGACTGGGAGACAGGTTGAACAGACTTCAGGCATAGAGGACTGGGAGACCGGTTGAACAGACTACAGGCATATAGGACTGGGAGACCGGTTGAACAGACTACAGACATACAGGACTGGGAGACAGGTTGAACAGACTACAGGCATACAGGATTGGGAGACCGGTTGAACAGACTACAGGCATATAGGACTGGGAGACCGGTTGAACAGACTACAGGCATACAGGACTGGGAGACAGGTTGAACAGACTACAGGCATACAGGACTGGGAGACCTGTTGAACAGACTACAGGCATACAGGACTGGGAGACCGGTTGAACAGACTACAGGCATACAGGACTGGGAGACCGGTTGTACAGACTACAGGCATACAGGACTGGGAGACCGGTTGAACAGACTACAGGCATATAGGACTGGGAGACCGGTTGAACAGACTACAGGCATACAGGACTGGGAGACAGGTTGAACAGACTACAGGCATATAGGACTGGGAGACCGGTTGAACAGACTACATGCATACAGGACTGGGAGACCGGTTGAACAGACTACAGGCATATAGGACTGGGAGACCGGTTGAACAGACTACAGGCATACAGGACTTGGAGACCGGTTGAACAGACTACTGGCATACAGGACTGGGAGACCGGTTGAACAGACTACAGGCATACAGGACTGGGAGACTGGTTGAACAGACTACACGCATATAGAACTGGGAGACCGGTTGAACAGACTACAGGCATATAGGACTGGGAGACAGGTTGAACAGACTTCAGGCATAGAGGACTGGGAGACCGGTTGAACAGACTACAGGCATATAGGACTGGGAGACCGGTTGAACAGACTACAGGCATACAGGACTGGGAGACAGGTTGAACAGACTACAGGCATACAGGATTGGGAGACCGGTTGAACAGACTACAGGCATATAGGACTGGGAGACCGGTTGAACAGACTACAGGCATATAGGATTGGGAGACCGGTTGAACAGACTACAGGCATACAGGACTGGGAGACAGGTTGAACAGACTACAGGCATATAGGACTGGGAGACCGGTTGAACAGACTACAGGCATATAGGACTGGGATACCGGTTGAACAGACTACAGGCATACAGGACTGGGAGACAGGTTGAACAGACTACAGGCATACAGGACTGGGAGACCGGTTGAACAGACTACAGGCATACAGGACTTGGAGACCGGATGAACAGACTACAGGCATATAGGACTGGGAGACCGGTTGAACAGACTACAGGCTTACAGGACTGGGAGACCGGTTGAACAGACTATTGGCATACAGGACTGGGAGACCGGTTGAACAGACTACAGGCATATAGGACTGGGAGACCGGTTGAACAGACTACAGGCATACAGGACTGGGAGACAGGTTGAACAGACTACAGGCATATAGGACTGGGAGACAGGTTGAACAGACTACAGGCATACAGGACTGGGAGACAGGTTGAACAGACTACAGGCATACAGGACTGGGAGACCGGTTGACCAGACTACAGGCATACAGGACTGGGAGACCGGTTGAACAGACTACAGGCATATAGGACTGGGAGACCGGTTGAACAGACTACAGGCATACAGGACTGGGAGACCGGTTGAACAGACTACAGGAATACAGGACTGGGAGACCGGTTGAACAGACTACAGGCATATAGGACTGGGAGACCGGTTGAACAGACTACAGGCATACAGGACTGGGAGACCGGTTAAACAGATTACAGGCATACAGGACTGGGAGACCGGTTGAACAGACTACAGGCATATAGGACTGGGAGACCGGTTGAATAGACTACAGGCATATAGGACTGGGAGACCGGTTGAACAAACTACAGGCATACAGGACTTGGAGACCGGTTGAACAGACTACATGCATACAGGACTGGGAGACCGGTTGAACAGACTACAGGCATACAGGACTGGGAGACCGGTTGAACAGACTACAGGCATACAGGATTGGGAGGCCGGTTGAACAGACTACAGGCACACAGGACTGGGAGACCGGTTGAACAGACTACTGGCATACAGGACTGGGAGACCGGTTGAACAGACTACAGGCATACAGGACTGGGAGGCCGGTTGAACAGACTACAGGCATACAGGACTGGGAGGCCGGTTGAACAGACTACAGGCATACAGGTCTGGGAGACCGGTTGAACAGACTACAGGCATACAGGACTGGGAGACCGGTTGAACAGACTACAGGCATACAGGACTGGGAGACCGGTTGAACAGACTACAGGCATACAGGACTGGGAGGCCGGTTGAACAGACTACAGGCATACAGGACTGGGAGACCGGTTGAACAGACTACTGGCATACAGGACTGGGAGACCGGTTGAACAGACTACAGGCATACAGGACTGGGAGGCCGGTTGAACAGACTACAGGCATACAGGACTGGGAGGCCGGTTGAACAGACTACAGGCATACAGAACTGGGAGACCGGTTGAACAGACTACAGGCATACAGGACTGGGAGACCGGTTGAACAGACTACAGGCATATAGGACTGGGAGACCGGTTGAACAGACTTCAGGCATACAGGACTGGGAGACCTGTTGAACAGACTACAGGCATACAGGACTGGGAGACCGGTTGAACAGACTACAGGCATACAGGACTGGGAGACCGGTTGAACAGACTACAGGCATACAGGACTGGGAGACCGGTTGAACAGACTACAGGCATACAGGACTGGGAGACCGGTTGAACAGACTACAGGCATACAGGACTTGGAGACCGGTTGAACAGACTACAGGCATACAGGACTTGGAGACCGGTTGAACAGACTACATGCATACAGGACTGGGAGACCGGTTGAACAGCGGGGTTTCATACGTGACATACGGGGCTGGGAGAACGGGTGAACAGACTACAGGCATACAGGACTGGGAGACCGGTTGAACAGCGGGGTTTCATACGTGACATATGGGGCTGGGAGAACGGGTGAATAGCGGGGACTCGTACGTGACATACGGGACTGGGAGAACATGTGATCGGCAACACGTGATATGGACGAGGAGAACAATTGACCAACTTGGACTTGTACGCGACATACGGGGCTGGGAGACCGGTTGAACAGCGGGATTTCATACGTGAAATACGAGAATGTGAGAACGGCTTAACAGCGTGAACTCGTACGTGACACATGGGTTGGGAGGACGATTGAACAGCGTGGACTCGTACGTGATATACAGGATTGGGGGACTAGTTGAACAGCAGTGACTAATACGTGACATACGGGACTGGGATAACGGTTGAACAGCGGGATTTAATACGTGACATATAGGACTGGGAGACGGATTTAACAGCGGGCTTTCGTATGTGACATACGCGACTTTGAGAAGGGTTGAACAGCGGGGAATCGTTCGTGACATACGGGGCTGTGAGGACGGAAACATGCGAGGAATCGTACGTGACATACTGGGTACGAGACGAACAGTGCTTGGAGACCGCTGAACATACTGGGCACGCGCGTGATTTCAACAAAACTATGGCTCTCCAAAAATAAGTTTAAATTGTGAATGATTGTCATAAAAATGGAATCGTGGAATGCTGATACTCGAGCTACGCAGTTTGTTCTGAAATCCGCCAGGTGAGTGAATGGTGAATCAAAGGTACGTGACCATATACATAGCTCGGTGTCTGCCTACGGTGCTGTTGTGACGTTATAGACGTTGGGCGAGCCACCGAGGCGTGACAGACTCGAGGGGGTCAACACCTCACTCACGTGAAGGGGAATATCGGACGCAACTAGCACAACACATCTCAAATAAAATATGAATTTGAGATATCAGTTTAGTGTGAGGTTTAATTATGCAAAATATTTCATAATATTGATTGCATACGTAGTGGAAATAATCATAATTGTGTGGTTGTATTGTATAATTAAAAGTTCGTGTCTCTTTTCTTCTAAGCTAGCACTGAATTGGTCGGTACTTTTATTTATTTAACGCCACCTCATCGCAGCACCTGGAAAGAATGTATACGCATTAATGGTTCCAACGGCAGCGTCATGCGAAACATATATACAGAGGTACGACTGACGTTAGCGATACAATGATATGCATGACTGGTTTCGACAGTGGCCTCCATGGTAACAGTACTACTGGCACATACACATGCGCATAATGGTGATATGCGTATGACTTTTCGCCATGTCACATTACACCGAATAGTGTCACGAACCTACATTATCGCCAGTTGGCCCGTGTAATTTTACAGTCAATCAGCTCGCATCAAACTGTCAAGACGTCATGTGACGACGTCGTACGACAACAGCGACGATGTCGTCGTGACAGAATGAACATTTGTTGTACTTTCAACATCGACGTTTAGACGGCCGTCGACTCTGTAACAACGTGATCGTGACCCGGTGGGTGGGTTTTGTATATAGTGTACAGGTATTCATGTGTACAGGTGTTCCTTGGTACATGTGTCCATGTGTACTGGTGTTCCTGGGTACATGTGTACAGATGTTCCCGTGTACAGATGTTCCTGGGTACAGGTGTTTCTGTGTACAGGTGTTCGTTGGTACACGTTCTTACCAGGGTCTGAGCTGTTGGTCAATTGATAATAAAGGGGGTGTGGCAGGAAGTGGGAGGTTGGCCCTAAAAGTTGTGGGAGGTGAGAGGTTGGCCTCAAACATTGGTGGGAGGCGGGAGAATGGGTTGGTGGGAGATGGGAGGTGAACTCACAAAAATGGTGTGAGGTGGGAGGTTGGCCCGGCAAACAGGTGGGAGTTGGGTGGTTGGGCCCCAAAACAGGTGGGAAATGGGAGGTTGAGATGCCATTTCCCCTCTTATATCAGTCAGTCAAAATTGTTGCCCATCTATGTAACACCTCTGTTATTGGGACGTGTAGCGGACACCGTTTAGGTATGATTTGTGTATAACCTTACTTCCCGATAGGTATTGTTGGCCTGTGTAAGGTGGGGGGGGGGGGTGGAGGCATCCCAGTCTTTCTGGTTGTACATGGATGTGCATGTGCTTAGTTCACTTTGTCATATCACATGTTTAATACTGTACTGCATTGTATGTACGGAAGTGTAGTATCTTATTGTTTGTTCTGCATTATTTTAGATAAATAAGCAACGTAATGTAGCTTCTTGTCACGTTCCCTCAATGTTCACTCCAATGTGGGGGCGCTACGACATCGCATAGGTCATATCTAATAGTAAATCGGTAGTAAATAAATAAGCCATTTTACTCAAAAACGTGTGTCGTCTAGTTATAGAAGATTAACTACAGAAACGAGCCATGTTTACGCGGCAGATTATTATTAGCGAATTGGGTCTGTTGATTTAATTAACGACATCAGACGCAGGTACACAAAATGGTTTAACGGCCTCGTGTACGATCTTCTACGGACAATAACACGTCGACTGAAGAGGAATTTCTTGAGAAACCCCCGTAAATTGTCATCGAGAAAAGATCAGATATAAAAAGAACACATGAAAACTGTCTGGGTATGAATGATACGTAAATTGTACGATTGTTTGCATTAGTTTACTGATTCGAGTCTTGATACAACATTCGTTTGAAAGAGTTAAATTTCTCCCAGTGATTATCAAGAGTAAATATTGTCCTTAACCCTTTGCTACATGGATTGTAACAAGTGACAGATAATACCTCACATAGTGATTGTATAATTGGCCAACCGTCTTGACCGTCGAAATAAACATCAACAACCATTACACTATATACATTGTAAGGGTCACATCATCAGAAATAAACATCAACAACCATTACACTGTATACATTGTAAGGGTCACATCATCAGAAATAAATGCATAAACTCATTCGCCACCAACCTAATTGGTTGCAATGACATAATCACATTTATTTGAAATGCATATAACACAAGTATACCTTGCACTTGACCACGACAATTTCATAGTAAGCATTATATTATAAATACACATTCACACCCACACACCACACACAGTTACAAAAAAAAACACGCACGCACGCACGCACGCACACACGCACGCACGCACAGTCACAAAAACACACGCACGCACAGTCACACACACACGCACAGTCACACACACACGCACACACACACGCACACACGCACGCACACGCACACACACTGAATAAATCGTGCCTGGTATTTTGACTCAGATATTTAGAAAACATATATATTTTTGGCCAGGCCTAATTTGGCCTGTTTGATCCTTAATACAGCCACTGTTGAATTAATAGTACACAATGAATTATACCTATACAACGGGGAAAATGCATTTTGGCAAAACGTCAAAACGTGTACCCTTTACGTGAAAACGCCCCAAACGTCCCCAGCTCGTCATCCCTGCTTGCTTTATAAGGCTCGAGGTCTGCCTAACTGTTGCACGGTTACCGCCCAAAACGTCGGTAGGACCGATTTATCCAAATTTGGTCATTTCAGGGTTGGCAAAAAATCCTCCGTGCTTGGGTGCCGCCGAAAAAAAGAACACGTGCGCACGCACGCACGCACGCACGCACGCACGCACGCACGCACGCACGCACGCACGCACGCACGCACGCACGCACGCACGCACGCACGCACGCACGCACGCACGCACGCACGCACGCACGCACGCACGCACGCACGCACGCACGCACGCACGCACGCACGCACGCACGCACGCACGCACGCACGCACGCACGCACGCACGCACGCACGCACGCACGCACGCACGCACGCACGCACGCACAACCACGCACGCACGCACGTACGTACGCACGCACGCACGCACACAGACGTACACATACGTTCGCACTTCACATGCACGCACGCATGGATGCGCACGTCTACTTAGAAATACACCTACATACATATTTAACCACACAAGCGAACAAACGCCCGCATGCACGCACGCACGCACGCACGCACGCACGCACGCACGCACGCACGCACGACTTTATTTACGTAGACGAAGAAAATAGACATGAATGGCAGTCACGGTAACTAGGTTCAAGTACGCAAGAGACGCGGTCAGTCGGAATGTCTGACCATATAAGGTCACATATGTAACACAACGCCATGTCCGCTAAGTTGATCCAAGTAAACGACACATAATTCCATCACGTGAAAGACGCGTGCACCACTCTAATGTAGCTCGTGTACCACTCTAATATAGTCCGTGCACCGAGCTGGAACGGCCAAGGATCGGTTCCCCGGGGCTGGTGCAACAGCTGCACGTCAGTAACGGCTTTATCGAACGACGAGATATCATTCATATCAGGTCTCAGTCCACGCCAAGCCAAGCGTGGCACATCATAATAGATTCGTCACTGTGACTCACTGTGTCTGTGAACTGATTAACTGAGCCCACTTGGTCTGCTCTCAGTGTTGGCAACAATCCAGAGGGTGTTTCGCAATCCTTAGAAAGCTGGACGCACGCACGCACGCGCACGCGCACGCACGCACGCACGCACACACACACACACACACACACACACACACACACACACACACACACACACACACACACACACACACACACACACACACACACACACACACACACACACACACACACACACACACACACACACACACACACACACGCACGCACTTAGAAACAAGACAATTTATTAGCTTGGTACAATTTTTTAATAGCCCATAGGCACGCCATATGTGTGCGTCACAGGGCGTTACTTATAAACTGCATGCCAATAACATCGCTCACTCAAAAAAGTTAGCTGCACTAATCGTGCGAAGAGAGGCACAGTTGATTTTAACGTGACTCCTACTACTAGAGTATACAAACCACATTCAGTCACTTCTACCGTGCATTAATGTGTGTGCTTCAACTAGTCATACACCATAATAATACCACACAACGAGTAGGAAATATTAATCCACCAGCATGCATATATATATATATATATATATATATATATATATATATATATATATATATATATATATATATATATATATATATATATATATATATATATAAATATATATATATATATATATATATATATATATATATATATATATATATATATATATATATATATATATATATATATATGTATTATGTGAAATGTCTGATGGGTCAAATAAAAACATTCTTCTTCTATGACGTCATGTTGGTTGCCATGTTGACCACTGAGCTTAACGTTACAAAGAGCTTAACGTTTCAAAGACATTGGCAATGTTGGTTGGTCGATGTGACGCAAGTCTGACGAAACCAGGGGACCGTTTCACTAAGATTTTTATGAGCTCATTTTCTTAGTGAAACGGTCCCCTTGTTGCTTTGACGACACACCTGGCGGACTGGTTTACCAGTCCACCGCATTATCTAAGGAAACCTTCGAAGCATGACCAGTGATTGTCAAGCCAAGCCAAATGTTATTCTCTAATATCATACAATGGTGTATGAGATAAATATAAACTACCCAGAGTACTTGCAAGTACTCTTAACATTTAAAAATAATAAGAACAGTCAGTGTTAGTTAAACTTACCAGTTATTATTTTGATCAATTTACAAATTCTTATTAGTTTATTTAAACTATGTTTATTAAACAACACAGAGAACTTGACAGAATTAAGGTGATTAATAAAATATCTAGTCAGAAATATATTTCTTTGGTCTCTTAAAGTGTCACATTGAAACAATAGATGAAATTCATCGCCAATTTAATTTCTATTACACAAAGTTTCATTTCTATCAACATTGAACCATCTGCCTGTTTCAATAATCAGTTTTGTGTTACCCATCCTAAATTAAGTAAAAACAATTCTTAATCTCTCCGGTAACAATGTTAAGTATGGCTCAAACTAGAATAATTCTTTAAATATTCTATAGGTAATACATTTATCATTGTGAAATACATTTGATGACCCTGTTTGAATATATTCGTCATGAAGTCTTTTTAAGACAATTGTTTACCTATTTTTGAGTGACGACATTAGGAAAGTGCCAAACGTTAATAAGACCACTTTCATAAAAAATATGTTTAACAGTTTTTATCCATGGTGATTCATACTCACTGTTATTATTAAAGTTGAGTAATAATCTGTATATTATCATTGACAACTTTGAATCTTTTCCTTATTAGCTTAATCCAGAAATCAGCCATTCTTTGCTTAATTTGTATCAATAATGGCGGTCTGCTTAGTTCACCATATATCATACATTTAGAAGTAGATTTGTTGACATATAATACCATTATATAGAATTCCAAGTGAAGTTTTTCAATGATGTCACAATTCTCATAAACCCATACTTCACAACCATATAACAAACTTGGTACAACAGTATGATCAAATAATTGAAATATTATATCGATTGGAAGAAGTAATTGTCGTGACTTTTTAATCAAACTAGACATAGCTTTCGGTGTTTGCTCGTATTAACTTTGCTTAGCAAGAACAAACGTTCAGTGTAATTCATGTTGACACCAAGATAAACATAGTCAAAACAAACATCGAGGTCTGTTCCAATAGCAACCGAGAAAATGGCGCATGCTCATTGATCATAATTCGGATTGTGACGTCATTATTATTGTCATTATTATTGTTATTATTATTGTTATTATTATTGTCATTATTATTGTTATTATTATTATCATTGTTATTATTGTTATTATTATTGTTATTATTATTGCTGTCACATCACATCAGGAGTTTTGTTGTCAGTCCATCATCATTTGCCATATGTAATGTTTTCAACTGAATATTTATCTCAAATATGTCCGACACAAGACATGTCCATCAAATGAAATAGCAACAAAACGTACGTCAGTTACATGTTTTGCTAACAAAATGTTTTTGTCAATTAGTTGAACAAATTGTCTAAAAGCATTTGACTACCAGGACCGGTCAATCAAACTTACATCATCAGATTTCGTACATTGAGACGGTATATCAACTTGTACATAGGACGGGAGGTACATCTACTTATAATATCTCTGTGATGTGGAGTAGTTGTATATATATATATAACATGTCCCACAGTTCGTATCAACTTGATGTTATCAATAATTATAGTAGTCAAAACTCTGCGGTCTGTATGGAGATAACATGTAAGGAGTTATCTTTTCATCGTAAACGTTTCGCCGCCAGCGCCTCGAGTCAACAAAACTCCCACGAGAGAGTCACTTACAGCGGCGGAATGGAGGGTCTATTGAACACCCACTTACTTAAAGGTCCCTCCGCAATTCGATGTTTTCGCTAGTCTCATTTCAAATTCATTTGACTAAAAAACATGCCTCCCTGGTACCCTCTGTAACATGTGCAACTTTTGTATGTAGTTTTTGTGAAATCATCATACAAACTATTAAATTAATTATTGTTTGGTCAAACATTAATGGAAATGAGAATGGAAACGTTGAAAACTCTTGGTGAAATTTCATAACTTTGTCACGTGATCGGCGAGAGGATGGAAGTCGCGCCAATGATCGGCGCTGACCCGCAAAGTGTTTACCGTTTTGGATATCCACTATTTTGAGCCTTACCAGATCAAACGACGAAAGTCAACTATTTCGATGAATTAAACAAAAAGAGACATTTAAAAAATCGACTGCGGGTGCTACATAAACTATAAACACAGATAAACTAGTTTTAATCAAGGCTACAATAAGCCGGTTTGTCCGCGGAAATAAACCGACAATGCCGTCTTATGCCGGATACAACATTCGAGATAAGAGGTCAGAGTTGAAATATGTCCCACTGTTCGTATCAATTTGATGTTATCAATAAGTATGGTAGTCAAAACTCTGCGGGCACCTGTAAGGAGATTACATGTAAGGAGTTATCTTTTCATCGTAAACGTTTCGCCGCCAGTGCCCCAAGTCAAACACATTCCCACGAGAGAGTCACTTACAGTGGCGGAATGAGGGTCTATTGAAAACCCACTTAAAGGTCCCTGTGCAATTCGTTTTCTTCTCTAGTCTTATTTCAAATTTAATCAAACCTATCTAGTATCCACTGCAATATGCTAGCTCTTCGTATGCACTTTTTGTGAAATCATCTGACAAATTATTAAGCTAATTAATGTTTGATCAAACATTAATTGAAGTGAAAATGGAAACGCTGAAATCCCACGAATTTTACCCTTTGTGAATTTTTGTAAGTTTGTCATATGATCGGCGAGAGGATGGAAGTCACACCGATGATCGGCGTTGACCCGCACAGTGTTTACCATTTTGGAAAGCCAGTATTTTGAGCCTTACCAGATATTACGACTAAAATCACTTATTTCGAAATTATTTCGATGAGTTGAACAAATATAGGCGTTTGTTTATTAAATCAACTGTGGATGTTTCATGAAATATTCACTACACATTTGGACACCAACGAACTGGATTTGCGATAGGCTATATCAGTTGAACATGGAGTTTTAACTGAATAAATCGTGCCTGGTATTTTGACTTAGATGCTTAGACAAAATATCCTTGAAGTCGGGTCATCCAGCCAAGAAACTGTTTGTCAACTAGAACTACAGAATCGTCGGTTGAGGTGGTGACGCGAGTTTAAGAACTGGAGCCGAGCGATGAGACAAGTTTCTCTGCGCTCAGTCACAAGGGATCGCGGGCGTCCAGACATTTCCATGGAGTTGTTGACACTTTTTCAGCAGACTTTACGAAACAACCGACCGCTGATTTGCTCGCACATTCCTGTTTGGCGATCTCTCAGATCGACTATCCATCATTTGCTGGTACAGTTGTGGGGAGCTGTGGTGTTGTGGTTAGAACATCGAACTCTCAATCGAAAGAACATGGTACGAACCATCTTGTTGCTCTTTCGAAGTTTGGACATTTTCGTTTGCTTCACGACGCTGTCAGTTTGACTTGTAGTCATTTGAACGAACGACAATCATTTGAACGAACACATGACGCTTTCAGACACAAATGGTATTAATTAGTTAAATATCACACGAATGGGATTGGTAAATCCTTCAAGTGACGTCATTACAGAGGGTATTTCCCTGGTCAACAGGAAGTACTGTTATAACTTCTCTCCATCCAATTGTATCTCTTTTACCAGGTGATTGTCAGATTGTATCTTCTGTGTTGACGTCGATCTTTTCGAAGCATTATGTGTACCCACCAAAGTTTTAAGGCATTGATAACACTCATATTGATGACGATTTGGTGGAACAATAAAATGAGTATACAACAATAGAACTGCAATATAGTATAACTCTGAAATGAATACCATGTATACAAAGCACCAATATGCAATATTTATTGGCATACATTAGTCATTACCAGTGCCAGTGGCAGTGCCGTGGCAGTGAAACAACATCACGGAATTTCGGTACAAGTACATTTTAAAGAACACAGATACAGTATTTAGCATGCAGGAGTACTGTATCTGTCTATTTTTTTTTTATCAAACTCGATCAGCATGTCAATGACAGCGGCAGGTAAAAAATCTTAGAATTTTTGCTGGTAACGTTTTCGTATAATCATGCAAAACGTTAACTTGGCCACCAGGGCAGTGGGGGAAAAAACTGTAGTCTGAACCTTTTTTAATTGTCACGGAAATTCATCGACGCGTCGCCGTTAGCGTCGGTTGTTCAGAACCTCGTAATATGCGTAATGTGGTTCTGCTATATTGCCATTGGCACGATAACTGAACGTGCCTTGTTAGACATTTCGTCTGTTGACTCGATGCAAGGTGAACAAGATCGAACGTTCAAGGTAAATATTGCGAGCAATAATTGCACACCAACAACTAAGGACATTAGTTGCGAAAGAGTAGCGACATGAAGTTTCCCGAAAATGCGGATCACGTGTCACACTGGTGCCATTTTGTTTCTAAATACTATGTAGCGTTCTCCTTGATGTTGATCTTCTTGATCTTGATAAGTAATCTGCAAATTCCAAACAGGGACAACACGCAGATGGAGCTAGCTACCCATTTAACAGGCTGCGCCTCTAGTCTACTCCGAAATATGTTATAGCCTATGTTATATTGCATGTTGATTTTGCAAAATAAATAATGATGGGATGTTGTTGTTGATTGTTGTACATTTGATTTGGCCTAATGGATGCACAAATCAGTCGGAAAAGGGTTTCAAAATGTGAAAGAAATATTGGAATCAATATATCAAAAACTTAGATTCGACCAATCTTAATTAATTAACAGAACAAGATGAATTAATTAGCAGAACACCTGCTTCCACGCCAATGCAATGGCAATGCCAATGCGGCACCGGATCTCAATATCCAACATACCGTTGGCATTGTAATATATCAAATTAAAGCTAATATAACAACACTTATTATATCTCGAACAGCTATGTTAGCAGTTGCTTGTAACGTTACGAACAATGACAGTGAAAACAATAATTGTCGTCTTGTTCACGTTATCGTAATGTTGTCAAAAAGTTGCAGTATTGCAAATGATAAATTAACATTACTGCTATTTTTTTTATGAGATTGCCATCCCAAACAACAAGTTCCAGATGACAAGTGGACAAAGAAGCCATTGGCTTATTGAGAGTCCAACAATTTTATCATATATGTATAGCCCGCCCTTATCAGATATCTGTCAATTCTATTTTAAACATATTCACACTACTAGCATTAACACAATCATTTGACAGTTTGATCCATTCATATATCACCCTTAAGGAACGGTGTTGGTTGGACATGATAATGAGTACTTTCTCATGTCCAACCAACACCGTTCCTTAACTAATGCTGTTTTGTGTCCTCTGGTCCTATTAGCTTCTTTAAAGGTGCTTCCTCAATTTGATTTCTTGTTAATCTCATTTCAAATAAATTTTTGCGAAAAACCAAACCTACCTAGTATCCACTGCAACATGCTAGCTCGTTTGTGCAACTTTTGTATGTAGTTTTTGTGGATTCATCAGACAAACTATTAATTAGTTAATGCTTGTTCAAGCATTAAGTGAAGTGAACAATCATAATGCTAAAAAATCAGATGATTTTCACCTTTGGTGAAATTTTTTAACTTTGTTGTATGATCAGCGAGAGGATTGAAGTCACGCCCATGATCGGCCTTGACTTGCACAGTGATTACCATTTTAGATATCCACTATTTTGATCCTTACCAGATCTAACGACTAAAGTAAATTCTTTCCATGATTTGAAAAAAAATAAGCATTTTTTTAATAAACAGACTGCGCACATTCCTTTTAAAACTAGTCACACACTACACATCTGGACATAAATGAACCGGATTCGCGATGGGCTGAATCATTTGAGGAAGCGGCTTTAAGTTTGAATAACATATTCCTATCAATATCCTCATAGCTATTCACTATTTTAAACACTTCTATTTGGTATCTCTTAGTCTCATGGACTCTAGTGTTGTCAAACCACATTCTAAAAAGCGGCTTTCATAACTAAGGTCTCTCAATTATGGAATAATTTTAGTTGCTCTTCTTAGTCTTCGTTGTATTCTGTCTAGCTTGTTGATGTCCTTCTTGCAATATGGCCTCCATACCTGTATACAATATTCCAAATGCGGCCTGACTATTGCTTTGTACAGGGGTACAATTAGCTGTTATATATATTATATGTGATAGTTTTCCTAATTAGCCCTAGAATTTGATTTCTTTTTGATGCAGCAATCCAACATTGCTCTGAGATTTTCATGTCAGCACTAAATGTTACTCCTATTATATAGTCCAAGGTCATTTTCTTTTGTCGTTCTACCTAGTACAGCATCAACCATTTTATATACTTCCCCCATGTTTCCATGTCATGTGTATGCATTTACACTTTCCAAAATTGAATAACATTTGCCATTTTTCTGACTATTTAACCAATTTATCTAGATCAACCTGTAAACTTTGTTTATCTGTATCATTTGTAACCTTTCTGAATACTTTTGGGTCATCTGCAAATTTCAGTACTTTGCTAGGTATGCCATTTTCCAAATCAGTCATATATATTAAAAAGAGTGTAGGTCATAATTCTGAACTATTTGATACCCCACTCGAAACAGATTTCCATTTTGAAATCCCATCATCTACTATTACTCTCTGTCTTCTGTGTGTAAGCCACTTTTCTATAAAATAGCTTTCTGAACATCTGAGTAGACAACATCCACTGGTGACCCATCATCTACCTACTATGTAATTTAAAAAAAAAAAAGAGATTGGCTACACATGACCTTGCTTTTAGGAACTCATGTTGAGATGTATTTATTAGTTGATGTTTTACAAGGAATTCCACCAAGTGGTCTCTAATTAATGTTTCGAATAATTTGCAAACAACTGATGTTAAACTCACTGGTCTGTAATTGTCTGACTTGTTCCTCGACCCCTTCTTAAATAGCAGCGTAATGTTTGCTTCTTTCCATTCCAAAGGAACTATTCCTTCTACTGACAAGTTAAACACTTTTGCAAGTGGTGTACTAATTTGCTCTACAATTTCCTTAAGCAGTTTTGGTGGTATCCCATCAAGGTGATGAATTATCTTTCATCTTGACTTTCTTTGCCATCATTTCAGGAGTTACAAATAACTGCCCTAAATGATCTGATTTATCGCCCTCAAATTTATTAGGTGGAACTGGAAGTGAGCTGATACATTATGTGGTAAAAACTGAGCTGAAATACTCATTCAGGACCTCTGCCATTTGAAACCCACCTGAAATTATGTTTCCACTGTTGTTTTCGAGTGGTCCGACCTTATCTCGAACTTTCTGTTTACTCCTTACATAACATACAAACTTACATAGAAACTCTTATTTTAAGAATTTTTGATGTTCCAGTTTTCTTACGATCAGACAAGACATTAGCAAGGTCACCAATGTAACAGTGCACTGTGGTCTGACCTCAGATGGCGTGACCTTGACCCCACCATCTATCTAATAATACTCTAACTGGGGGGGGGGCAGTCTGGTTGTAACTCCTCCCAGGCACTGACACCCACTCGCCTCTTTCTATCTTCCTTCGCCTCCTTGCTCCAATGGCCACTGATCTACCAATTGGCGATGTATTTAAAAAACCACAAAGGCAGTTATTTTGATGTATTTACTATAATGCTTTTCTTTTAGAGGTCAGACCATAGTTGTTGAACTTCCTGTTGATTGTTTCACACAAATGTAGGGCGTATTAAATTGTTATAATTTTATGTAAAATTAAGCAATTCATATGATGTGACATGTGTGCAATTAGGCAGGCGTATTCACAAGTTTGTTTGTAGAAGCTATTGGATGTGAAACAGTGCATTTTGTTCTAGCTTTTAGAAGGTGGAGGGATTTATGGGGAATTTTTCTGCTAAGGGCCACATAGGCGCATGAATGCATGGATATTTATGTAAACATTGATAGGCATTGCATGTGGGGGGGGGGTAAAAACACTTGGATGTATGTGATTTTGCCTAAATTTCGTCACCATTACAATGAGATGATGGCGGTTACTGTGAACAGTTTTAAGAATTTTGTATGGTCTATTTTTTTATAATCACACAAGACGTTAGCAAGGCCTCACCATCTATATATTAATACGCTAACTTTGGGAACAGTATCTCAGTCCCAAGTGCCAACACCCACTCGCCTCTTTCTATGTTCATTCGCCTCCTTGCATCAGTGGCCTCTGATCTACCCATTGGCCATGATAACAATGCACTGATCAATTCACTCATAACGCACAATCATCACTATTCTAGGGACTCTATGTGGGTAAAGCCAGCGTTTATGTGGGTATAGTTTTTGGCCAACACTCAATTCGCCCACTGTTTCTCACATCGGATAAGTTGGTATAGTTAATGTTTTCGTTACTGCTACATTAGATCGCTGTGTGTGTGTGCGTGCATGCATGCATGTGCATACGTGTGCGAGTGTGTGTAATGTTTTGGTTCAATCAAAATGGTGGGGATGGAATCACAGAAATGGAGGGAAGTGGGAGGTTGAGACCCTTGCCTCCCTCCCCTCAGAGGGAAGTGGGAGGTTGAGATCCTTGCCTCCCTCCCCTCAGAGGGAAGTGGGAGTTTGAAACCCTTGCCTCCCTCCCCTCAGAGGGAAGTGGGAGTTTGAAACCCTTGCCTCCCTCCCCTCAGAGAGCAAGCTTAGTATGAATACAAGGCAGCCATATTTGACAGTATGCAGGTTGGCCAAGTAGGCCTCTCGGTTGAACTCAAATGACGTGCTAATTGGAATACACATGCTGACATTAAAAATTAAAATAGGCACTTGTTGGTAAACGCTGCGATCAGTGCATGCTACTTTATCTCTGAAAATAAACGCCATTTTTGTGCCCTGCCGCGTTTATCTGGACGCAGAATACCTGTACAATTCTGCTTTTATTTTTGGCATTTACGCTACACATATATACTGGCATCAAATTCAACCCACTCCTAAATTCAACATGAGCTAGTAAATATTCGTAAGTTTTTCACTCAAAACAACTTTTCTAATAATTTGTTTGAATTTAATTGATGAAGTAACTGTTAGTGAATTAGTATATTGGGAATATCGATCTCTTGTACAAAATGTTTCTTCAGATTTATACGAAAACGGCCTGCTCTATTAAAACTTTAAGTAGGTTGAGTTCTACACTGACCACTGTCACCTGTACAAAAAGTGAAATTCGTTTTCGAGTGCATTTCCTAGACTGAGGTCAAAATGGTCAATTCAATGACCGTTCACCACTTAACATGTTACTGTTTTCATGAAAACGTTACACGACTGCAAACACAACTATTGAGACTCAAAAGCAAGATAATTATTTATCAAATGACAAAGTATGATGTTTCTAAGCGGTCTGGCATATAGCTGATTTGGTCTTGGAAGGTGCTCAAATCCGCGTTGCAGGCGTTGGGCATGCTCTCATGGCTGACAGCTTGGCTGTAGGCTGTAGGCTGGAGACAGTAGGCTGTAGGATGTAGGATGTAGGCTGTAGGATCTAGGCTGTAGGCTGGAGACAGTAGGATGTAGGCTGTAGGATGTAGGCTGTAGGCTGTACAGTTATATTCTTTAAAACAAACCAAGTAAATGAGCTAGTTTTCTTTATTTTATTTTGTGATTTGCAAAATGGTATAAAAAATACACTTTAAAAGCAATAATTTATGTATATATTTTTAAAATAAAACTTACAAGAAATATACTAATTGTGTTTGAGATATATAAAAATATGAGATAATTCTAATAAATAAAAACCAGAGCTTTTTTTAAAATAAAAACATGAGACACTTAAAAATATTATTCAAACTCCGTGCTGCACTTTGTTTCATTTAAAAAAGACTATTATTGACAAAGTTGTGAAGAGTTTTGTTAAGCTGTCAAGCTTCGCTGGTCACAAATAATGAAGAATAAATTGCCTAATGTTATGCTTACAAAAATGTACAGTTTTTCAGTATAACAATGGTCATAATGTTTGATCTAGTTGATGTAGAAACAAAATTGAAACTGTCTTGTAAAGGTTTCTCCAAGTTCTAACAACATTCTGGTAAACATTCATAATAAAAAATATTTCTATAAATATTTTCATACCCATTCAATAAAAACTTCAATTTGATCTCCTCTTAACCTCCTTCTCTCTAGGGTTGTTAAACCACATTCTTTTAGGCGTTCTTCATAACTAAGATCTCTCATTTGTGGAATCTATATCCTTTTTACGATATGCGTGGTCTCCAACCTTGTATAATTTTTTTTAAATGAGACCTAACTATTGCTTTATACAGATATATCATTAGCTGTTTTTCCTTATAATTATGTTCTATTTCTCCTAATCAACCCAAGAATGTTATTACCCTTTGAAGCTGCAATGCCATACTGCACTGAAACTTTCATATTAGAACTTATTGTTACTTTTCTTTTATGGTAGTACCTAGAACAGTAACTCCCATTTTATAGTTTACACCCAAGTTCCCGTGTCCTGTGTGTAGGCATTTACATTTCCCAAAATTGAATAATATCTGCTATTTTTCAGACCATTTAACTAATTTGTCATTGATGTGAGTTATTCCTACTACTAGAATATACAAACCATATTCAGCCACTTCTACCGTGCATTGATGTGAGTGATTCCTACTACTAAAATATACAAACCATATACATAGGTTTATATATATATATATATATATATATATATATATATATATATATATATATATATATGTATACATACTAGCATTTTGTTTCCTAATTTTTCTTTTTACCTTTTATTTATTTCTCTTAAAAGCATCTTTGTTTCTTAGAAGTTTGCCGATTTTGTAATCACCCGTGAACGGGGCACTAGTCCCGGATTTGATGGTGAATAAATAAAGTATATTATTATTATTATATTCAGTCACTTCTACTGTGCATTAATGTGAGTGATTCCTACTACTAGAATATAAAAACCATATTCAGTTACTTCTACCGTGCATTGATGTGAGTGATTCCTACTAGTTGAATATACAAACCATATTCAGTCACTTCTACTGTGCGTTAATGTGAGTGCATGATTCCTACTACTAGAGTATACAAACCATATTCAGTCACCTCAACCATGCGTTAATGTGAGTGATTCCTACTACTTGAGCATACAAACCATATTCAGTCACTTCTACCGTGCATTGATGTGAGTGATTCCTACTACTTGATTATACAAACCATATTCAGTCACTTCTACCGTGATTTAATGTGAGTGATTCCTACTACTTGAATATACAAACCATATTCAGTCACTTCTACCATGCATTAATGTGAGTGATTCCTACTACTTGAATATACAAACCATATTCAGTCATTAATGTGAGTTATTCCTACTACTAGAATATACAAACCATATTCAGTCACTTCTAGTTCTACCATGCATTAATGTGAGTGATTCCTACTACTTGAATATACAAAACATATTCAGTCATTAATGTGAGTTATTCCTACTACTAGAATATACAAACCATATTCAGTCACTTCTAGTTCTACCATGCATTAATGTGAGTGATTCCTACTACTTGAATATACAAACCATATTCAGTCATTAATGTGAGTTATTCCTAATACTAGAATATACAAACCATATTCAGTCACTTCTACCATGCATTAATGTGAGTGATTCCTACTACTTGAATATACAAACCATATTCAGTCATTAATGTGAGTTATTCCTACTACTAGAATATACAAACCATATTCAGTCATTAATGTGAGTTATTCCTACTACTAGAATATACAAACCATATTCAGTCACTTCTACCATGCATTAATGTGAGTGATTCCTACTACTTGAATATACAAACCATATTCAGTCATTAATGTGAGTTATTCCTACTACTAGAATATACAAACCATATTCAGTCATTAATGTGAGTGATTCCTACTACTTGAATATACAAACCATATTCAGTCACTTCTACCATGCATTAATGTGAGTGATTCCTAATACTAGAGTATACAAACCATATTCAGTCACCTCTACCGTGCATTGATGTGAGTGATTCCTACTACTAGAGTATACACACCATATTCAGTCACCTCTACCGTGCATTGATGTGAGTGATTCCTACTACTTGAATATACAAACCATATTCAGTCACTTCTACCATGCATTAATGTGAGTGATTCCTACTACTAGAGTATACAAACCATATTCAGTCACCTCTACCGTGCATTGATGTGAGTGATTCCTACTACTTGAATATACAAACCATATTCAGTCACTTCTACCATGCATTAATGTGAGTGATTCCTACTACTAGAGTATACAAACCATATTCAGTCACCTCTACTGGGCATTGATGTGAGTGATTCCTACCACATGAGTAAACAAACTGGTGGGAAATCGCTCATGCATGGCAAGGTGAAGGCCATGAAATGCACTAGAGGGGTGTGTGGCAGGGGTATTAACCTCAGTCCCACCTGTTTTGTGGGGCCAACCTCTCACCTTCCACCAATTGTGAGAGTACATCTCCCATCAGCTCCATCTCCAACCTATTTTTGAGGCTAACCTCCCATCTCTCACCTGTTTTAGAATTCACCTCCCACTTCCTGTCACACCCCACCACACCAGCGTTTCAGACTTATAGCTAAAATTCCATTTCGACTACATATGAAAAAAGTTCAACTTACAGGGTTAAGTATTGAGATACGTTGGGAGCGAGAACCGTATAGCTGAAACTGTCTATTGTGTCATCACAAGTTTATTAGTTGCTGTGCGTGCGTTTCTGGGTCTCAATGCAGTACTTGGAAACGGCATGTCAATCATATCACTCAGTAAAAGAAAAACTAAAGTGTCCACATAAGCTTGTTTACACCCTTCTTACGATGTGACATCCTACTTTGTATGCAGTATTTTAAATGAACCCTAAGTATTCCTTTACACATTGGCATCATTAGCATTTTTCTCCCAGCATCTGGACAATTATCAAAATATTAAAGTACTAATTCGTGCGGGGTAGGAATGTGTACGCTTTGTACGATTAGTAAATGTCAACAATTGTGAACAGTCCCTAAGGTTAAACAGGTATATTGCTAGTTTATTTATACGTATACACTTCCATAATTTTACCACTCTTTAAAACAACAATTGTGAACAGCCCCTAAGACTAAACACGTCTATTGCTAATTTATATAATACATATACAATTCCATAATTTTATCCCTCTTTTAAAAACCAAATTTGAATTGCTGCATCCGTCATGATTTCATTCCAAAATAGTTCACAAAATCCATTTTAGTCCATGTCCGCTAACAACAGATGACCTTGCATTCAACAGCTCATTGAATTATTATATTATCATTATTACATTGTAATGATTCTCGTACAACACAGAGCTTTGTAGGCATTGTTGATATTATATTACATACATGTGTAGTCATCTCACATTGCATTATTATGTTATGATCATTACACCGTAATGATTCCCATACAAAACAGTTTTGATAATAAGCAAGATTGATTAATAACATATATTGTTGTTGCAGGTGCTGTGATAAGGTCAAGACCAAGTATGGAGACCAGAAGTTAAAAGAACAGCACTAGTAAAAGTGAAAGACAACGATATCACCAACTTTGGTCTGGTGTGAGTTGTGTAACATACATAGTCACATCACTGGACTGTCAGTGATTGTGTAAGACCATTGTGGATTCGGCAGAGCTTCTCAATCTGTGGAAAACAAACTACTAACTTTCTACCGGATGTGAGTTTGTGGAATGTTTTCCGAGGAGTGTTGGTTATTGTGTATTTTGGCAGTGATGTCCGGACAGCGCTTGTGGCAATGAAGGATAACAATGCCACATTTCTACAAGGTTGTGAAACAGTTGTGACAAATCAATGGAATGTTTGTCATCGGACAGCATATGTGGCTATGGTGGACACAATGCCACGTTCCTACAAGGTGTGAGATTGTGAAACAATTGTGAACACATCAGTGACATGTTCCTGATTGGACAGCTTATGCGACTGTAATGAACAAGGATGCCACATTTCTACGATATGTGAGATTGTGAAAGAGTTGCCATCACATCAATGGAATGTTGGTGATCGGACAGCAAATGTGGATGTGATGGACACATATGCCACATTTCTACAATATGTGAGATAGTAAGTCAATGTATATGGTATGTATATGAATGATATGTTGATAATTGCATAAACCCAGTATGAACTCAGAACAACTTCCATGGTTGTGGAGGGGAATACCATCAACTCTACGTGGTGTGGAGTAGTGAAACCCACGTGAACATTGGAACATTGACGATTGTCTGACGCCACTATGAATGCATTCCAACGTCTCCACTGGAGACGACCACCTCGTCAGCACAAGGTGTCATATTGAGGTAGGTAACATTAATTATTAATGTTATAATAAATTAAACTAGTTAAGCATATATATATATATATATATATATATATATATATATATATATATATATATATATATATAATATAACGCGCTGTATATCAGGGTAATACCTGCGCAAATGCGCTAACAAGGTAAATGTGTAAGCCAAAATAAATTGAATAAATTAAGATAAGTTAAAACCAGTTCAATAAGTTAAGATAAATTAAGATGTTTTAAACATGTTAATCAGTTAAATGCATAAAATGTATTATCATTAACACATCATCGCTGTTATTTAATGTAATGCCTCAAAGGCCACACGCAACATGTGTCTTTAATACTGCCTGAAAGCAGCAACCATGTTCACATCTCTCACTGCAGTAGGCACTAGTCAGGGGTTTCCGCAATGGTGGGCATATAATTGTTTATGCTTCCATAGGCGAAAATATAAATGTTTTAGCCCTGTACGTGAAATACCATTCTGGTTTGATGACAATGTAACACGTTGTCGCATGTCATGTCGCTAACCTGCTGCAAAATTTGGTGAAACGTAGGAGATGCCCCATGTCAGATGTCACAAAAACAAGAAGATTTTGCTTACATACACGGGGGGGGGGGGGTGAATTTAAGCGTCTGACCATCATCACTGTTGTGATCCTCAAATATTCAGAATTTCCTGTTTAATTTTGTTTTGAACAAATAAATCAGAAAAGGGGGCACCATCTCAAAATCACTGCCACTTTATTCGTATGTCATGAGCACTAAAGTGAAACAGTGATCTAGCCCCAATTAATGCCGACATGTACACATGGGCGTGATGGTGTACAGAATTGACGTACCACAGTGTTGTAATGATTGTCACGCTCAGGGTTTTTTAAGGTTCAGCTCACACGGACAGTGCAACATTTCATATGGGCACGGGCAAACATGTTTTTACTTTTATCAGGTGCGTTACTGCACATATATACACAACACAATATTTGTTATTTTACTTTTGAATATCACACGGGCATGGAGGGTTTTCACACTGGCAAATTGCCTGTGTGAAAGGCCTTAAAAAACCCTGCCCCTGGTCATGCTACTACAACGAAACGTAATATAATGACCTAACAAAGATCACAGAACAAAGTACTGATGTATTTACATTATCTCGTTATTTTTCTTACTCAAATAAACGGGATGCGCCAACAACTCTCCTACGCCTCGTGATAAAACTGCCGCAACTGCCGGAATAGACACACATCAAAGTACATCAAAAACTGTGTGTTTGCGAGAGGTGTGGTAAATACACTGCAATAAGAGTGGCGCCGAGGAGTGGATAAGAGAGACACTACGAGTCATGCGGGCTATATCCAGTAAATAATAATAACGTCATCGTCGTTGTCGCCGTGAAAAGGACGGCTTTGTTGATTTGGTGGCATGGACGGTAGAGTGTGTCATTGGAGATATGAAAAAAACAGGATATTGAATAATATTAGTTGTGGCCATTTCTACAACTTTGCGACATTATTTTTATGACACAGGAGGCAAAGTTGTGGGCATGTCATTTGGTTTGTTACGCGAAAACTTACTGTATAAAAGGAAGCACAGTTGTAGCGGTTTAAACCACTACACAATAGTCTGCTGCATAGAAGGTGCAGTTGTAGCGGCTTAAACCACTACGCTCCAGTTTACTATCTAGGAAAGACAGTTGTAGCGATTTAAACCACTACGCTCCAGTTTACTATCTAGGAAAGACAGTTGTAGCGGTTTAAACTGCTACGCGATAGTCAGCTATATAGGAGGTGCAGTTGTAGCAATTTAAACTGCTACACTCCAGTTTACTACCTAGGAAAGACAGTTGTAACGACCGCTATTAGATAGTCCGCTATACAGAATGCGCAATTGTGGTGGTTTAAACCGCTACACTATAGTCCGATAAATAGGAGGTGCAGTTGTAGCGATTTAAACTGCTACATGCCAGTTTACTATATAATAAAGATAGTTATGGCGATTTAAACAGCTACACGATAGATCGCTATATTAGAACACGCCAATTTACTATCATAGAACGCGCACTTGTAGCAATTTAAACCGCTACGTTAATTAAATATATATATATATATATATATATATATATATATATATATATATATATATATATATATATATATATATATATAGCTTGTAGCAATTTAAACCGCTACGTTAATTAAATATATATATATATATATATATATATATATATATATATATACATATATCTACACATACATACATACATACATACATATATACATACATAAATACATATACATATGTACATACATACATATAATGCATATTTATGGCCATTTAAACCACTACACGACCCTCTACTATACTAATAGCATTCAATGGCTACAAATTGTTGTTCTTATATAAGAGAGGAATTCATAGCTATTGTGGCCAAAGCAGAATTACACAGCGAACGGCACGAAACATTTTGGCGGGTCACGGAGGCGTACGACTTCTGAGACAATGTTTCTAGTATTGCTGAGTCTCGCGTTTCAGTTCACATCGGCAAGTAACATCTGACGTGTTCTGTAACCACAGTTTCAGTTCACATCGGCAAGTAACATCTGACGTGTTCTCTAACCACAGTTTCAGCTGTCGTTGTTCGGTGCAGTATGAAAGCTGGGTCCGGATGACGGAGCCGGACACCAGTATGACCGTGGGCTCAGACGCCGGAGCCGGACACCAGTATGACCGTGGGCTCAGACGCCGGAGCCGGACACCAGTATGACCGTGGGCTCAGACGCCGGAGCCGGACACCAGTATGACCGTGGGCTCAGACGCCGGAGCCGGACACCAGTATGACCGTGGGCTCAGACGCCGGAGCCGGACACCAGTATGACCGTGGGCTCAGACGCCGGAGCCGGACACCAGTATGACCGTGGGCTCAGACGCCGGAGCCGGACACCAGTATGACCGTGGGCTCAGACGCCGGAGCCGGACACCAGTATGACCGTGGGCTCAGACGCCGGAGCCGGACACCAGTATGACCGTGGGCTCAGACGCCGGAGCCGGACACCAGTATGACCGTGGGCTCAGACGCCGGAGCCGGACACCAGTATGACCGTGGGCTCAGACGCCGGAGCCGGACACCAGTATGACCGTGGGCTCAGACGCCGGAGCCGGACACCAGTATGACCGTGGGCTCAGACGCCGGAGCCGGACACCAGTATGACCGTGGGCTCAGACACCGGACCCGGACACATAAATTATTTTCAATAAAATAATATTAACATAGCAAACATCGAGAAAAGTGCCGTAAATTTAAATATATGCGTATAGTCGCCGTGGCCTGCATTACCCGGGCCTGTTTGACAATGAGATGCCAGGCACGGGCATTTACCATAGCATCGCTAGTAGTTATAGTGCTCCAATGACCGAGCCAAAGAGTCGCCCAGTAGGGAGGGTCCCTGTGACTTCCGGTCGCAGAGCCTTATGGGTATCCTAAGCGCCCCCTGGCGGCGACCTATATACCCCTAGAGCGCCCCCTGGCGATTGGAGCTAACCCTAACCGTCGTAACCCCAACTGTTTGATTGGAGTGTTAACCCTAACGCCTGTCGACTGCTGGAGCTAACCCTAACTGTCGTAACCCCACCCAGTAGACGTTTGCGGTCTTAACCCTGACGGAGTGACCCATACGCAGCAATTAAGAATAGGGTCATTATCAAAGGGACTAATGGAGACGAGAAATCAACGCAACACGGTATGGTACGAGTGCACACGTATTTTATTGAACAACACAAGCAGCATGACGATACAACAAGGGTAGCGTGTAATATCACCACTACGACTACGATGAATATGATGGTGATGATGACTTGACTTGCGGATGTTGACCATCACGCCAGAGGTCGCGAGCTTAGGGGTGTCTCCACCTCGCCAGAGGCTCGAGGGTGATCGATGATGATGACGAGGTGACTTGCGGATGTTTACCATCACGCCAGAGGTCGCGAGCTTACGGGTGGTGCATCCACCTCGCCAGAGGCTCGATCGATGTACTGCTACTATGACGAGCGATAATACAGTCTACCTTATCGCAGCTGTTTAAGCCAATCAAATACGCGGCAATCGTTAGCTACTAGATCGGTGCCGAATATGTTAACAAAAGTTCTCATCGGAATGCCGTTACAACGAAGCAATACAAAAGCAACACAATATTGTCCACAAACGTTAGACAGAGGACTCTGAAGCCTCTTGGTGTTATGAGTCCAATCGGAACAATGTTCGTTCAGGAAGGTGCGGAACGCCGCGTGTCGTGGCGGCAGACCATACGAGCAGAAGTAATCGCCGCGTCCGTCGGCGTCCAGGTACAACGCTATCCAATGTTCGCCCGGTTCGTCGCCGTCGTCGGTGTTGCACACGAAGACCGCGGACAGAGCGTCGTCTATCGTCGTGGGCAGTCCGTCTTTGGGTACGACGCCGCGAAATATCGATCTGGCGCGCGGGTCCATCGCCAGTAGTCTAGCGATCTGCAGGGTGTCCATCTCAGTAGTCGTAGATGATGTTGCGGTTCTTGTCTATTTCCAGCACGGACTCGAGCTCGGCGTAGACGACGACGTTCACGGTGTTCAGCAGCGCGTTGTGGAAATGGAGTTTTATGCGCAGGTTGCCCTTTTGTACCAGATGGAAGCAGGGACCGTCGCACTGGTCGGGGGTCAGGTCGAAACCGAAGAAGGTGTAGCCGTGTCGGTAGTCGCTGCGAGTCAGTCCGTTCCCCTCGTCCTGACACATCTTGCCGGTCGAGGAGAACAGACTCATGTAGCTCCTGACGAAGAGGTCGTCTGCGAAATTAGGCTGGAAAGGTTTGGAGGGTATCTGTCGTCCGTCCACGTACACCGCGTGGAAGTTGATGGCGTTGTTCTTGGCGTGAAACGGATTCTTGTCGTACGCACCGTTGTAGGCATCGTTATCGATGCAGCACAGCACCAGACGTTTCGGCAGGGTACCGAGGAACAGGTTCTCGTACGTGTGCGACCGAGTGCCAGCAGGAATTGAGTACACCTTGCACTCGACGGATCGCATCGGATACTTGACCGTGCTCTTCTCCAGAGCCTTGATGTGCGCCATCTGCACGGTCGGATTCAGGGTGGCCTTCTTTGCAAACAAGGCGGCATTGACGATCTTTATTTTGTAATCGGGGTCGGCCCCACCAGCCATGAGTGCAAAAGCGGGCTTACTACGCACCAGTCGTATCTTGACATCGACGCCGTTGATGAGGAATTTATCCTGCAGAAAGAGATCCACGTGGAGACGGTCCATCATATCGACCATGCGACTCCTTACGATGTTCTCTCGTCGAGCCACGAACCCTTCGTTAGCCGCGGGTCCGTCGACTATCTCGACGGCGTCCATGCGAGTGGCCGTGTCCTTATACCACAGCTGACTCGTCAGTTGCGTGTCCTTGGCATCGGGACCGTAGCTCAGCACCGTCTCTATGTAGGCGCGATACGCATACGTGTTGGTCGAAGGGGTCACGAGCGTGCCGTTCAGGTAGACGTCGACTTGACTGAACAGCGCATGCAGCCAGTTATTGACTGGACCCACGGGGTCGGCCAAGTCGATATCGTCCCCATTAGCTCGTGTCACCTTCGCCTGCACGTGTAGCATCGTGTTGGCGAGATCCAGGTAATCGTCGCCCGATCCGGGTATGAGGAATTCTATCGGTCCACCAGAGTCCAGAGAAGACATGGGCTGATGTTCCACTACGTGACTGTCGACGATGCTGGTCTGAGTGGGGGGTACGGTAAAGAGATCCAGCTCGGTCTTGACCCCTTCGCACAACTGTCTATGTACGAAAGCCATCGTCGTTATCGAATATGTCGGCTTCGCGTTTCGCGGACGTCTGTCTCTTGCGTCGTCTCTTTGCTAAAGTGACTCCTTTCTTCGCCGGCGCGTGTTTTATACGTTTACGAGGTCGCACGCCAGGGGCCAGAAGACCGTGACGCGTCGTTTGGTTGCCTTTTTTATGCTTTGTCCAGACATGACGTCGTCGGCTTTGCGCACACCGGTCTTCAACGCCCTCTTTTCCAACGCCACGGCACCTCTCTTGATGAGTGGCATGGCGTTGCGCAGCAGACCTCCGAACAGACTGCCTAGTCCGTGACCCCGCTGGTATTGGACACCGGCGAAGTAGGGCAGTGCACCACCCGCCTGACGCGCGTAATAATCGTTGTAACTCATCTTCAGAACAGTCCGGTCCTGCGCCGTCGAAAATGAAGTGTCACGGTCACTCTACCGTACTCGAATGGCACGCGCCGTCCGGTGTCGTCTCTTATATCCATCTCGATCGACTTGAAGTTCGAGTACAACAGAGGCACGTAGTGAATGTTAGTGAACCTATCGGATACCGTGGCACCGTGACTTCCAGCAACCCGGAGGGTTCGCAACAAAGGTGCGAGACTGTCACCAACTATGCGAGATTCCACGACATCCGTGTAGACGTAGATGGTATCGAACCCGCGAGTCATGTTCACCACATCGTCAGCTTCTTTACGGAAGGGGTACCGAGCATCAGGACTGTCTGTAGGTGGCATAATCACGGTGGCTGATGGTGTGACACCGATATCCGTTCCACCTAGTCTCGGGTGAACGTACCGGCGTGTGTTGTCTGCTGCTGCTGCTGCTGCTACTACTACTGCCGACGGACTGGTGACGACCGACTTACGAAATCCTAACATAGGTCCCACCGCACTATGGTAGGGTATGGTGAACACGGTGTCGGGTGACATGTGCAACGTCATTTTTTGAGTGATGGTATTGTAGCTCAATTTAGCTCGTGTCTTGTCCGTCATCATACGTTGCAGACCTCTGTTGATACGGCTCATCAATGTCACAGGACCTTTGTAACACCCAGAGGCTAACTTCATACTCAGGATAAGACCCGTAGGATTGTTCTCAGCGAGGAAGAACCAGACATCTTCCTCTGTAACGTTGTACCACGTATGCGGGTACTGTATCTCTGCTAACCCGCATTCCCAGGTGATATAATGGGCCAACGTATTGTCGGGATACATCTTCATAGAAGCGTTGCTAGGCAGCGTCAGGTAGAAATCAGTCGCCATTACGTCTCAGCGTGGGATTGGGGAGCAGGTAACCCAAAGAACTACTCAACAAGGCCGTCCACAGAATGGAATTCTTGTGACCTGTGGTCAGGTTGTAAATGCTTATCAGAATGACCGTGAACAAGACGAGTACCTGACACAGAAAGACTATTTCCTCTTTAGGACACACGATACCGAACAGATGCCAAGGAGTGCTGCTGTCCTCTTCGCTCCGCGCGTCAGTACTGTCCTCTGCTGCTGCTGCTGCGTCCTCCTCCTCCTCTTCTATGACGGTGGTGGTGGTGGTGAAGTCCTGTGTTGTCGTGTCTTGTGTCATTTCTCGAATGAAGTGTCACCGTACGCGTGGCTAGTCTTTATAGTGGAGTGGACGAGTGCCTTGGCATCGATCCAGCTGTTGAATTTGGAGGGATAGCCGAACCATTTCACCAAAGCCTCCGTTCGTCTACCTACCTTACGACGCTGCAGTACCGCTTCCACGTAGTACATTTTATCTGGGGGTACCGACACCTTCTGCAGTTCCATTTCGTAGAAGGTGCCTTCCAGCACTTCGCCGAGATCGTCCCTCAATCGATACACGGGCGGATCGGAGGGATGAACCTCGTGTATCGTGAACATCTCGTGACTCCAATTCGCCGCGTAGCCTTTTTCGAACTTACCTTTGTACTTGCTGATGCGCACGCGATCCGACACGTGCAACTTGGATACGCCCTTACCGTCGTGGCCGTACAGACGCTGCCACACCTCTTCTTGATTCTTTGCACTTACCTGTGACGGAGTCATTCCGATGCTGCGGTGGGGGGGGTGTTGTTGTACGATTGCACCAAGTCCTGAAGGACGTTGATGTATTGCCACGTCTGGTGTTTCGTGAAGTATCGCCACATGCGCGTTTTCAACGTTCTGTTGATACTTTCCACGACGCTCGCCTTCGTCTCCGCGTTGTGCGTGGAGAAGTGATGGATGCCGTATTTCTTCAATAGAGCCTGAACTGATTTATTCAGAAATTCCAGTCCTTGATCTGTCTGCAACGTCTGTCTGCAACGTCTTTGGTCAGCCTTTGCTGAACGTGGTTGTCAGCTTCGCTACCAACGACGTCGCGGACTTGTTCTTCATAGGAACACACCAGGCCACCTTCGAGAAGACGTCGATCACCGTGAGGAGAAAGGTCATACCGTCGTTGTCCTTTTTCAAATTCGATAGGTCGACGAGATCGGCCTGCCACTGCTGACGTAGACCACCCACGATGACGCGTCATCTATTGAAATGACGTCTAGCCGGTTTGTGTAGGGTATAGGCGTCCTGTTCCGACAACCATTCTGCGACCATTTTTCGTGGCATGCGCGTGACGCGTTACAAGGCATCGACTCCACCGTAACTACCTACCCTTTTTGGGTCGAAGTAGACCGTCCTCAGCGGTTGTTCTTTCCTCGGCGCCATTAAAAGAGTTCCGATGGATTGGTGGTGGTTGTGACGTTGACTCCGCAGCACGGTTCTTGACGAGTGACGACGAGTACGCAGACGTACACCAGAACACCCACTACCACACCCACAACGATGACGAATGACCGATAATCTAGTAGTGAAACCATACCCCGAATAGTGACTGTTGTATAAGAATTCGGGCTATACTGTCAGCAATCAAGTAAAGTCCACCGCAAATTATAGCAACGACGACGGAACGGTACGTGTCCTGTGGATCATTCATCATCGTAGCACACACTGTGCTATGGACACGTGTCGCACCGTCTTAAATGTCTTCCCAACTAGCCAATGACACCAAAGCCTTGCGCTGACGTTCTGGGGGTGGGGTGAGCATGGAATGTTCCATCTGACTGCGTCGATGAGCGAGGGGTGTCCAACTGACCGATCTTCGTGCACTACCCGCACCACCACCAGAGCGAGGAGTAGCCGGTGCTCGACGACGACGACGACCTGGAGTGGGTGTCATCATCATCGCCGCCTGACGAATGTAGTCTCTCCTGGCGACGTTACCGACCAACTCCATGGGCAGGTTCATGGCACGGAGTTGTCTTGCGAACGGTTGCCATCCCGTTGGATCGGTCTTTCTCTTACGCAACAGATCGTTCACGAGATCCACCACGTTACTTCCGGCAACCGGCACACCCTCGTGGATCAGTTCGCCACGAGCGGTCCAAGATATGTTTCTTTTCATATGCTCCATCAAACTTCCGGCTTTGGCCTGCATGGTCTTGGGAACGGTGTCCACGACGTCGGCCTCTATTGCGCTAGTAGCAGGAGCTCCTACTGCTCCCTCCGTCACCCCCGCCTCCACCCCGACTCGTTCACCGCGACAACGCGTACCGGTTCCTTGACGTGTTTATCAGACAAGACGTTGTACCGTTGCAACACCTGATTATACAGTGTTACCTTGGTCCTGTCGTCGAGGTCCTTTCTATCGAGGATGGTCATCATCTCGTCGTCGAGGGCTTGCACCTTCTTACCTAAGGTGTCCGTCGGGGGTGAGGGTGAACGAAGCGTGTTCAACATTCGTGGATCCACCAAAGCCATCTTGCGTGCGTGTTCCATGTCTCTACCTCTTGAGCAGCACCTCTCGGAGCAAGGGTAAAAAGACCGAACTTGCCAACGGTGCTAGGAAGGCCGATAGGAAACCTCCGCTCTGTCCCTCGCCGACCTGCTGTTGTAGCAAGATGCGTCTTCTCCTGGCAGCTGGCGTTCGCCTCTGAGCCAACTCGCGTAATTTCGTCCTGTATTTATTCAAACGTCGCCTCTGTAATTCGCTCAATGGAATGTTCTTTTTTAATATGTTGTAGGCACACTCGGCTAGTGCACACAGCAGATCGGCGTCGGCGTTGGCGATGATGGCCCTTTTCAGTTTGTTGTTCTTGATTCTGTTCAGTGCCTGTATGCACACAATGTGTCTCTTCACCAGCTCAGACATGGTGCGAATGAAGAGACTATCCACGCACGCAGTCTTTTTATACCTTCGGCAAGTACACGTACTGAACACCGTCGTCTGGAAAGATGGTCGTGCGCAGACGCATGTCCTCGGGCGTGTCTTGTTTGAGATCGACCAATAGATAGCCGTACGGTACCGACGTGGCGTCTTTAAACGCCTCTTGAACGAACTTGACGCGTCCCGGATACATCTGTCGAGCCAAGTGCGACATCTGCGATGCGTCACGAGGATTCTTGAACACCACCATGTACTGAGAGTTCAGACTGATGGTACGACTCTCTTTGTTTTTGGAGAACAGGTTCTGTACGAGATACAGCACGGACATGTTCCTGTGATGACTTTTTTTAGTGAACAAGGTCGTGACCCGTTCGTCCGTTTCTGCCATGAGATCGTCTATGATGATGAGGTTCCTCGTTGACGAATCGAACATGCTCGCACTCGGCAACCCTTCCTCGAACCGCACGTCGACCAAGTCCATCGTTGCGTAAGCCTCTTTCCATTCTCCATAACACCACGTGATCCGTTCGGGGGGTGGATCGATCATCGCAGTAGCGTGATGCAGCATACGCGTCACGAAAGTACTTTTGCCGCATCCCGTCGGTCCGGCGACGATGCACGTGAAAGGATGTTTCCACCGCGCGTCCATGGTCGCTTATGAAAGACGACCACAGTGCATCGCCTTTTTCTACACGTCCACCGGACCCGTGCTCACCCCGTCCTCGTGCACCACGCATTTGGCGTAGAAGTAGGTGAGAGCCGCTCGTTCCTGTACGTAAGTCAACACACAGTGATGCACTCGGAACCCGCGGTTCTTTCCACTTCCGCTACGACGGTTGGTGAGCACCTCCAGGAACGCGTTTTTGTCGATGTCGTTGTGACGTTTGCTCAGTCCTTTCGTACTGTATTTGTCGGTGGGTCCGAAACAATAGTACGTCTTGCTACACAACCCCACGAACCCGTCACCGGACCACTTCACCTTGAACAGACCCGGTGTCCTCTTGTCGTACGCCCTGCGCGCCTTACAGCACGCCTCGTCGCCGACCCACGGTCTATTGGAGAGTCGACAGCGCACGTACTCGTTCCGATGGTCGTCGCAACATTCGGACGGCAACCATTCGGCGCGGTGCCGGAAGTAATGTTCTCGCAGTTCCGAGGTCACGAGGGCGTCGACGGACTCGGCGGCCAAGGCCACATAGGCGGAATCTGTATCCATCTCGCAGTACTGAAAGAGAGGGCGCTCCAGGTACCTGTTGATGAAATCGTAATAGAACTGCAACATGCGCATCTTGGCGTACTGTAGAACGAAGAATCCCACGTGTACGGGCAGGGTGTACGTGATGGTTTTCTTGTTCATCTCTATCTCGTACGCATCGTCGACGACGACGTCGAGTTGTCGGAATCGTCTATCGTTGACCATGAGCGATGCCGCCTTCTCCGTGCAGTAGTTGACGTAGCGATGTCGGTCCACGTTGGTGATGGTCTTTCCGTAACCCGAGTTCCCCAGCAACTTCATGGTGTCTGCGATGATGGCCTTGTGCGAGTGGACGTCTCCCTCGCGTCGCGCCGTGGACACTGCATCGCCGAACCGTCGGAAGCATGGGATGGGATCGTACTCGATGACCTGGTACACGTGCGTCACCTCGAGACCGTGGTCCATATACCATCGCAGCAGAGGCGTGGCGAGCAGAATCTTATCACCTCGATAACTGCCCACGAGCATGCGTCTCGGAGTCGCCATGATGTCGTGCTCCTCGGCGTATCGGCGCATGAACGGGCCGAGATCGTCGCGTGTCAGACGGATGTTCTTGAACACGGGCTGCATCTCGGCAAAGTGTTCGCGCAATGCTTCCTGTACGCAAAGGTCACACTCGATCAGACCGAACACGGTTCCGGCACGCACGCCGCTCAGGATCTGCTGCGACGTCATCGTCCATCGCACGTGACGTCGTCGCGGAAATGCAGCATCCAGACACTTTTTCACGACAGCATCTCGTCTCGTCTCTTTCCACTCGCATTCCCACAACTCGACGACCTTGACAAAGTGACGGAGATAGACGGTGTTCTTTCGGGTCTCGGCGAGCAGTTCGGCCATGGGTTTCCCGTTGACCTCGTTGACCTCTTTACCAGTGCACGAGTGACCATGGAAAAAACATCCGTGGAACTGATAAGCCGTTTTCGTCTCGCTGCACCACCCGTCCACCAACAGTTTGCCTATTCTCTTCTCTCTACCGTTGATCTGGTGTCGTATGACGCGTCCCGTGCGTTCGGATTCCCAAGTCAACCATTCCGCAGCCATCTGTCCATAGAGCTGCGCCGATTCGGGTCGGAAGTCGTTCTCTTCCCGTCGTCGCGTGTACCATCCCATAGGCATGTATTGCATGAGTGACCACAAGAACAGGGCGTTGGCATCGTATCCGACGATGGACCGGCACTGACGAGCGGTCTCTCCGTACTCGTTCTGACGTAGCGTGGTGACCCCTTTCTCGTGATAGCGATGAAAAATGAGGGAAGGTCCGCCAACCACGTGATCTTTGACGAGATGATGAAGATCTTTATTCTTCTCGTTGAAGATGGTAAAGTAGGTCTTCTCTGGAAGGTCGTTGAATAGATAGAGCAAGGTCAGACCAGGTACGCTGATGCCTTGCTTGAACATGTCTATGCCACGTTGTTCGTAGAAGGCAAACTGTCTGTCGATGGCCTGCAGAAAGGGAACCACGTCCCTGTTGTTGTACCAAACGAGAAAGTCTCGCAAAGTCGTCATGGCGTTGTCGCGCCAGGCCTTTTGACAACTGGCGTAATCCTCGTCGGAAATACCTTTGTTCTTCAGTCGACTGAAGAAGGCCTGTTTCGATGGAAGTGCGGTATCGTCGAGTCTCTCCAGACGGTCCATGTACTCGTACGGGAAATGACCTTTCGTGATCTCGCATCCGTACGCTTTCAAATACTTGTCGTAACTGAACCCGGGTGCTATGTAATTGGTCATGTCTAGGAATTTCAGCTGATCCGTCGAAAGACACATGAACGTGTTGTTGCGTTTGATAACGAAAAAGGACCCGATACCCTCGTTCTCTTCTTTGTCGTCTTGTTCTTCTTGTTCTTCTGTCTGTGATGTGGACAGGAAGTAGGGTATGAGGAACTGTTTGGTGGCATCGAGATCATACTTACCCGAATTGAACCCGATGACGGGTAACTGATGCATCCATCCATAAAGTTGTCCCTTCAGCTTTTTGTATGGATTGGTCGCCGGACGAGATTCCTTGTCGTTGGCTGATCGTGCAGCCTCCTCCCTTTCGTCCCAGTTCGTCAGTTCCTCTGCGAGTTGTTCCAATACATCCTCGTACGAGTGTTTGATATTGTCGTACGCAGCGTCACTCATCGCTCGTAAGATATCCATCATGGCACTCACCAACTTGTTGGTGTCTCCGTCCGTGACGAGACATTGCACTCGCTCGTGCCCGGGCACGTTGGATGCCACGCTCACGCTCAGTGGGACGTGACGCGCAACCCAGTGGACCTTGTCACTATCCGACGGAAGTTGTTCCGTATCGAACCAACACTCGAAGTCAAAGGTGGCTCGATACGGATAGTAACGCAACGATTCAGCCACACGAATGTTCTCGTCGTCCAGACGTTCGAATACCGATGGAGTCGAATGGTACACGCCACCAGGATAGACTCGACGCACACCCCCCCCCCCGTACACGTGCGCTCGTGCCTACGCAGCATAGATGCTTTTTTCCGTAACGAGTCACCGCACTTCCGACATCAATACGAGTGACAGTACATGCGGACACCCTGAATGAATGAAAAATGTGTCTCGTGAAGGTTGAGATACATTGTTTCGGGGTACTTGCATAACGATCGACGGACCAGTTCGGCGGTCGACTTGTCATCTTCTGCATCCGGTTTGACAAGCTTGTACACGCACACGTTCGTTTGGAACGTGGTCTCTACGCGATAGAGGTCATCCAGCGTGACCCCTGCAAATTCTTCTATGGGTACATGGTCTCGATCGTATGTCTCGTACAGCGTCTTCACAGCCGGTTCCAATCGATATAGATCGCATCCTCGATGCAGGGCCAGACACCGGAAGAGACACAGGTTATCATTGTACCTCTTGTGATGGTTGGGTTCCGTTTCCAGACCGATGACGCTTTTCTTCTTCTTGATGTAGACCGGAAGGGGGGGTCGCCTGTACACATCCTATAGGGTGATCGATGATGCGGTTAACGAAGAAAGTTACATTCGTCACGAGTTCGCACACCCACGCAGAATCCGGTCTTTGATTGATGGCCCATTGCAAGACGTCGGTTTCTCGGATGCGTTCGAGAAAGTCATCAAAGTCCTTGCTGTTGGTGATGAGACTGGGTTCGTCCAGGTAGCGTCCACAGCAATTACACGAGGAATGATAGTACTTGTATTGACCCGTGTTCTTGTTTCTCAGAACGAACCCGTAACTGAGGTTAATCTTGAACGCATTGGTCTGTTCCTGGAACATGATCTTCAAAGACGGTTCTAGGACGGTCGTGTCTAGCGTGGTTAATCTGTAATCGTACCTGCATTGGAGAGGACCTCTCGACACGTGGGTCCTTATAGCAGACCAGTGCGCACGAACGACATCTAGCAACTCCGTCGACAGAGTGTCGGAGAAGGGAAGTCGATCGGGTGGTTCTAAGGGGTCTTCTTCGGTAACGAGTGGGTGGTGGGATGGGGTAGTGTCTTCTCTTTTTGATCTCTTTGGTGCTGGCGGCTCGGTGACGTCGGCACACGCGGTTCGTGCGTGTATGGTCAGATTGCGACGTCTTTCGAACTTCCGTCCACATTTCTTACACGTGTAGACGGTGGTGTTTCTACTACTACTACTACTACTACTACTACTACTACTACTACTACTACTACTACTACTACTACTACTACTACTACTACTACTACTACTACTACTACTACTACTACTACTACTACTACTACTACTACTACTACTACTACTACTACTACTACTACTACTACTACTACTACTACTACTACTACTACTACTACTACTACTACTACTACTACTACTACTACTACTACTACTACTACTACTACTACTACTACTACTACTACTACTACTACTACTACTACTACATACCGACCTTACGTGACGCTGTAGGTTGTCCAATCTCCCGAAGGTGGTACCGCATTTCTCGCATGCGTATTTCGCTCTCTTTGCATGGTCGCTAGGTGGTACCACTATTGGTGGTGCCAGCGAGTATGAATGAAGGTCGCAAGATGGCGTCGAGTGATGACTCTGCACGTGACGTTGTAGTTCTGCACACGTGTCGAAGGCGAGCCCACAGTGACGACATTGATGTCTTTTCATGACGATGACCACATCTACAACTGAGAGAGGATGGGCCCTCAGTACATCTATATAATGCGTGCGGGGTGGTGGGGGTATTTCTATATTTACTAATAAGACGTCAATGTATGATAAGAAGACGCGTTCCTGTGGCAATGGCTACTATTGTCCACTATGTCCACTATAATCGACTACGGGTTCCCTTTCGACTATGGTAGAGGGGTGTCACTCGTAGGAATAACAATGATGCTACAAGACGTTTTTTTTTAAATATAATACATATGTTGTGTATGATATATATACTGTACTGGTATGAAACGATAGACTTCTCTATATATAAGATGATGACATATGATGGCGGTTTGTGGGTTTGTTAATACCGCAACAGTGACCAGTAGCTTGCGAACGTTTACCGTCGCGCCAGAGGCTAGTATGATGGAATTGACTTGTGGGTTTTTACACCACGACAGAGGTCACGTGCGTGAATAATGAATTATATATATATATATAGAAGTCGGTCTCTTTATACATAAAGAATACTATATACATATTTCATTGATAAAATACAAGAGGATAAAGAAAAAATAAATGTATTGAAACAAAATGCATCACATCAAGTCAATAATGATATATAAGATTAAAGACAATATATAAGATTAAAGACACTAACAACAATTACTACTTACTTAGTCTACAGCTAATGATATATAAGATTAAAGAATATGATTAAAGACAATAATATATAGGATTAAAGACAATAATGATATATAAAAGACACTAATAACAATTACTAACTAAAGAATAAGATTAAAGACAATAAAGACACTATTAACGTGTGTGTGTGTGTGTGTGTGTGTGTGTGTGTGTGTGTGTGTGTGTGTGTGTGTGTGTGTGTGTGTGTGTGTGTGTGTGTGTGTGTGTGTGTGTGTGTGTGTGTGTGTGTGTGTGTGTGTGTGTGTGTGTGTGTGTGTGTGTGTGTGTGTGTGTGTGTGTGTGTGTGTGTGTGTGTGTGTGTGTGTGTGTGTGTGTGTGTGTGTGTGTGTGTGTGTGTGTGTGTGTGTGTGTGTGTGTGTGTGTGTGTGTGTGTGTGTGTGTGTGTGTGTGTGTGTGTGTGTGTTCACAGCAACCAAGGGTTGATACACGCAGTGTTGACAGTGGCTTCGGCTACTGTCAGAGGTGTATGAATTGTTCTATGCATATGTTGAGCGAGGTGGGGTGGTGGTGGTGGTGTGTTTATGAGCAATATTTTGTAGGAAAGACGCGTTAATTCGCAAGGAATACAATGTAAGTGTCGATGGTAGCGTTTACACACTAGAGGTGCCACTACAATACTGGAACAAACGAGGTCACTATATTTGATGAGATCACTATTGGAAATTAGACAGTATGTTGTTTTTAATATGTTAAGGTATCGTATTAATTAGGTATACTATAGTAGGTTATCTTCCTGGTGACTAATAACTAACGAGGTATATGTAACGAAATTACTATTGGAAATTAGACAGTATGTTGTTTTTAATGTTAAGGGATCGTATTTAGTTACATATACTATAATCTTCCTGGTGTGTGATAATGGAACTAACGAGGTCACTATATGTCTCAATCGAAAGGACCAAACATAATGAAAGATTATACATTGTGTTTAATTATTATACATTGTATTTGTTTAACTGTATAATGAACAAACACAATAAGGCGTATACACAATTTGTATTGCTTAATAAGCAAGGTACAGAATAGCAACATGTGTACTATTATTATATTTAAGTATACATTTACTAGAGATTTAAATGATCCAGTTTAACCTGAACACCTGCAGGTGAAGAAGTTGATTTTTAAAGTCATGCTACTAGGAATTTGGATCCAGATTATAGCATTTTTATGGCAGGAAACAGTTCGTTTACACAATACTACCTTGGTACTGATATTAATGAAATCTAATAATGATTATACTTGTGAGTTTTCCTCCTTTAAATACTTGAAGTCTGTCAAAAACTCTTAGTAAATTGAATCATTACTTATCACTGATTGTCATAGGGTTAACCAAAAGATGGTTAATAAATGAAAAATATATTGATGAGTTGACCGACTTCAGAAGTATTCGTCTTTCATGGACTTCAAAGAAGGGATGAGGAGTATCCACAAATCTTATTACTATTTTGAAATACCAAAACTTAATATTATAACTGCGTATTTAGAATGTATGTTTATTGAAGTTAAGACTTGATCTAAGAAATTAATAATTGGTGTTATTTCTCGGTCAGTAAACATAAATATTACTGATTTCACTAATCAAAACACTAACATTTTGCAAGTACTCAAAGTTGTGAAAAGTGTTTAATGGTGACTCCAACATCATTTTGCTTAACTATGATAGCCTACATAGATACAATGTCACAATCACTCCAACCACTTTCACAGCAATAGACAATATATTTGGTGAATATTACCAAATGCACAGAATAATTTATTCAGACATTTCGGATCATTTCCCCAAAAATTAGATAATAAAGGAAAGTTAAGAAACCAGGATATGTAATGAACAGCGTAAAGATGTTGAAGAAGGTTATACAATATGTCATAAAGAAGTATACACTTTCATGAAGTGATGAGTTCTTAGTTGAAGATATATTTACACACAAAAAATAATATTGCTGATAAGTTGAATGAGTATTTTACGAATTTAAGCATTGCAAAAAGAAAACAATTATATCAAAGGTTCCTGATGACTATCTGTATGGAGTTTATAAAATTGAAATACAGAAACTTATCGAGCATGTCAAAAAAAAATTGTCAGGGGATGGGGTGGCATAAAACCGAACATCATTAAACAAGGTTATTCCAGTTTGCTTGAACCACCATATTGTTACCTTATTGTTTGACAATAGATATGTTCCAGATCAGCAAAAATTTTCAATATAGTTCCCATTTTCAAGAATGGTGATGTTACATTAATAAAAAGTTATTGACCTATTTTTATGTTGTGTTCAAAGATTTTTTCTAGATTAATATGTGTTGCGGCATTGGAAAACCAGTCATTGTCCAAAACAATTTTAAGTGTTTTTTAATTTAATGCATGGAAAGTAACACCCTTTCTCATTCCAAAACAGTTTAGTGTATTCAAATGCTCCCACTAGAATCAAAGTTACAAGAATTTAAAGAGGGCACTCGTCAAAAACTATTTATGGAGAAAAAAATTACTTGTAAAGTCGAAAATCATCACAATTCATGTCAAAACAAAACGCTGCCACAGTATAACAACTTATCCATTGTTATTAGTATAACCATGTCCAATCCAGTGAAGCAAATGTAGATAGGTCTGTTAGCTTCGGTACACTAAAACTATTATTAAATTCTGATGGTTACATTTACAATAAAAAATTACTTGTAAAGTTGACAGTCTAGAATCATGATACTTCACGTGAAAACAAAACTTCACCACAGTTTAATAAATTATGTATTGTTATTACTATATCCAATCCAGTGAAGTGAATGTAGTAAATTTTTTATTTTTTTGTAAAAACAAAACATTTATATTAATAACCAACACCCAAGAGGTGGCAATGTCTTCTTGTGATTAGCTCTGAAAAGTACCGTTGTTGTGTGGCTCAGTGCTTCCAAGTGACAGGTGACAGGTCACAGACACACTGTCACACGGTCGTTCACGTTCGACTCAAATAAGTCAGAGTCATCGTCAGTATTGCCGATTGGGCATGTCCCAAAATAATAACTCGCAAATTCATTGAGCTTGATTCTCCGCTTGCGACATTCTGCATGTTCATCAACGTCAATGCGTAGAGACAACGAGCAAGTTCGTTCGATCCAATCACGGGCCCAACCATAGACGCAGCCATCTTGGATTTTTCGAAAATTGTAAACACGAAACGGAATTCGTCCTGTAGTCTTACATTTCCAATTAAATCCGCTTCGACAACAGGTTATGCAGTTGAGTAATATATACAGATATAAACCACAGCAGCATCAAACTAAACTAATCACTAATCGATCTACACAAACACTCTAATCCAACTTTCTTGCGCACTGCCACTGGCACCGCGTGATTTATAAATAGCTTTCGAATGGGGTGCTATATAAATAGATTTGACAATTACTGACCAAGGTTGTAAGCCTTCGCAAAATAGTGCGCATTTCATTTTAAAATACAGCAATTTAGAATGAACTCTACAAAAACACAAAAAGGTACATTATACGTAAATATGCTAACTTAAACATCGTAGTAAAATAGACCCAGGCCCAGGGACCAGGCAATGTCAGTTACAGTGGCGCGTATTCACGATTATGATGCGTTTACGTGAAATTTCGCCTAGTGACTTCCGACTGGTTTTTCTACACATATAATAGATTAATTAAATATATTAAAAACATAACATACTGTCTAATTTCCAATTTGAATTTTAAATGGGTATTCTACTGACTTGAATATATAAATATTAATGAGTAATATTATCATCTTACCTGTTGAAGTTGCATCAGGTCCAACTCTCTTTTCGTATGCAGCATTTTCTGAGCCATGGCCCATTAGGCAGTCGAGTCCCAATACACGGGTATTTAAAGACCCCGACTAACGAGACTCACAACCCCGCACGTCGACAGATTAGCCACTCACAAAGCGCATGTCGATAGATTATCCAATCGTAACACGTTGGTGATGCGAAGGACGGGTGAAAACATTTCTAACCGCCTGTGTAACGTTTTCTAACTGCCTGTTCGAAGTTGCACATACGCGTTTTCTCATCAGCAACAACAGACTCGCCTTATGACCCTCGCTCTTATTTTATGAGTTCAATGGTCACAGGAATGTTACGTTATGTCACCGTCTGACGGTTCACAACAGCTGGCTCGCGTTGAGTTGCGTTGTGTTGTGAGTTAATTGACAGCAGGAATGCTTACCGTAAAACGGTCCGCCACAGTTGTGTCGCTTGAAGTTAAAACTAAAATAAAAATAACAATTAAAATTAAAGTTGAAGTTGAAGTTGAAGTTGAAGTTGAAGTTGAAGTTGAAATTGAAATTGAAATTGAAATTGAAATTAAAATGAACACACTCCGTTAGGGTCAGGGGTCACCACTGATGAGGTCAGGTCGGGATCATTTCAAAAAGTTGGGGTTACGACGGTTAGGGTTAGCTCCAGTTCGAAGTTGTACATACGCGTTTTCTCATCAACAACAACAGACTCGCCTTATGACCCTCGCTCTTATTTTATGAGTTCAATGGTCACAGGAATGTTACGTTATGTCACCGTCTGACGGTTCACAACAGCTGGCTCGCGCTGAGTTGCGTCGTGTTGTGAGTTAATTGACAGCAGGAATGCTTACCGTAAAACGGTCCGCCGTCCCAATTAAAATTAAAATTAAAATTGAAGTTGAAGTTGAAATTGAAATTAACACACTCCGTTAGGGTCAGGGGTCACCACTGATGAGGTCAGGTCGGGATCATGTCAACAAGTTGGGGTTACGACGGTTAGGGTTAGCTCCAGTCGCCAGAGGGCGCTCTAGGGGTATATAGGTCGCCGCCAGGGGGCGCTTATGATATCCAGAAGGCTCTGCGACCGGAAGTCACAGGGACCCTCCCTACTGGGCGACTCTTTGGCTCGGTCATTGGAGCACTATAACTACTATCGCTCCCTGGAGATGGGCTATGAAAGCTGGACGCCGGACCAAGAAGTTATTTTAATTTAAATAATAATATTGACCTAGCAAACATCAAGAAAAGTGTATTCAATAGACATGTGTGTATAGTCGACTTTGTAACCGCAAATTAAAAACGTACATCCTAATAAATCTTCTTATATCATCAATAGACAGGCCTGTACATCTTACGGTGCATGTGGTATGAAAGCCGGACGCTGGCGCTGGATGTTCTGTTATGATTAAATATAGTATTTAAATAAATGTATGCTCTTTGAAATGAGGTATGATATATTAGTAGTATACTCTATAATGTATATGTGCAGTGGTAATTATTTTGTTCTCATTATTGTGGACCCGAACAGCAGTATGACACACTGGAACCTAACTGAATATGCGGTTATGATAAATCAGAGCACTGTACTGTTTAAATAAATGTATGCTCTTTGAAATGAGGTTGTATGATATATTAGTAGTATACTCTATAATGTATATGTGCAGTGGTAATTATTTTGTTCTTGTTATTGTGGACCCTGACCGCAGTATGACACACTGGAACCGAATATGCGGTTATGATAAAACAGAGCACTGTACAACTTGGTTGACTCGATGTTGGAAGGACTAGGAAAACACTTGGAGTTATCCATGTGTCCAAGCAGTGAAGTCGTGTTAACGTAGGCGCCTACCGTAAAATCAACTTATGGGTCTGCCATTAATTAACATTTTGGCCAACTTTTACTGAAATGACATTACTCCTTGTGGGTGAAATTTTGGTTTTGATAAACATTTAGTAAATTTTGCTGCTGACGTAGCCAGGGTTGTTTGATTTAAATCATTTGATTGAAATCATTGATTTAAATCACTCCAAAAAAATAATTGATTTATGATTTGTTTTTTTTACTTCCGATTTTTTAACCGCTGATTTATATGAATTTAACACAACTAATTGTTTACAAGCATCGAAATCAACAAAGTTTTGTATGTTTATTAAAACAAAAGCACAAAGTATGCACACTTGTGTAGTTGTATTGTCATCAGATAGCATGATAGTCAAATATTTTATGACATTGTGTATGTTTGACCTATTCCCTTTCTGAATGCAGTGAAGCCACACAAACTTGTCTTCCTGAGGAAGTATCTTTTCAAGTCAGAAGCCCTGAGTTAAAGTCCACTTAGAGCTTTGCTAGTTGTTACAAATTTGTTACCATTATGTTGACCTAAGTGAGACAATCTGGGCTACAATTGTTTAATACTGTACCAGTTTGCAGTGTGGTTGGAGATCCTTAGAGTACACAGAGCTCTGGACAGGTGCTAATCCACCCTCTCAGCAAACAATAATTATCACTGCAACAGCCACAGATACACAGCATGCTTTCCTTTCCAAGACAGATTATGCCATGAAGTCCATTGATTAAACATTGGATAGATCAATTGGATTGATCAATTTAATTCATGATGTTTGTACTTTTATACAAATATATTTTTTATCCTGACTTATTTTATATATATATACGTCATGTATGTATATTTATATATATTTGTTTCACTACGTGTACCTCTTTTGTTCAACATGTGTGTATATTTATGTTTTTTTTACTTGTATGTATATATATGGGCTCTTGCCTGAAATAAAACATTATTATTATTATTATTACTACTATATTATTATGCAAATACAGGGGGTGAGGCCTTGTGGACATTGTCTAATGTCTTTATATAAGCAAAAATCATGTACCCTCTGTTAAGACAAGTACCCAAATCGATTTGAATAGAACACGTTTGAAAGAGTTTATAAATATAAACAACTATATAAATGTCTATATACCAGATTAAAAAAAAAAAAATATGATTTAATTTAAAAAAATCTTATTTTGTTTATTTAAAAAAAATCATTATTTTTGTCAACCCTGGACGTAGCTAATTAGTCAAACCACCAATTATGTTACTCCGCCTAACGATATTTGCCCTCTACGACAGTCAACATGTGATTTTTGCTGGGTGGGGGAAATAATGGTAACCATTGGAGGTGGGTGTATGTGAGATGGTGTAGGTGTGTGGCGGTACACTCACGCACTCACGCATGCACAACACGACAGGTAGTCAAATAAATGTGTTAAATATTAAAAGACTGGGCCTGGCTTTCATACTGCATCTCGTTGTTCCATGGACTTTGAAGCAATCAGGGGCATCCACAGGCTTTTTCCAAAGGCGGCAAACAATTCTGCTGTATGATTTTGACCAGAAATCTTTACCCTTAACCAAAAATGTCTACTTTCAATGAAAAAAAATGATATAATTGTGTATAATTAATTAACAAATATACTAGATGATCTACTTAATACAAACAGTAAACAATCTACTCATCATAAAAGACCTAATTTAAAAAAAAAAAATCCAGGTACATGTGCCCCCCATTGCCCCCCTCCGGATGCCGATAATAGCAATTTCGGCGCAGTGTGGTATGTCTCGCCTGTCCACTGGGGCTGTTGACCAATGGTCAATTCCGCCACCGATTTCAGTGTGTGTGTGTTCAACTGGGTTCCATCTCTCACTAGCTGAAGTGTTTATGTTGAGGTCAGACTATTCTGACACGATGCACGGAACTGTTTTCAAAAGTGCTCGCTATTCAGTAACTCGGTGTTGTACCGAAAGCATTTCAATGAGTGCAACTTCTCGATTGCACCCAAAACATCGAAGATTTGTCTGAGGTCGAGTTTGGCGACGAGCAGTCGGTGATCGCTGTTGAGCAACGTGCCGGTGTATGACTGAGAGTCCGTTAGAAGATTTTTATATGGCTGTCGGTAGATGACAAGTCTAATTGCTAAATAAAAATTAAACTGAAAATAAATATACTTGAGAATTGTAATAAAATAATTGTCTCCTTTTGTGTATTGTGCGTGTCACAATTCAAAGGGTACATTGCTATTAGCTCCGTGGTCAGAATTATATGTAGACAAATAACCCTTGTTACATTTTCTATGAGGTCGCTTTTCAATGGTTCTATGACTTTACACCCTATGACATTACCTCGCGGACAATATTCCCCAGAGGGGAATGTCCCAAGGAGTAATGGATACGTTATCCCCCTACAATAATCCCGCCCTATAAATGCCATACCTGAATCCTGAAACACATTACAATAGTGTGTGCCTAAAACTAAAACACAACAAATGCTACTCGAAGAAAACCTCCACAAAACCCCTATTCAAAGCCCTAATAATAACAAATACTAACACCTAAAACAAATCATAAATCTAATAAACATATCATTTAGGGGTATTATCCTAGTGTGGAGTTATTGTCCGGGGCTAATGACCTTGGGGCAATGTCAATGACCTAAAGTCACTTCTAATGTAATTTATCAAAAAACTTAAATAAGATTGGAACACTGATAATGTGCAACTATTCATTTTGTTCAAAAGATTTATATGTGCGTTTAAGTTGCCACATATCAAATTAATACTGCACATAAGAGCTATGACATTTTAATGTTACCTTATTGTTGTCTTCTGTTTTAGAACACACCACACAAGCGTCACCATGGCAACGGTCCCACCAGCAGTCATCGGCCAGTTAAATGATGTTGAGTACATCAACTGGCTGAAGGCTGCTAGGGCCGTTCACCGCACGGCTGAAGGCCTCCGATCGTTCTGCCAGAGTGAAATGATCGCCTTCCACAACTCCCTGGTGACCCACTGTGGTAGCACACGATGCAGTGTGCCTTGCACAAATGCAGACCTTGTGTGTAGCAGAGGCAACTGGTCGGTGGCCTGTAGCAGCAGTGGCAGCGGTGTCTGCTCACAGTGGCTGGCTGGAATTGTGGCAAACCTACCCTGGGTTGGATTCAAATTGACCTTCAATAACAGTAATATCAACGAGTGGCCCATTGAACCGTGGCAAGTTGCCAAACTGTTCATGGCTCAAGGTCAAGACCCGACTAGTGTTTCTTCAAACGACACTGATGCCTCGGGCATATTACAGCTGCTCACCAATTGCAAGCACTTCAGTGCGGCTTTGAGAAGAAAAGCTGATGCTGTAAGTTGATATATATATATATATATATATATATATATATATATATATATATATATATATATATATATATATATATATATATATATATATATATATCGATTTTTCCAATAACATCAACAATCAGTGTTAATAATATGTTTTAAACTTAAAGAATCTATCAATTTGAGTGTGTGTGTACATTATATATATATATATGTGTGTGTGTGTGTATGTATTTTCAAAATTAAGGCCTTTCTATCGGCGGCTGCCGAACCAAAATGCTTCCTGCCGATTCAGTTCGATTCAGCCAAATTGTGCAAGTTATGTGCAAGACAGCAAACTTTTGCAAGTTATCGGCCCCCTACCCAGCCAATTCATTCCATTCCAGCGGCCACGGCTGGGTCGGGCTGTATCAGTGATTCACATTGCATTACTTACTAATCTATGCTAATTTTGTGACAAACTACTTCATCCTTGTCAATGACCTATCCAGCGACATATGTGGAAAGATTAACATGACTAAAACTATATATTATTATTATAATATATTAAACCGAAAACAGCATTCAAAACAATATATTTATTCATGCTTTGAGTCAAATTAAATTAAAATAAAATTGTTTATGTATTCAATGATACGAGCAATGCGGTGGTATGTATATGTACGTACACGTGAACCCAGTGTGGTTTAATAGTTTGTTGTAGTTTGTGAAATGTTCTTGTAATAAACAACATTCACACTTTGAAATGCAGGTGAAAAAGGTGCGCAACGACATTATGCACAGCTCAACAATGAAGGTTACAGCAGCCGATCTGTCGTTGTACATACAGTTGATGGTCAAGTTACTGGAGGACCAGCGACAACTGCGGAGTGACCCAGATGCTCAACAGGCTGTCCTCGACATCCGACAGGTACGTGAAAAACATTGTATTTATCAACTTTTGATTGATTATAGAATTATATCAGTACTACAATATCAGCGTGGTTATGGTTGTGTGTGTGTGTATGCAGCGGGAAAGCAGGCCAGTAGGCTGGCTGGTACTACTGCAGGCATATGGGTGATTGCTGACTATACATGCATGCATGTACACACACACATATATATATATATATATATATATATATATATATGTATATATATATATATATGTATATATATATATATATATATATATATATATATATATATATATACATATATATATATATATATATATATTTATATATAATATATATATATATAAATTGATCACACACATAAACAGTTTAATAAATAAATTTTTCTAGATCGAAACCACGACCCTTGATGTGAGAGATGCTGCGTTTCTCACACAAGAACGCCAGGCTTGGCAACAAGTGAATTCTGACATCAGACAGGTAAATACTAAACTCTGGTTACTTGTGTGATATTCACAGTGCAGCAGTCGTCCACATGAAATGTGTAATTGGGAATATGTTGAACGTTCTTTGATTTTGTAATGTTTAGCCAGAAATGATCACATGTGAACGTAACAGATGAATCTATTGGTGCAGTGTTGTGTGAGATACTTAACAGAAGGGAAATCATATATTTCCATGATTGACCAACATGAATATATAGAGTGTTGTATACTCACAAAGTATAAGTGCCATAAATAGGTAAATGTAATACGTATCATGCTATGTTAAGATCGTCAACTGTGATGTCAAATCTGTATGATATTCTGAACATCACCAATTCCATTGTAATGTTGAACATTAAGGATATGTTGAATGTCCAGGATATTACTGGACTGGCCGTAATACTGAACTTTGTGACCACCATATATGTCATCAGCGTAAATATTGAGTTTTTAATACCCTGCGTTCCACTGGTTCTTGTTTTTATTTTTCATGATATTCAGAAACTCACGGCTTCTAACTTTGCACTGCAAAAACGTCTGAGTGCGGACGTCGCAGAAGTAAAAAGAACATTAAAAAGTGAGTATATTTTAAGATTCACAGCATAACGTGTAACCTTCGATTACATACGCCACACACCACATGACACACCTAATTAACGGAAGATTGAAGCTGGTGAAGGTATGTATCATAATTAATGTTGAGCATCTTAGTCGGTAGTCTCAACCACAGTATTTATTGTGCTCAGAGAGGAGGGTAGAAGGAAAAGAAGAAGACCGAGATTGAGATGGGAGGACAGAGTGAAGAGAGGTTTGGCGGGAGTTGGACGACAGGGGAGAATGAGAGCGATGGATGGGCAGGGGAGATGGCTGGGAAACTGGATCTTATTAGGGAAGATTTGGCAGGAGTAGGAGGGAGGGGAGAATGAGAGCGAGGGATGGGGGAGGGGAGACGGCTGGGAAGATTTATGTGTGAGGGGAGAATGAGTGTGAGGATGTATGAAACAAAACCGAGGACGACATACTGGCAGTGACCACTCTCATTGCTAGCATATGAAAAGGTTGGCTTGGCGATAATGTTCTGAAAAAAGCTGGCAAGTTGAATGAGGCCTCGTAACACCAGTTATAGTAACCACAACATACAGACTAGTCAGTTAATAGAACGTTGTCAAGTGCTGGAAACAACAAACAAACAAATGTTCTCACGCATCTAGCCTCGTTGTGACAAATACACACAGGGCAAATTAGATGACTTTTGATATGTCGTTCAATATGCTATTCCACAAATATCCTGCAAAGTTGTTTTTGTTCTATGTATGCCCTGTTTGGTCCATTTATGATCTAGTGCTCCTGGACTATTTGGTAATATATTCTTTAGCAGTAAACAAAAGACGAAACTTGTTTAATAATTGCACCCCTAGCATGGGCGGATCCAGACCCTGGAAAGGGGGGTGCACACCTGACCTGTCCATTCATGCTGCTTTCTGTAGGTGAAGTAAAAGGGATAACTCACAAAGATGCTGCATGTACAATGTAATTTCACTAAAACACAACTTCAGCTTAAAAGTACATCAATTAAAACAATACATAGTAAAATTAGTTAGACAAAACTATGCAATATAAAATAATAATATATAAGACCAAAATTATCAATTGAAATATTTAGCTGGTGGATACTAACTTGTGTATCCCTCCCACCAGATGACGATTACACCACAAGTGCAACCGATTACGGCTACGATTACAATTACTACTAAAATGTAGTTCTAGATCATAATTGTTGTATGATTTGTTAGTTCCTGTCATCTTAGAGTGACACATGAAGATAATGCAAGTACAATGTTATAACTCTTAAAACACGGCGATGCGCATCTTCATGATAATTATACAATGAGTAATATTCAAGCAATTAATGAGGTTGGCAGGTCAAGCAACAATATTAAAAAGAATGTTTCACATTGTTTAATGTTTGTATTGTCAACAAAGATCAACTCTTCGAAGAACATTAAAATAACACAAAAACTATCTCTGTATGTCACCTAGGAGAGGAGTAAACACATGGAAGGTTGTGAGGTAGTCACGGTTGGGGCAATATTTGGTGATCTATATCTGGAACGAATTGGTCAATTCTCACGGTAAAATTTATTCATGACTGTAAGCAACACACCAAGTGTCATGAAAATCAAAGTTTTGTCATTTCCTTATTTATTGTTGGTGTACATGAAACAAAGCTGTTATGTGATTGCGTTAGAGATGCAACTTCTGTCTAGTCTGATATACCATGACTGGAAGTTTAAAAATGGACTTATTTAACTCTTTTGGAATAAAAGAAGATACATAGGTTTGTGACACAGATTTAGGTATAATACAATATTGAACACATTTTGAACACATTTGGAACACATCAATAACTTATAATATACGCAACTATTTGTAATAATCTCTACAGGAAAGTTAACAAATTCAAAATGTCAAGTTTTACAATTCTAGTTTGTTACACCCCTGAGCTCGGGTTCCGGAGAATTTAGGCCCTCTAGAATGTTATATTATATTTATACTAGTTATGTTTTTTCAAATAAACACCCGCTACAAGTTCTCTATATTTATACTCTGGCATGTCATTACAATTGTCATTGTATCGATGGGAGCTGCCTGTGTTGGTTGGTTGGTCACTTGGAGGAGGTGGGCACATAATGGTCAAATACGACTGGATTTGCATTCAGGCATAAGTGGGCAGAACATTTTCCCAACTTTCTCAACCATTCAAATCAATACCCATGATGCCTCACTTCATTGTGGGATGCACGCATGATGTCAGAGTACGCCTACCCTCATGCTTGAATCGCCACTGTCCTATTACTTTGTCATTCCACACACAACTTAGTATCTATCCAGAGCACAGGGATATAATTGGTATATGTTGTGCTCTTTTGTATAGATTTATACAATATGAACATTTCTAAGAATGAAAACTTGAAATAACACAACAGGTTTAGCTGCACTATAAATGACACCACGATGAGTGGGAACCTTCCCATCAATAAAATAGTATCTATTAAATGAGTTACCAATTTAGGGTTTGTTTGTTTGTTTGTTGCAGGATCCAAATGTCTCCTGTTGACCTATGGGCTCTTTTTCGTAGTCACGTTGGTCTTTGCTGTCTTTCTATATGGTAAGATGTGGTTAAATATAATATTATTTAATTATTGATACTATGGTTTATAATGGGATATTTCTTTTGAAGGTGGGTAGGTATACATGCAACCATTCATGCTTGTATGTAAATATGCAGGCATGTAAATATTTTAATGAAATCACCATCTTAATTTAGATTTCCTGTTAATGTCCTGACAGTAACAATGCAACAAAGTAATAAATTGGAGAAACTATTTTAAAAAGTGATGTAGTAAAATATAGAATTAAATATGTTATGTCACGTGTCATACTGATAAATTAGTTTGCCATAATATAGAATTAAATATGTTATGTCACATGTCATACTGATTAATTATTTTGCCATACTATGTGTCAACCACTGAAAAAGTGCAATTTATGGGATGTGTGGGTGTAGGATGACATTAGCTACAATACAAAGCTATATATTCAATTATTCATCTATCATGTTTAGCCTGTCAAAATATGTCCTGCTTTATAGGAAATATCATTAATTCGCAAATAGTGGAAGGCTGTATTAGATTAACCATTTTGCATTATTTTGATCTAGGATCCAATCATATTCATAAGTCAGAATTGTTTTTAGTCACATAAACTATGATTATTAATATTAGTCAGTCACGTTAGGCCGAAATAATATATCTAGTATACATAGTTAATGATATGTAGCTGATTCAAACATGGTCCATAAACTAGCTCCAACAGTAACACTAACTAACTAACACTTGGTGTGGGGTAAGTTGAGACACAGCGTAAATGCTTTATTTGTATAATTTGCATAGGCCTTCTACTAAAACTCCACTAAAATTCAGCCAACACATCTATACAATTTGTACAACACGTCACTGACAACTCAACAAACTTATTTAATAAGTCAACAAAATTAATATAGACATATAGGCACATTGTAACCAGTGTAACTAATGGCTAATATGTTGCCTTGTAGCTATCCGATGTCCCAATTTGCTTGGAAACATGAAATCATTATGTATTTTGGAGTGAAGCAGCACTTGGCTTCGTTCTTCAACCACTGCTTAACTAATCTCCCTTGGGTCTTGGGTGACTCTTCTAACCCCAACCACTGCTTAACTAATCTCCCTTGGCTCTTGGATGACTCTTCTAACCACAACCACTGCTTAACTAATCTCCCTTGACTCTTGGGTGACTTTCTAACCCCAACCACTGCTTAACTAACGTCCCTTGGGTCTTGGATGACTCTTCTAACCCCAACCACTGCTTAACTAATCTCCCTTGGCTCTTGGGTGACTCTTCTAACCCCAACCACTGCTTAAATAATCTCCCTTGGCTCTTGGGTGACTTTCTAACCCCAACCACTGCTTAACTAACGTCCCTTGGGTCTTGGATGACTCTTCTAACCCAAACACTGCTTAACTAATCTCCCTTGGCTCTTGGATGACTCTTCTAACCCCAACCACTGTTTAACTAATCTCCCTTGGGTCTTGGATGACTCTTCTAACCCCAACCACTGCTTGACTAATCTCCCTTGGGTCTTGGGTGACTCTTCTAACCCCATTTCAGCAAAACAATTTAGTTTTCTTCTTAGTAATGCACGAAGTGGTATAAAATAATCTTCTGTGCATAGTTACATCATTTGTAAGTGCACAGAAAATAAAGTCTATTCACATGCGATGATAGCTTACACACCAGCAGCCATTAATCACAATAACCAAAAGTTGTGAGAAAATCAAAAAACATATTTTTAGCTCAAACTTTCTGATCGTTGTGACAAATGGCACCTATTTTGTGTCAATCATGGTATAATAACATGTTCAATCACTCGTGGTACCAAGTAACTGTCTTAATTTCCTGGGAAACATGGGTAGCTCAACTAACCCAGTGGCTCAAGTTACACTGCCCTCCCCTACTTCCAGTCAGACAATGTAATGAACTCTATATGATGATCTTCAGTTCACCACATCTGAATCTGAGTGCACTGTTCAGACAAGAATTGAAATATATTTGAAACTGTTGGACAGAAATACCCATGTGACGTGACATAAATAGCAAAACATTCATACCAGTTCTTTTCATAAGAATTTCCCATAACTAGTGTACTTTCTTTTTTTGTAATTTGATGAAAATTGCTTCAATCACAAACGATAAAAAGACACTTATTAAAGTGTGCTTCTATGCGGAACTATAGTTCCCTATAGAGGCACAATACCTAATTTCCTTTGTCTATTAATTCCATCTGATATTATGTTTCCTGCATTGTCAGCAGTGGTTCGATATTATATCTTAGTGTCTTTGTTCTCCTGATATCAGCATATCTGGTAGATGCTCTGTTCTCTATTCTTGCTCTTCTTGACCCATCATTTAATGCATTGAGCTTCAATAATAGAAACCATCAGTTTTACATAATAATATGGAAATAACAGCCACTTGTGGGGAACTCGTTGTAGTGTCAAACTTATGTGTTGACAGACACTAATGTAACAAACAACCAAAAGGTGGGGAACTTAGGATGTTTCTAATTAATACACGAACACACGAATACATTTGCACGCACGCATACACGCACAATCATGATTGTGTCAATGTTTTAGGAAAACTTGTGAAGCACGACGGACGCTTACAAGACCACGACCGCCGCTTTGGTGAAGATCAAAGTAAGCCAAGTTTTATTGACAATATTGTTTATGGAAAAATATTGGGGCCAAAATTACATCATGCTTCATAATACGTTCCAAAATAAATTGTGATACTTCTATTGTACATTAAGCATAATATGAAATTCAGAACCCATATTGTGAAACCCAGCAACCATAATGTGAAACTTGTAACCATTATGTGAAACCCAGGAACCATACTATAAATTCCAGTTTCATGATACGAAGTATAGCATATACATGTAATACGAACCGGCAAACTCCCCACTAGTGGCGCCACATAGTGAACGTAATGTAACTCATAATTTCACCCAAACTCCCACCAGTGGGCCACATAGCGAATGTAATGTAACTTATGTAAGTCATGATTTCACCACTGCCACGACTTACATTTGATTTACAGATTCTGCTCATCGTCATTTCGTTTGGTAAACTCCTAATTTTGTCAATACATCTCTAAATTTCAATTGCATACAATTGTGGGAAGTGTTTGTGTGAAAAATGTGTATAAGAACAAAATAACGTTTGCTTTTATTTGAAACTATGTTATGTATATTCAAGTGCACAGCTGCAATAACATAAAAAGTTGTAAACAGCAATCACGTTGCCATGCCAACCAATCATTTATACCATTCCGCACTGTCCAGTTTGAATTCATAATCAAGTAGTGGCAGCGATGACATGCTAAGTGGCGCCACTGTCGGGAAGTTTGGGTGAAATCGTGAGTTACATTACATTCACTATGTGGCGCAACTGGTGGGGAGTTTGCCAGTTCATATTATATGCCATGTTTCATATCATGGTTTCTGGGTTTCATATTATGGTTTCTGGATTTCATATGGTTTCTGGGTTTCATTTTATGTTTACTGCACAATGGACGATTCACAGTGCAATTTGGAACGTAGCATGATGCAATGTTGGCCCCAATATCATTCCATTTTTGTTACACTTAAAATGAATTGTTATCCAACACTGATGTTTGTTGTGTGAAATAAGTATTATTGAACAAATGTTGTCAAATCGGTGGTTTATGATTCCATGTTTTAAAGTTTACTATTACTGGCCTTTTTCATGTAATGGGCTAGCATATGATTGAGACAGTGTCATTTCGTTATTGTTGGAATTGGCTTTCATAACTCATACATATACAATAATACTGGCGCACATACGTGCGTACAACCATATGCACATATGTTGTACAGTCGCGCCTCGTTATTACGCGCCCCATTATTACGCAGATTCGGATATAACGCGGTTGGTCGTGAACCCCGATTTTCTACCGCCATGGAAAAATGCCAAATGGGCCTGCTTAAACCTACTTAGAATTGCTTTGACAATTCTCAAGAAACATTAGGCGAACAATGTCAATGAACGAGTATCAACGAGTTGTTTGTTTTGCGCTGTCGCTGACATAAATTGCTGTCTTTGCTTCGACGGTTTGTAAATTGCAATCGAGATTAACAAATATCAAATATGCCTCGCGTAAGAGTCAGATAAACAGTTTTAAATGCATTTAGTATGCATTACCAATATAACACTGGAGTGAAATGACATGCTTCCATTACATCGTACATTTAATCGTTTTCGTGACGCGAAACCAACATGCCAAATTCCTAACCCAAGGCTCTACCGGTGCACGAAAATACGAATTCGTCATCCGCATATGAAACGATGAATCATTGTTAAGTGGTGCGCAATAAATTTATGCTTCGGTCGAGATCGGTTGAAAGAAGAAGTGAAACAATTATTAATTCTACCTATTGTCGTTTTCTGCGTTTTATCAGCTAACATACTACGTTTGTTAAATCATATACGTTTTTGGCTGCTCAGATCCAGGTTATTATTTTTGATTCGTAGGCATATTGGTCCAGCACATCATCATTGTAGTAGGAGTCATGCCTCAGTTAAACTTCCTGGTGTGTTACATACGAATGTAGAACATAGTAAGTTTGGATACAGGGCGTTTAAAAAAAATAATAGGATCTGACATAAGTGCATTTGTGCACAGGCATTACCTGTATTGCTGGTGGAATAAACTGGCTCTAACAATAGCACTAGCTAACTAACACTTGGTGTGGGGTAAGTTGAGACACAGCGTAAATGCTTTATTTGTATAATTTGCATAGGCCTTCTAAAATTCCATAAAAATTCAGCCAACACATCTATATAATGGGTAAAACACATCACTGACAACTCAACACGCTTATTTAATAAGTCAACACAATTAATATAGACATATAGGTACATTAATTGCAACCAGTGTAACTAATGGCTAATATGTTGCCTTGTAGCTATCTGATTTCCCAATTTGCTTGGAAACATGAAATCATTATGTATTTTGGAGTGAAGCAACACTTGGCTTCGTTTTTTAACCAATGCTTAACTAATCTCCCTTGGGTCTTGGATGACTCTTCTAACCCCAACCGCTGCTTAATTAATCTCCATTGGCTCTTGGGTGACTTTCTAACCCCAACCACTGCTTAACTAACGTCCCTTGGGTCTTGGATGACTCTTATAACCCCAACCACTGCTTAATTAATCTCCCTTGGCTCTTGGGTGACTTTCTAACCCCAACCAATGCTTAACTAACGTCCCTTGGGTCTTGAATGACTCTTCTAACCCCAACTACTGCTTAACTAATCTCCCTTGGCTCTTGGATGACTCTTCTTACCCCAACCACTGCTTAATTAATCTCACTTGGCTCTTGGGTGACTTTCTAACCCAAACCACTGCTTAACTAATCTCCCTTGGGTCTTGGATGACTCATCTAACCCCAACCACTGCTTAATTAATCTCCCTTGGCTCTTGGGTGACTTTCTAACCCCAACCACTGCTTAACTAATTTCCCTTGGTTCTTGGATGACTCTTCTAACCCCAACCACTGCTTAACTAATCTCCCTTGGCTCTTGGATGACTCTTCTAACCCCAACCACTGCTTAACTAATCTCCCTTGGGTCTTGGATGACTCTTCTAACCCCAACCACTGCTTAATTAATCTCCCTTGGCTCTTGGGTGACTTTCTAACCCCAACCACTGCTTAACTAATCTCCCTTGGCTCTTGGATGACTCTTCTTACCCCAACCACTGTTTAACTAATCTCCCTTGGGTCTTGGATGATTCTTCTAACCCCAACCACTGCTTAACTAATCTCCCTTCGCTCTTGGATGACTCTTCTAACCCCAACCAAAGCTTAACTAATCTCCCTTGGCTCTTGGATGACTCTTCAAACCCCAAACACTGTTTAACTAATCTCCCTTGGGTCTTGGATGACTCTTCTAACCCCAACCACTGCTTAACTAATCTCCCTTGGGTCTTGGGTGACTCTTCTAACCCCATTTCAGCAAAACAATTTAGTTTTCTTCTTAGTAATGCGTGAAGTGGTGTAAAATAATCATCTGTGCATAGTTACATCATTTGTAAGTGCACAGAAAATAAAGTCTATTCACATGCGATGATAGCTTACACACCAGCAGCCATTAATCACAATAACCAAAAGTTGTGAGAAAATCAAAAAACATACTTTTAGCTGAAACTTTCTGATCGTTGTGACAACTGGCACCTGTTGTACGTCAATCATGGTATAATAACATGTTCAATCACTCGTGGTACCAAGTAACTGTCGTAATTTCCTGGGAAACATGGGTAGCTCAACTAACCCAGTGGCTCAAGTTACACTGCCCTCCCCTACTTCCAGTCAGACAATGTAATGAAATCTATATGATGATCTTCAGTTCACCACATCGGAATCTGAGAGCACTGTTCAGACAAAAATTGAAATATATTTGAAACTGTTGGACAGAAATACCCATGTGACGTGACATAAATAGCAAAACATTCATACCAGTTCTTTTCATAAGAATTTCCCATAACTAGTGTACTTTCTTTTTTTGTAATTTGATGAAAATTGCTTCAATCACAAACGATAAAAAGACACTTATTAAAGTGTGCTTCTATGCGGAACTATCGTTCCCTATAGAGGCACAATACCTAATTTCCTTTGTCTATTAATTCCATCTGATATTATGTTTCCTGCATTGTCAGCAGTGGTTCGATATTATATCTTAGTGTCTTTGTTCTCCTGATATCAGCATATCTGGTAGATGCTCTGTTCTCTATTCTTGCTCTTGACCCATCATTTAATGCATTGAACTTCAATAATAGAAACCATCAGTTTTACATAATAATATGGAAATAACAGCCACTTGTGGGGAACTCGTTGTAGTGTCAAACTTATGTGTTGACAGACATTAATGTAACAAACAACCAAAAGGTGGGGAACTTAGGATGTTTCTAATTAATACACGAACACACGAATACGTTTGCACGCATGCACGTACGCATACACGCACAATCATGATTGTGTCAATGTTTTAGGAAAACTTGTGAAGCACGACGGACGCTTACAAGACCACGATCGCCGCCTTGGTGAAGATCAAAGTAAGACAAGTTTTATTGACAATATTGTTTATGGAAAAATATTGGGGCCAAAATTACATCATGCTTCATAATACGTTCCAAAATAAATTGTGATACTTCTATTGTACATTAAGCATCATATGAAATTCAGAACACATATTGTGAAACCCAGCAACCATAATGTGAAACCAGTAACCATTAAGTGAAACCCAGGAACCATACTATGAATCCCAGTTTCCCAGAAATATAGCATATACATGTAATACGAACCGGCAAACTCCCCACTAGTGGCGCCACACAAATAACGTAATGTAACTCATAATTTCACCCAAACTCCCACCAGTGGGCCACATAGCGAATGTAATGTAACTTATGTAAGTCATGATTTCACCACTGCCACGACTTACATTTGATTTACAGATTCTGCTCATCGTCATTTCGTTTGGTAAACTCCTAATTTTGTCAATACATCTCTCAATTTCAATTGCATACAATTGTGGATAGTGTTTGTGTGAAAAATGTGTATATGAACAAAATAACGTTTGCTTTTGTTTGAAACTATGTTATGTATACTCAAGTGCACAGCTACAATGACATAAAAAGTTGTAAACAGCAATCACGTTGCCATGCCAACCAATCCTTTATACCATTCTGCACTGTCCAGTTTGAATTCATAATCAAATAGTGGCAGCGATGACATGCTAAGTGGCGCCACTGTCAGGGAGTTTGGGTGAAATCGTGAGTTACATTACATTCACTATGTGGCGCAACTGGTGGTGAGTTTGCCAGTTCATATTATATGCCATGTTTCATATCATGGTTTCTGGGGTTCATATTATGGTTTCTGGATTTCATATGGTTTCTAGGTTTCATTTAATGTTTACTGCAGAATGGACGAATCAAAGTGCAATTTGGAACGTAGCATGATGCAATGTTGGCCCCAATATCATTCCATTGTTGTTACACTTAAAATGAATTGTTATCCAACACTGATGTTTGTTGTGTGAAATAAGTATTATTGAACAAATGTTGTCAAATCGGTGGTTTATGATTCCATGTTTTAAAGTTTACTATTACTGGCCTTGTTCATGTAATAGGCTAGCATGTGATTGAGACAGTGTCATTTCGTTATTGTTGGAATTGGCTTTCATATCTCATACATATACAATAATACTGGCGCACATACGTGCGTACAACCATATGCACATATGTTGTACAGTCGCGCCTCGTTATTATGCGCCCCATTATTACGCGGATTCGGATATAACGCGGTTGGTCGTGAACCCCGATTTTCTACCGCCAGGGAAAAATGCCAAATGGGCCTGCTTAAACCTACTTAGAATTGCTTTGACAATTCTCAAGAAACATTAGGCGAACAATGTCAATGAACGAGTATCAACGAGTTGTTTGTTTTGCGCTGTCGCTGACATAAATCGCTGTCTTTGCTTCGACGGTTTGTAAATTGCAATCGAGATTCACAAATATCAAATATGCCTCGCGTAAGAGTCAGATAAACAGTTTTAAATGCATTTAGTATGCAATACCAATATAACACTGGAGTGAAATGACATGCTTCCATTACATCGTAAATTTAATCGTTTTCGTGACGCGAAACCAACATGCCAAATTCTTAACCCAAGGCTCTACCGGTGCACGAAAATACGAATTCGTCATCCGCATATGAAACGATGAATCGTTGTTAAGTGGTGCGCAATAAATTTATGCTTCGGTCGAGATCGGTTGAAAGAAGAAGTGAAACAATTATTAATTCTACCTATTGTCGTTTTCTGCGTTTTATCAGCTAACATACTACGTTTGTTAAATCATATACGTTTTCGGCTGCTCAGATCCAGGTTATTATTTTCGATTCGTAGGCCTATTGGTCCAGTACATCATCATTGTAGTAGGAGTCATGCCTCAGTTAAACTTCCTGGTGTGTTACACACGAATGTAGAGCATAGTAAGTTTGGATACAGGGCGTTTAAAAAAAATAATACAATCTGACATAAGTGCATTTGTGCACAGGCATTACCTGGTTTGCTGGTGGAATAAACTGGCTCTAACAATAACACTAGCTAACTAACACTTGGTGTGGGGTAAGTTGAGACACAGTGTAAATGCTTTATTTGTATAATTTGCATAGGCCTTCTACTAAAATTCCATACAAATTCAGCCAACACATCTATATAATGGGTAAAACACATCACTGACAACTCAACACGCTTATTTAATAAGTCAACACAATTAATATAGACACATAGGATCATTGCAACCAGTGTTACTAATGGCTAATATGTTGCCTTGTAGCTATCTGATTTTCCAATTTGCTTGGAAACATGAAATCATTATGTATTTTGGAGTGAAGAAACACTTGGCTTCGTTCTTCAACCACTGCTTAACTAATTTCCCTTGGGTCTTGGGTGACTCTTTTAACCCCAACCACTGCTTAACTAATCTCCCTTTGGTCTTGGATGACTCTTCTAACCCCAACCACTGCTTAACTAATCTCCCTTGGGTCTTGGGTGACTCTTCTAACCTCAACCTCTGCTTAACTAATCTCCCTTGGCTCTTGGATGACTCTTCTAACCCAAACACTGCTTAACTAATCTCCCTTGGCTCTTGGATGACTCTTCTAACCTCAACCTCTGCTTAACTAATCTCCCTTGGCTCTTGGATGACTCTTCTAACCCAAACACTGTTTAACTAATCTCCCTTGGCTCTTGGATGACTCTTCTAACCCCAACCACTGTTTAACTAATCTCCCTTGGGTCTTGGATGACTCTTCTAACCCCAACCACTGCTTAACTAATCTCCCTTCGCTCTTGGATGACTCTTCTAACCCCAACCAAAGCTTAACTAATCTCCCTTGGCTCTTGGATGACTCTTCTAACCCCAACCACTGTTTAACTAATCTCCCTTGGGTCTTGGATGACTCTTCTAACCCCAACCACTGCATAACTAATCTCCCTTGGGTCTTGGGTGACTCTTCTAACCCCATTTCAGCAAAACAATTTAGTTTTCTTCTTAGTAATGCACGAAGTTGTGTAAAATAATCTTCTGTGCATAGTTACATCATTTGTAAGTGCACAGAAAATAAAGTCTATTCACATGCGATGATAGCTTACACACCAGCAGCCATTAATCACAATAACCAAAAGTTGTGAGAAAATCAAAAAACATATTTTTAGCTCAAACTTTCTGGTCGTTGTGACAAATGGCACCTATTTTGTGTCAATCATGGTATAATAACATGTTCAATCACTCGTGGTACCAAGTAACTGTCGTAATTTCCTGGGAAACATGGGTAGCTCAACTAACCCAGTGGCTCAAGTTACACTGCCCTCCCCTACTTCCAGTCAGACAATGTAATGAACTCTATATGATGATCTTCAGTTCACCACATCTGAATCTGAATGCACTGTTCAGACAAGAATTGAAATATATTTGAAACTGTTGGACAGAAATACCCATGTGACGTGACATAAATAGCAAAACATTCATACCAGTTCTTTTCATAAGAATTTCCCATAACTAGTGTACTTTTTTTTTTTTTTAATTTGATGAAAATTGCTTCAATCACAAACGATAAAAAGACACTTATTAAAGTGTGCTTCTATGCGGAACTATCGTTCCCTATAGAGGCACAATACCTAATTTCCTTTGTCTATTAATTCCATCTGATATTATGTTTCCTGCATTGTCAGCAGTGGTTCGATATTATATCTTAGTGTCTTTGTTCTCCTGATAACAGCATATCTGGTAGATGCTCTGTTCTCTATTCTTGCTCTTCTTGACCCATCATTTAATGCATTGAACTTCAATAATAGAAACCATCAGTTTTACATAATAATATGGAAATAACAGCCACTTGTGGGGAACTCGTTGTAGTGTCAAACTTATGTGTTGACAGACATTAATGTAACAAACAACCAAAAGGTGGGGAACTTAGGATGTTTCTAATTAATACACGAACACACGAATACGTTTGCACGCATGCACGTACGCATACACGCACAATCATGATTGTGTCAATGTTTTAGGAAAACTTGTGAAGCACGACGGACGCTTACAAGACCACGATCGCCGCCTTGGTGAAGATCAAAGTAAGACAAGTTTTATTGACAATATTGTTTATGGAAAAATATTGGGGCCAAAATTACATCATGCTTCATAATACGTTCCAAAATAAATTGTGATACTTCTATTGTACATTAAGCATAATATGAAATTCAGAACACATATTGTGAAACCCAGCAACCATAATGTGAAACCAGTAACCATTAAGTGAAACCCAGGAACCATACTATGAATCCCAGTTTCCCAGAAATATAGCATATACATGTAATACGAACCGGCAAACTCCCCACTAGTGGCGCCACATAGTGAACGTAATGTAACTCATAATTTCACCCAAACTCCCACCAGTGGGCCACATAGCGAATGTAATGTAACTTATGTAAGTCATGATTTCACCACTGCCACGACTTACATTTGATTTACAGATTCTGCTCATCGTCATTTCGTTTGGTAAACTCCTAATTTTGTCAATACATGTCTCAATTTCAATTGCATACAATTGTGGGTAGTGTTTGTGTGAAAAATGTGTATATGAACAAAATAACGTTTGCTTTTGTTTGAAACTATGTTATGTATACTCAAATGCACAGCTGCAATGACATAAAAAGTTGTAAACAGCAATCACGTTGCCATGCCAACCAATCCTTTATACCATTCCGCACTGTCCAGTTTGAATTCATAATCAAATAGTGGCAGCGATGACATGCTAAGTGGCGCCACTGTCGGGAAGTTTTGGTGAAATCGTGAGTTACATTACATTCACTATGTGGCGCAACTGGTGGGGAGTTTGCCAGTTCATATTATATGCCATGTTTCATATCATGGTTTCTGGGGTTCATATTATGGTTTCTGGATTTCATATGGTTTCTGGGTTTCATTTAATGTTTACTGCACAATGGACGAATCAAAGTGCAATTTGGAACGTAGCATGATGCAATGTTGGCCCCAATATCATTCCATTGTTGTTACACTTAAAATGAATTGTTATCCAATACTGATGTTTGTTGTGTGAAATAAGTATTATTGAACAAATGTTGTCAAATCGGTGGTTTATGATTCCATGTTTTAAAGTTTACTATTACTGGCCTTGTTTATGTAATAGGCTAGCATGTGATTGAGACAGTGTCATTTCGTTATTGTTGGAATTGGCTTTCATATCTCATACATATACAATAATACTGGCGCACATACGTGCGTACAACCATATGCACATATGTTGTACAGTCGCGCCTCGTTATTATGCGCCCCATTATTACGCGGATTCGGATATAACGCGGTTGGTCGTGAACCCCGATTTTCTACCGCCAGGGAAAAATGCCAAATGGGCCTGCTTAAACCTACTTAGAATTGCTTTGACAATTCTCAAGAAACATTAGGCGAACAATGTCAATGAACGAGTATCAACGAGTTGTTTGTTTTGTGCTGTCGCTGACATAAATCGCTGTCTTTGCTTCGACGGTTTGTAAATTGCAATCGAGATTCACAAATATCAAATATGCCTCGCGTAAGAGTCAGATAAACAGTTTTAAATGCATTTAGTATGCAATACCAATATAACACTGGAGTGAAATGACATGCTTCCATTACATCGTAAATTTAATCGTTTTCGTGACGCGAAACCAACATGCCAAATTCTTAACCCAAGGCTCTACCGGTGCACGAAAATACGAATTCGTCATCCGCATATGAAACGATGAATCGTTGTTAAGTGGTGCGCAATAAATTTATGCTTCGGTCGAGATCGGTTGAAAGAAGAAGTGAAACAATTATTAATTCTACCTATTGTCGTTTTCTGCGTGTTATCAGCTAACATACTACGTTTGTTAAATCATATACGTTTTCGGCTGCTCAGATCCAGGTTATTATTTTCGATTCGTAGGCCTATTGGTCCAGTACATCATCATTGTAGTAGGAGTCATGCCTCAGTTAAACTTCCTGGTGTGTTACACACGAATGTAGAGCATAGTAAGTTTGGATACAGGGCGTTTAAAAAAAATAATACAATCTGACATAAGTGCATTTGTGCACAGGCATTACCTGGTTTGCTGGTGGAATAAACTGGCTCTAACAATAACACTAGCTAACTAACACTTGGTGTGGGGTAAGTTGAGACACAGTGTAAATGCTTTATTTGTATAATTTGCATAGGCCTTCTACTAAAATTCCATACAAATTCAGCCAACACATCTATATAATGGGTAAAACACATCACTGACAACTCAACACGCTTATTTAATAAGTCAACACAATTAATATAGACACATAGGATCATTGCAACCAGTGTTACTAATGGCTAATATGTTGCCTTGTAGCTATCTGATTTTCCAATTTGCTTGGAAACATGAAATCATTATGTATTTTGGAGTGAAGAAACACTTGGCTTCGTTCTTCAACCACTGCTTAACTAATTTCCCTTGGGTCTTGGGTGACTCTTTTAACCCCAACCACTGCTTAACTAATCTCCCTTGGGTCTTGGATGACTCTTCTAACCCCAACCACTGCTTAACTAATCTCCCTTGGGTCTTGGGTGACTCTTCTAACCTCAACCTCTGCTTAACTAATCTCCCTTGGCTCTTGGATGACTCTTCTAACCCAAACACTGCTTAACTAATCTCCCTTGGCTCTTGGATGACTCTTCTAACCCCAACCACTGTTTAACTAATCTCCCTTGGGTCTTGGATGACTCTTCTAACCCCAACCACTGCTTAACTAATCTCCCTTCGCTCTTGGATGACTCTTCTAACCCCAACCAAAGCTTAACTAATCTCCCTTGGCTCTTGGATGACTCTTCTAACCCCAACCACTGTTTAACTAATCTCCCTTGGGTCTTGGATGACTCTTCTAACCCCAACCACTGCTTAACTAATCTCCCTTGGGTCTTGGGTGACTCTTCTAACCCCATTTCAGCAAAACAATTTAGTTTTCTTCTTAGTAATGCACGAAGTTGTGTAAAATAATCTTCTGTGCATAGTTACATTATTTGTAAGTGCACAGAAAATAAAGTCTATTCACATGCGATGATAGCTTACACACCAGCAGCCATTAATCACAATAACCAAACGTTGTGAGAAAATCAAAAAACATATTTTTAGCTCAAACTTTCTGGTCGTTGTGACAAATGGCACCTATTTTGTGTCAATCATGGTATAATAACATGTTCAATCACTCGTGGTACCAAGTAACTGTCGTAATTTCCTGGGAAACATGGGTAGCTCAACTAACCCAGTGGCTCAAGTTACACTGCCCTCCCCTACTTCCATTCAGACAATGTAATGAAATCTATATGATGATCTTCAGTTCACCACATCGGAATCTGAGAGCACTGTTCAGACAAAAATTGAAATATATTTGAAACTGTTGGACAGAAATACCCATGTGACGTGACATAAATAGCAAAACATTCATACCAGTTCTTTTCATAAGAATTTCCCATAACTAGTGTACTTTTTTTTGTTGTAATTTGATGAAAATTGCTTCAATCACAAACGATAAAAAGACACTTATTAAAGTGTGCTTCTATGCGGAACTATAGTTCCCTATAGAGGCACAATACCTAATTTCCTTTGTCTATTAATTCCATCTGATATTATGTTTCCTGCATTGTCAGCAGTGGTTCGATATTATATCTTAGTGTCTTTGTTCTCCTGATATCAGCATATCTGGTAGATGCTCTGTTCTCTATTCTTGCTCTTCTTGACCCATCATTTAATGCATTGAGCTTCAATAATAGAAACCATCAGTTTTACATAATAATATGGAAATAACAGCCACTTGTGGGGAACTCGTTGTAGTGTCAAACTTATGTGTTGACAGACACTAATGTAACAAACAACCAAAAGGTGGGGAACTTAGGATGTTTCCAATTAATACACGAACACACGAATACGTTTGCACGCACGCACGTACGCATACACGCATACACGCACAATCATGATTGTGTCAATGTTTTAGGACAACTTGTGAAGCACGACGGACGCTTACAAGACCACGACCGCCGCCTTGGTGAAGATCAAAGTAAGACAAGTTTTATTGACAATATTGTTTATGGAAAAATATTGGGGCCAAAATTACATCATGCTTCATAATATGTTCCAAAATAAATTGTGATACTTCTATTGTACATTAAGCATCATATGAAATTCAGAACACATATTATGAAACCCAGCAACCATAATGTGAAACTAGTAACCATTAAGTGAAACCCAGGAACCATACTATGAATCCCAGTTTCATGATACGAAATATAGCATATACATGTAATACGAACCGGCAAACTCCCCACTAGTGGCGCCACATAGTGAACGTAATGTAACTCATAATTTCACCCAAACTCCCACCAGTGGGCCACATAGCGAATGTAATGTAACTTATGTAAGTCATGATTTCACCACTGCCACGACTTACATTTGATTTACAGATTCTGCTCATCGTCATTTCGTTTGGTAAACTCCTAATTTTGTCAATACATGTCTCAATTTCAATTGCATACAATTGTGGGTAGTGTTTGTGTGAAAAATGTGTATATGAACAAAATAACGTTTGCTTTTGTTTGAAACTATGTTATGTATACTCAAATGCACAGCTGCAATGACATAAAAAGTTGTAAACAGCAATCACGTTGCCATGCCAACCAATCCTTTATACCATTCCGCACTGTCCAGTTTGAATTCATAATCAAATAGTGGCAGCGATGACATGCTAAGTGGCGCCACTGTCGGGGAGTTTGGGTGAAATCGTGAGTTACATTACATTTACTATGTGGCGCAACTGGTGGGGAGTTTGCCAGTTCATATTATATGCCATGTTTCATATCATGGTTTCTGGGGTTCATATTATGGTTTCTGGATTTCATATGGTTTCTGGGTTTCATTTTATGTTTACTGCACAATGGACGAATCAAAGTGCAATTTGGAACGTAGCATGATGCAATGTTGGCCCCAATATCATTCCATTTTTGTTACACTTAAAATTAATTGTTATCCAACACTGATGCTTGTTGTGTGAAATAAGTATTATTGAACAAATGTTGTCAAATCGGTGGTTTATGATTCCATGTTTTAAAGTTTACTATTACTGGCCTTGTTCATGTAATAGGCTAGCATGTGATTGAGACAGTGTCATTTCGTTATTGTTGGAATTGGCTTTCATAACTCATACATATACAATAATACTGGCGCACATACGTGCGTACAACCATATGCACATATGTTGTACAGTCGCGCCTCGTTATTATGCGCCCCATTATTATGTTGTACATCCGCATATGAAACGATGAATCGTTGTTAAGTGGTGCGCAATACATTTATGCTTCGGTCGAGATCGGTTGAAAGAAGAAGTGAAACAATTATTAATTCTACCTATTGTCGTTTTCTGCGTTTTATCAGCTAACATACTACGTATGTTAAATCATATACGTTTTTGGCTGCTCAGATCCAGGTTATTATTTTCGATTCGTAGGCATATTGGTCCAGCACATCATCATTGTAGTAGGAGTCATGCCTCAGTTAAACTTCCTGGTGTGTTACACACGAATGTGGAGCATTGTAAGTTTGGATATAGGGCGTTTAAAAAAAATAATACGATCTGACATAAGTGCATTTGTGCACAGACATTACCTGTATTGCTGGTGGAATAAACTGGCTCTAACAATAGCACTAGCTAACTAACACTTGGTGTGGGGTAAGTTGAGACACAGCGTAAATGCTTTATTTGTATAATTTGCATAGGCCTTCTACTAAAATTCCATAACAATTCAGCCAACACATCTATATAATGGGTAAAACACATCACTGACAACTCAACACGCTTATTTAATAAGTCAACACAATTAATATAGACATATAGGTACATTAATTGCAACCAGTGTAACTAATGGCTAATATGTTGCCTTGTAGCTATCTGACATGAAATCATTATGTATTTTGGAGTGAAGCAACACTTGGCTTCGTTTTTTAACCAATGCTTAACTAATCTCCCTTGGGTATTGGATGACTCTTCTAACCCCAACCACTGCTTAATTAATCTCCATTGGCTCTTGGGTGACTTTCTAACCCCAACCACTGCTTAACTAACGTCCCTTGGGTCTTGGATGACTCTTCTAACCCCAACCACTGCTTAATTAATCTCCCTTGGCTCTTGGGTGACTTTCTAACCCCAACCACTGCTTAACTAACGTCCCTTGGTTCTTGGATGACTCTTCTAACCCCAACCACTGCTTAACTAATCTCCCTTGGCTCTTGGATGACTCTTCTAACCCCAACCACTGCTTAATTAATCTCCCTTGGCTCTTGGGTGACTTTCTAACCCCAACCACTGCTTAACTAACGTCCCTTGGGTCTTGGATGACTCTTCTAACCCCAACCACTGCTTAACTAATCTCCCTTGGGTCTTGGATGACTCTTCTAACCCCAACCACTGCTTAATTAATCTCCCTTGGCTCTTGGGTGACTTTCTAACCCCAACCACTGCTTAACTAATCTCCCTTAGCTCTTGGATGACTCTTCTAACCCCAACCACTGCTTAACTAATCTCCCTTGGCTCTTGGATGACTCTTCTAACCCCAACCACTGCTTAATTAATCTCCCTTGGCTCTTGGGTGACTTTCTAACCCCAACCACTGCTTAACTAACGTCCCTTGGGTCTTGGATGACTCTTCTAACCCCAACCACTGCTTAACTAATCTCCCTTGGGTCTTGGATGACTCTTCTAACCCCAACCACTGCTTAATTAATCTCCCTTGGCTCTTGGGTGACTTTCTAACCCCAACCACTGCTTAACTAATCTCCCTTGGCTCTTGGATGACTCTTCTAACCCCAACCACTGCTTAACTAATCTCCCTTGGCTCTTGGATGACTCTTCTAACCCCATCCACTGTTTAACTAATCTCCCTTGAGTCTTGGATGATTCTTCTAACCCCAACCACTGCTTAACTAATCTCCCTTGGGTCTTGGATGACTCTTCTAACCCCATTCACTGTTTAACTAATCTCCCTTGGGTCTTGGATGACTCTTCTAACCCCAACCAAAGCTTAACTAATCTCCCTTGGCTCTTGGATGACTCTTCAAACCCCAAACACTGTTTAACTAATCTCCCTTGGGTCTTGGATGACTCTTCTAACCCCAACCACTGCTTAACTAATCTCCCTTGGGTCTTGGGTGACTCTTCTAACCCCATTTCAGCAAAACAATTTAGTTTTCTTCTCAGTAATGCGTGAAGTGGTGTAAAATAATCATCTGTGCATAGTTACATCATTTGTAAGTGCACAGAAAATAAAGTATATTCACATGCGATGATAGCTTACACACCAGCAGCCATTAATCACAATAACCAAAAGTTGTGAGAAAATCAAAAAACATACTTTTAGCTGAAACTTTCTGATCGTTGTGACAAATGGCACCTGTTGTACGTCAATCATGGTATAATAACATGTTCAATCACTCGTGGTACCAAGTAACTGTCGTAATTTCCTTGGAAACATGGGTAGCTCAACTAACCCAGTGGCTCAAGTTACACTGCCCTCCCCTACTTCCAATCAGACAATGTAATGAACTCTATATGATGATCTTCAGTTCACCACATCTGAATCTGAGTGCACTGTTCAGACAAGAATTTATATATATTTGAAATTGTTGGACAGAAATACCCATGTGACGTGACATAAATAGCAAAACATTCATACCTGTTCTTTTCATAAGAATTTCCCATAACTAGTGTACTTTCTTTTTTTGTAATTTGATGAAAATTGCTTCAATCACAAAAGATAAAAAGACACTTATTAAAGTGTGCTTCTATGCGGAACTATAGTTCCCTATAGAGGCACAATACCTAATTTCCTTTGTCTATTAATTCCATCTGATATTATGTTTCCTGCGTTGTCAGCAGTGGTTCGATATTATATCTTAGTGTCTTTGTTCTCATGATATCAGCATATCTGGTAGATGCTCTGTTCTCTATTCTTGCTCTTCTTGACCCATCATTTAATGCATTGAGCTTCAATAATAGAAACCATCAGTTTTACATAATAATATGGAAATAACAGCCACTTGTGGGGAACTCGTTGTAGTGTCAAACTTATGTGTTGACAGACACTAATGTAACAAACAACCAAAAGGTGGGGAACTTAGGATGTTTCTAATTAATACACGAACACACGAATACGTTTGCACGCACGCATACACGCACAATCATGATTGTGTCAATGTTTTAGGAAAACTTGTGAAGCACGACGGACGCTTACAAGACCACGACCACCGCCTTGGTGAAGATCAAAGTAAGCCAAGTTTTATTGACAATATTGTTTATGAAAAAATATTGGGGCCAAAATTACATCATGCTTCATAATACGTTCCAAAATAAATTGTGATACTTCTATTGTACATTAAGCATAATATGAAATTCAGAACCCATATTGTGAAACCCAGCAACCATAATGTGAAACCAGTAACCATTAAGTGAAACCCAGGAACCATACTATGAATCCCAGTTTCATGATACGAAATATAGCATATACATGTAATACGAACCGGCAAACTCCCCACTAGTTGCGCCACATAAATAACGTAATGTAACTCATAATTTCACCCAAACTCCCACCAGTGGGCCACATAGCGAATCTAATGTAACTTATGTAAGTCATGATTTCACCACTGCCACGACTTACATTTGATTTACAGATTCTGCTCATCGTCATTTCGTTTGGTAAACTCCTAATTTTGTCAATACATCTCTCAATTTCAATTGCATACAATTGTGGGAAGTGTTTGTGTGAAAAATGTGTATAAGAACAAAATAACGTTTGCTTTTGTTTGAAACTATGTTATGTATACTCAAGTGCACAGCTGCAATGACATAACAAGTTGTAAACAGCAATCACGTTGCCATGCCAACCAATCCTTTATACCATTCTGCACTGTCCAGTTTGAATTCATAATCAAGTAGTGGCAGTGATGACATGCTAAGTGGCGCCACTGTCGGGGAGTTTGGGTGAAATCGTGAGTTACATTACATTGACTATGTGGCGCAACTGGTGGTGAGTTTGCCAGTTCATATTATATGCCATGTTTCATATCATGGTTTCTGGGTTTCATATTATGGTTTCTGGATTTCATATGGTTTCTGGGTTTCATTTTATGTTTACTGCACAATGGAAGATTCACAATGCAATTTGGAATGTAGCATGATGCAATGTTGGCCCCAATATCATTCCATAGTTGTTACACTTGAAATTAATTGTTATCCAACACTGATGTTTGTTGTGTGAAATAAGTATTATTGAACAAATGTTGTAAAATCGGTGGTTTATGATTCCATGTTTTAAAGTTTACTATTACTGGCCTTGTTCATGTAATAGGCTAGCATGTGATTGAGACAGTGTCATTTCGTTATTGTTGGAATTGGCTTTCATAACTCATACATATACAATAATACTGGCGCACATACGTGCGTACAACCATATGCACATATGTTGTACAGTCGCGCCTCGTTATTATGCGCCCCGTTATTACGCGGATTCGGATATAACGCGGTTGGTCGTGGACCCCGATTTTCTACCCCAGGGAAAAATGCCAAATGGGCCTGCTTAAACCTACTTAGAATTGCTTTGACAATTCTCAAGAAACATTAGGCGAACAATGTCAATGAACGAGTATCAACGAGTTGTTTGTTTTGTGCTGTCGCTGACATAAATCGCTGTCTTTGCTTCGACGGTTTGTAAATTGCAATCGAGATTCACAAATATCAAATATGCCTCGCGTAAGAGTCAGATAAACAGTTTTAAATGCATTTAGTATGCAATACCAATATAACACTGGAGTGAAATGACATGCTTCCATTACATCTTAAATTTGATCGTTTTCGCAACACGAAACCAAAATGCCAAATTCCTAACCCAAGGTTCTACCGGTGCGCGAAAATACGAATTCGTCATCCGCATATGAAACGATGAATCGATGTTAAGTGATGCGCAATAAATTGATGCTTTTGTCGAGATCGGTTGAAAGAAGAAGTGAAACAATTATTAATTCTACCTATTGTCGTTTTCTGCATTTTATCAGCTAACATGCTACTTGTGTTAAATCATATATGTTTTCGGCTGCTCAGATCCAGGTTATTATTTTCGATTCGTAGGCCTATTGGTCCAGTACATCATCATTGTAGTAGGGGGTCATGCCTCAGTTAAATTTCCTGGTGTGTTACACATGAATATAGAGCATAGTAAGTTTGGATATAGGACGTTTAAAAAAAAAAATACGATCTGACATAAGTGCATTTGTGCACAGACATTACCTGGTTTGCTGGTGAAAATAGTTGAGAGTGAAATGGTGGATTTTTAATTGATTTTAATAGGCGGAAGGATATTTTTGATTTTTTTGGCCACTAGACGTGTGCGTCGTAATTCATGCCAATATTGGTAAACATTGATGGGTATCGCACATACAAGCATATTACAAGAGTTAGAAATGTCTAATTTTGACAAAACTAGACCAGCATGTCAATGGGATGATGACAGCGGCTAGTGAAAACGTTTAGAATTTTTGATAGTCACGTTTTCTTATAATTATGCAAAACGTTAACATGGCCACCAATGGGAAATGTAACTGTAGGCTAAACCCAATTAAACGGAATTCGTGGTCGCAGCACGGTTATACAGTTATTATATACTTATGTTTTGGTCATTGTTGTTAGCCTAATTGTGGATATTGCAGGTAATTTGGATGAAATAATTAGTTTGTTATAACACATTTCTGGAAATTTTAATAATTTGCAATTCCGATAATATAATGAGGGGTCACATTAAAAAAAATTTTTTTTTTAATAAAAACGGCTGCTAACCTGCCCCATGTTGATTGTTTGACTTAGAAAATTGTCGGTGTCGTGCTAGTTCAAATTATATTATATATTTTTTATTGATTTAATATAGTCAACAAAATCATTATTTATTAAGTGCCGCTATTATTTAAACTTTTTAACCATCTCCTTTAGGAGGTGTCCTATAGCTGACCTACTATATATATATATATATATATATATATATATATATATATATATATATATATATATATATATATATATATAAAATGTCAAATAAATGTACATTTTAATGTTGTGCTATAACGTTTGATGTGTATCAGCTGATAATTTACGCATTTTAATGTTTAATAAGAAATGTTATTTTTATTCGATTTTCGATGTGTTAAAATTGCACGAAAGAGCTTGCGGTATGCTAAAAGCTTAAAATAAGCACGTTTTATATAGAAAATAATTGTTGCGTTTCATAAATGTTTAATCACCACGTCTTAATACACATTTCATGTTGTGTGCAGTTCTCTGTAAGTGCTTGGGCACAGGGGAATGAAGGTATGCAACCCTCACCATAGCTAACCCCATCTGTAACTAACCCCATCCTTGGCTAACCCCATCTCTAGCTAACCCCATCCCTAGCTAATCATAACCCTGAAGTGGTTTACATAAGATATAACCATTCCCATAGACACAGGTTGCTAGAAAAAAGTGAACAGTTTGTTTGGAAAAGGCAGACAGCAGTAACAATCATGAATAGTCTGGTATAATTTTGACCAAATGGAAATTTGGTCAAAATTAGGGGGTATGGCACCAGTTTGTGAGGGATTAGGTAGCTATTTTGCACTAGACCTGTCATTGGTGATATTTTATGTGGCCCAGTACATTGGCCACATTGTGTAACAAATTTGGACAGAATAGTTGTATGTTGGTTGTGTCATTGCCACTGGAAACATTGCATATATCAGCATTTTCAAATCTGACAGCAACGGGTATCTGGTAATGTGATACCCCTTTATGGTGGCGTATCCACATCAAGTAGTACGCCTTGTATCTTATCAACTAGAAGAATGAGAGCAGTCATACAAACAATAACATTTAACAATTCTGACACATTGGAAAACATTCAAAATCCTGTTAAATGTGACAAATTGTCACTTTTCAGACAAAATTACGCCATGTTTGGTTAAAAATCAAGCAATTATATAAATATTAATTTAAAAATAAATTCATTGGTATATCTAAAGAGACAGTAAGCAGGCTTCATTGGATCGCAATGCTCTGGAAATCTAGTTTATATGTATGATTTATCAAGTGTCAAAGTGGACCTATAATTAAAATATGTGACTGGTTTTCAGCTAATATTATGGGCATGGCATTGTTTTGATTTGGCTGTTAAACAAATAATAATGACGTGACAAACAGGAGTATAATATGTGTACATATATATTGTGCTGCAACTTGATGTAAAATTGGACACTTTCTCAGAAAATATCTTCCCTATTTGGGGTCATGCCTACGTTAGACTTCCTGGTGTGTTACACACGAATGTAGAGCATAGTAAGTTTGGATATAGGACGTTTAAAAAAAATAATACGATCTGACATAAGTGCATTTGTGCACAGACATTACCTGGTTTGCTGGTGGAAACTGTTGAGAGTGAAATGGTGGATTTTTAGATGATTTTAATAGGCGGAAGGATATTTGTGATTTTTTGGCCACTAGACACATGTGCGTCGTAATTCATGCCAATATTGTTAAACATTGATGGGTATTGCACATGCAAGCATATTACAAGTGTTAGAAATGTCTAATTTTGACAAAACTAGACCAGCATGTCAGTGGGATGATGACAGCGGCTAGTGAAAACGTTAACATGGCCACCAATGGGAAATGTAACTGTAGGCTGAATCCAGTAGATCTGTTCCATAATGGTATACGTACATGTGTTTTATTCAGTTGAAGAATCAACAGGGTGTGACATTTTAAAATAAAACACGTTGATGTTAGCATAACAAGTTTAATAAGTTCCATAAACTGCATGTTGGCATATAAGATAGTGCTGCAAGCACACAGGGCTTCAACAGCGTTTTTGGGCTTGGTGCAGCGGGCAGCGATTGCTGTTGTTTAGTAGCTCCCTGGTAGCATATATGAGAACACCTAACACGCCTCGTGTACAGCGCGGTCCGAAATCGTGGACCCCGACCACCACGTTATAACGAGGCTCAACTGTATTTACATATATGCCTGCCTTGTATGCCAACATGTATGTATGTACGTGTGTGTGTGCATGTGTGTGTGTGTGTGTGTGTGTGTGTGTGTGTGTGTGTGTGTGTGTGTGTGTGTGTGTGTGTGTGTGTGTGTGTGTGTGTGTGTGTGTGTGTGTGTGTGTGTGTGTGTGTGTGTGTGTGTGTGTGTGTATGTATTATTTTTGGCATATGCCACGTTTTAGACACATTAATGAAGCTGAGTTGTAGACGATATATGTTTAAATGTTTGTGGGGTATATTTGTCTAGTAATGTAAACGGTATATCCATTTACTGTCGGGATTTGTTTGTATGATTTGTTTGTATGACAACTGCATAAATGAGTTTCTCATTAATAACACAACATTGCTATGTATTACTGAGTAGATAGCTTTAGTGGCGGTTATATCTGATGTTGTCGGTTCAAATGCATCCTAGACTGAGCTGAATACTGTTTTTATTTAAAGTGATGAAACCTCTAGGTATTCCAAAACTCATGTTTGCTTTAGGAGGCTCAGGTCTTATTCATCAGCATATTATTCCAATCTAGCTTTGCAAAGTATTTTCTCATATCTTTATAGTTACCTTTGTAGAAGTTTCTCCTATACGTTTTTTTCTTTTTCTTTCTGATTTTACATTGATTTCAAAATGTATTTGATTGTGGTCACTGTTACCCAATGGTTCATGTATTTATACATTGTCCACTAATTCTTTTTGTGATGACAAAACTATATCTAATACATTATCTCCCCTGGTTGGTTTTAGCACGTGCTGAGTAAGGAAGCTATCCTGAATTAAAAATATAAATTGTTGGTCCTCACCCCCTGTACTATCTAAAGATTTCCATTGTATGTGTCGATGGTTAAAATCTCCCATTGTGATACATTCCCCTTTACTAACTTCCTTTATAGCATTTTGTGTTTTTGTGTTATCCATGTGTGCATGCATCCGTGTTTTCTTTATGCTTGTCTATATGACCTGTTGAAATGTTTCTGGGTTGTATTTGTCTTGTAACTTAAAGGTGCACCACATCTGATTACGAAGACACTGTTCAGTCAAGAATTGCAATATATATGAAACTGTTTGACATAAATACCCATGTGATGTGACATAAATAGCAAAACATTGAAATCAGTTGTTTTATAAGAACTTCCCATAAATAGTGTACTTTTATTTTGTAATTTGATGAAACTTGCCTCAATCACAAATGGTGAAGAAAAAAACACTTATTAAGGTGTGCCTCTATGAGGAACTATAGTTCCCTATAGAAGCACAATGCAGAATCTCCTTTTTTGATTAATTCCATCTGATATTATGTTTCCAGCATTGTCTCCATTGGTTCGACCTTATATCATAGTTTCTTTGTTTTCCTGATATCAGCATATCTTGTAGAAATTCTGTTCTCTATTCTTGTTTATCTTGGCCCATCATTTAATATGTTGAGCTTCAATAAGTAGAAGTAGATGTTGTAGTAGATGGAGAAGTTTCAAATTGGAAGTCGGTTTTGAGTGGGGTACCTCAAGGATCAGTATTAGGACCTATATTATTCTTAATATATATCAATGACTTGGATGACAGTATAACAAGTAACGTACTGAAATTTGCGGATGACACAAAACTGTTTAGAAAGGTTAATACTGATGGTGATAAACAACATTTACAAAACGATCTAGACAGATTCGTGAAATGGTCTGATAAATGGCAGATGTTGTTAAATTTTGGGAAATGTAAATGCCTACATACAGGACATGGTAACTTGGATGTGTGGGAGATACTGTTCTGGGTACTACTGTAAAAGAAAAGGACTTAGAAGTTACAATAAGCGCTGATATGAAAGTCTCAGAGCAGTGTGGTATTGCAGCTTCAAAGGGTAATCAAATTCTTGGATTGATTAGAAGAAACATAACATACAAGAAAAAAAGTTAATTATACCTCTTTATAAAGCAATAGTTAGACCTCATTTAGAATACCGTATACAAGCATGGAGACCGTATCGTAAGAAGGATATAGATACGCTTGAACGCATACAAAGGAGAGCAACTAAAATGATTCCAGAACTGAGAGTCCTTAGTTATGAAGAACGCCTGAAAGAATGTGGTTTAACAACTCTAGAGACAAGGAGGTTAAGAGGAGATCAGATTGAAGTATTTAAGATATTGAATGGGTATGAAAATATTGATAGAAATATGTTTTTCTCACTCAAGAAGGATAGCAGAACTAGAGGACATGAGGTAAAATTAGTAAAGGATCAATGTAGATTGGACATCAGGAAGCACTCGTTCTCACAGAGGACAACACATTAATGGAACAAATTGTCTACAGATTGTGTAACTGCTAGCAGTGTGAATATGTTTAAAAACAAGGTTGACACATATCTCAGGAGGGCGGGTTATAAGTAGATGCACATTGTTGGACTCTCGATAAGCCAATGGCTTCCTTGTCCACTTGCCATCTGGGCCTTTGGCTTGGATGGCAAATCTTGTTAAATCTTGTTAAATAACAGAAACAGTAGACAGTCTATCTAATAGACTATCGGATAGACTGCATGCAAGCACACACGCATGCATGCACACACAGTGATAATTATATATATATATATATATATATATATATATATATATATATATATATATATATATATATATATATATATATATATATATATATATATATCACCATTTAATATATTGAGCTTCGATAATAGAAACAATGGACAGTCTATCCATCGGTTTTACATAATAATATAGAAATAGCAGCCACTTGTGTGTAACTCCTTCTTGTGTCAAACTTACATGTTGACTGACATTAATGTGACAAACAACCAAAAGGTGGGAATCTATAATATTTTCAATTAATACATTTACACACGAACACGCACGCATGCATGCACACAATCGCCGCCTCTGTGAAGTTCAAAGTAAGACAAGTTTTATTTTGGCAATACTGTTTATGGAATGATATTGGGGCCAAAATTACATCATGCTAAATGCAATGTTCCAAATTGCATTACGATACTTCCATTGTGCATGAAATATAATATGAAACCCAGAAACCATAATATGAAACCCAAAAACCATATTATGAAAACCAGAAACCATAATATGAAACCCAGAAACCGTGATATGAAACATGGCATATAATACGAACCGGCAAACTCTCCACCAGTGGCGCCACATAGTGAATGTAACTCACTCACGATTTCACCTAAACTCAGCCTATCACCACTGCCACAACTTGATTATAAATTAAAAATTGACAGTGCGGAATGGTATGTTGGCTGGGCAACGAAATGTTTGCTATTGTCATAGAATGTCATTACAACTGTGCATTTGAGTGTATTATGTAACATAAAAACGAATGTTATTTTGTTCCTATGCACATTTTCAAAGCAAACAATATCCACAATTGTATGCAATTGAAATTGAGAGATGTATTGACAAAATTACGAGTTTACCAAATGAAATGATGATGTGCAGAATCTGTACATCAAATGTAAGTTGTGGCAGTTGTGAAATCGTGACTTACATAAGAAGGAAAATACTATACTTAATATTGTAGGGCTAGAAATCAAGTCTGTAAATTAATGAGGAGGATACAGAAGGAATTTGAGATGAAGCTGCAACAGAAGCTAAGACAAATCCCAAAGCAGTATGGAAATATATGAACTCCAAACCAAGAATCGGGAAGGTGTTTCAGACCTGAACACAAACCCTAAAGATCCTAAATCTAGACTCACAGACTCTGATCGGGAAAAGGCAGATGACTTAGGAAATTTTTTTTCAAGTGTTTTTACTATAGAGCCATATGGTGATATCCCTCATATTCCACCAGTGAAGTTAAGGCACAACATGGAAGAATTGACTATTGATGAGGAAATGATAAAAAACTTGATAACCTTAATGTGTGTAAATCGGTAGGGCCAGATGGTGTTCATCCTAGGTTGTTGAAAGAGCTATCTAATCATCTATGTAAACCACTAGCTAGGCTATTTAATAATTCACTGGCTGCGGGTGAACTACCAAAGGAATGGAAACAGGGAAGGATCTCAGCCATATTTAAGAAGGGTAGTCGATAAAACTCAGGAAATTATAGACCAATCAGATTAACAAGTATAATATTTAATAAGATTTAACAAGATTGCCATCCCAAACAACAAGTTCCAGATGGCAAGTGGACAAGGAAGCCATTGGCTTATGGAGAGTCCAAAAATGTTCTCATTCATCAGATATCTGTCAATTCTATTTTTAAACATATTCACACTACTGGCATTAACACAATCATTTGGCAGTTTGTTCCATTCATTTATCACTCTCTGTGAGAAAGAGTACTTTCTCATGTCCAAACTTCAATGCTCCTTAACTAATGCTGCTTTGTGTCCTCTGGTTCTACTGCCTTCTTTAAGTTTGAAGAACATATTCCTATCAATATCCTCATAACCGTTCACTATTTTAAACACTTCTATTTGGTATCCTCTTAGTCTCTTGGTATCTAATGTTATCAAACCACATTGCTATAAGCGACTTTTGTAACAAAGGTCTTTCAGTTCTGGAATCATTTTAGTTGCTCTTCGTTGTATTCTTTCTAGCTTGTATATGTCCTTTTTCCGATACGGCCTCCATGCATGAATACAATGTTCCAAATGTGGTCTAACTGTTGCTTTGTACAGGGGTACAATTAGCTGTTTCTCCTTATACGTGACAATTCTCCTAACTAGCCAGATAATTTGATTTCCTTTTGAAGCAGCAATCCCACATTGCTCTGAAACTTTCATGTCAGCACTAAATGTTTCTCCTAAGTCATTTTCTTGTGTGGTTCTACCTGGTACAGCATCCCCCATTTTATATTCTTTGTCCATGTTTCTATGTCCTATGTGTATACTTTTACACTTTCCAATATTGAATAACATTTGCCATTTTTCTGACCACTTAACTAATTTATCTAGATCATCCTGTAAACTTTGTTTATCTGTATCATTACCGGGTAGTAACCTTTCTGAATACTTTTGTGTCATCTGCAAATTTCAGTACTTTGCTAGATATGTCATCTTCTAAATCATTTATATATATTAAAAACAGTATAGGGCCTAATACTGATCCCTGTGGTACCCCACTCAAAACAGATTTCCAGTTTGAAATCTCACCATCTACTATTACTCTCTGTTTTCTGTGTAAGCCACTTTTCTATCCAGTTGATTACATCATTACCTATGCCATGGGCTTTTAGTTTAAGTAACAATCTTTGATGTGGCACTTTATCGAAAGCTTTCTGAAAATCTAAGTAGACAACATCCACTGGTGACCCGTCATCTATACCCACTTTGCTTTTAGGAACCCATGTTGAGATGCATTTATTAATTTATGTTTTACAAGGAATTCCACCATGTGGTCTCTAATTAATGTTTCGAGTAATTTACATACAATTCTGAGGCAGTGATAGAGGGGGTGAGAAAGAGAGCGAGGGTGTTTGTGGGGGACTCAATAGTTAGGAAGACCGACAGTCTTAAACAAGGGAGATGACATAGTGGTCTGCTTGCCTGGGGACAAAATTGAGGCGATAACTGAGATAAACATCGTGGGTTCGGGCAATGGTGGATCTGTTTTAGTACTTAAACTAAAAGCCCATGGTATATTTAAGGATGTAATCGACTGGATAGAAAAGTGGCTTACACACAGAAGACAGAGAGTAAAGTAGATGGTGAGATTTCAAACTGGAAATCTGTGTTGAGTGGGGTACCACAGGGATCAATATTAGGCCCTATACTGTTTTTAATATATATAAATGATTTAGAAGATGACATATCTAGCAAGGTACTGAAATTTGCAGATGACACAAAAGTATTCAGAAAGGTTACTAATGATACAGATAAACAAAGTTTACAGGATGATCTAGATAAATTAGTTAAATGGTCAGAAAAATGACAAATGCTATTACATTTTGGGAAGTGTAAATATATACATCTAGGACATGGAAACATGGATGAAGAATATAAAATGGGGAATGCTGTACTAGGTAGAAGCACACAAGAAAATGACTTAGGAGTAACATTTAGTGCTGATATGAAATTTTCAGAGCAATGTGGGATTGCTGCTTTGAAAGGAAATCAAATTTTAGGGCTAAATAGGAGAACTATCACGTATAAGGAGAAACAGCTAATTGTACCCCTGTTCAAGGCAATAGTTAGACTACATTTGGAATGTTGTATTCAAGCATGGAGGCCGTATTGTAAAAAGGACATAGACAAGCTAGAAAGAATACAACAAAGAACAACTAAAATGATTCCAGAATTGAAAGACCTTAGTTACGAAAGTCGCTTATTGCAATGTGGTTTGACAACACTAGAGACCACGTGATTAAGAGGAGACCAAATAGAAGTGTTTAAAATAGTGAACGGTTATGAGGATGTTGATGGGAATATGTTCTTCAAGCTTAAAGAAGGCAGTAGAACCAGAGGACACTAAGCAGCATTAGTTAAGGAGCATTGTCATTTGGACATGAGAAAGTACTCTTTCTCACAGAGTGTGATAAATGAATGGAACAAACTGCCAAATGATTGTGTTAGTGCTAGTAGTGTGAATATGTTTAAAAATAGAATTGACAGATATCTGATAAGGGCAGGCTACACATAGATGAGAAAATTGTTGGACTCTCGATAAGCCAATGGCTTCCTTGTCCACTTGCCATCTGGAACTTGTTGTTTGGGATGGCAATCTTGTTAAATCTTGTTAAATCTAAATATAAGTTACATAACATTCACTATGTGGCGCCACTGGTGGGCTGTTTGCTATTTAAGTGGTGAAATCGTGACTCATGTTACATTCACTATGTGGTGCCACTAGTTGGGAGTTTGCCAGTTCACGTGCTTTTCTTCCTGCCTGCCTATGTATAAACATGCATTATGTATGTGTGTGTGCATTTGAGACTTTCTAATGAAGCTGGTCTTTGAGTTGTAGAAGATATATGTTTAAACGTTTCTGGGGTAGGTAGGTGCCTCAGTGGCAGTAGTTTCCAATAAAAATACAACTTGAAGATTGTTGCTATTTAAACTGGTGTAACCTCTAGGTATTGTGTAGCCAATAGTCATATTTGTTTCAGGAGACGTCCGAGACAACAAGGAACATATAGAAAGTCTTGACCACAGGGTGCAGGGTGTGGAAAGTAAGTCAATATAACTCAACTAAAAACATGGATGTGTTTTACATGTTAGTTGTAATAATATTTTTTTTTATTTGGTTACCAGCAATGTAAATATGTAATTGTAATAATCTTATCATAATCGAGCAAGTGTATGCTTGTATGTTATGCTACTCCTAGATGTTTGTATGTTATGCTACTCCTAGACGTTTGTATGTTATGCTACTCCTAGATGTTTGTATGTTATGCTACTCCTAGACGTGTGTATGTTATGCTACTCCTAGATGTTTGTATGTTATGCTACTCCTAGATGTTTGTATGTTATGCTACTCCTAGACATTTGTATGTTATGCTACTCCTAGATGTTTGTATGTTATGCTACTCCTAGATGTTTTGCACATTGGGCTCCATACTTTCAGGGATTCAAGTACGACCCCACGGTCGGGTCGTCAGTTTTTTATTCACCTCGCTATTACCCTTTCTACAAACAGTCGAACTACCCTGTGTAGTTATTATGTACAATTGCCCGCAATGTTATTACCACTATGATTAGATACCAGGCGATAAGTTTACATATATTGCTTTATTTGGATAATTGCTCAACTTTAAATATGCTGCATAGTTGTAGAGCCTTCAGATATTTAATGTGAGTTTAATGTGACAAATTCATAGTAACATCCCAGTCAAAAGAGTGGTCTGGTAAGTAGAACAATGACGCTATGTTCATGCTTCAGGTAGATTGATATATAAGTGTTGTATAAGAATTATGTTAAAACACTACTATAAAGATTAATGTCCCTGTTGTGTCATTTTAATGTCACCATTCATCATTTTATAAGTATTTTTGAAGAAATGTTTCATACTGTGCATTTAAATATTATGATAACATAGTTTTAATTTGTTTTCAATGTCTTCACATTCCACAAGGAAGATATCTGTTATATGTCATAGTTAAATAACAACATCATTTAGTATATAAATACAGTTATTATTTTTAGCATGGTGTTTTATGTAATAATATTGCAATGGATATTATTTGTGTGTAAAAAACTTGTTGGGACACTTCTTGTGACATTCTTAATTGTCTTCAAACGTGTTCTTCTGGACGTAACATGGAGGGTCCTGTGCTCTCACAACCACAGGTTTATAAATGTCCACACTTTTAGGATGTCCGGCACTCTTCGTCACACACACTCCAAATAAATTCCAGAGTGATAAGAAGAAAAAAAATCATTACCCTATTAGTTCATTTGTTTTTGTGACTTCTAAAAAAGGTGTAAATTTCTCAAGTATATGTCTTTGTAGTGACCTCTATAGTTCTACTGGGAATTGGTGCCATCATCGCGGTACTGGTCATTGTCACGACTGTGTGGTGGATGTGCTGTCAACAGAAAGGTAATGAGACATACTGAGTTGCTTTGGACTATAACGCCTTGTCTTTGACATTGGCCTTAACCATTGGTCTGTATGTAGTTACTTGGAGACAGGCAGTTGATTTCACCACCTTGTCTGATACTAGATATATCTATTAGGCCAATGTCCCAAAAGGTGTAGGGGAAGGCAGTGTTAGTTGAGCCATTGGGTTTGTTGAGCCACCCATGTTTACAGGAAACTACCGCAGCGATAGTTACTTGGTACCACCCATTGATCGAACATGTTATTAGAACACGATTGACGTATAATAGGTGCCATTTGTCACAAGAGTGAGTTAAACATTATGCTTTTTGTCCATAACTTTAGGTGTTTGTGATAAACGTCTGCTGGTGTGTAAGCTATGTGACTAGACTTTATTGTCTGTGCACCTGTAAATGGTCTCACTATGCAGTGGGAAGAAGATTGTATTATTCACTTCACGCATTAATTAGAAGTTAATTATAAATGCTTCATTCGAAACGGGGCTAGTTGAGCCACCCAAGGCTCAAGGGGGGTAGATGGGCAGTGGTTAAAAAACGAAGACGTTTTTGTTTTACTTAAAAATACATCATGGAATTCATCTTTCCAAGTAAATTTGGACATCAGATACCTACAAGGCAACATTTTAGCAGTCAACCAGTTCCTAATCTTGTTTATTTATAACCATTTATCCCGTAATACTGGAGCTTATTGACAAGATGGGCATGAGGCACCGTGTCGATTTCCTTCTAAAAGTCTAACATTAAGAGGTCAGTCTGGTAACTCTTGTCCATCATCTTTGTGATACCTTCTGTGGCACCAATTTGTTGAGTCTCACAAGACTGTTTATTCCTGAAGCCATGCTGGTAGTTCACAATAATGACATTGTTATTAGAGTCAAGATGCATGGTTCATTACATTGTTTGTGTATATTTTTGAAATATCGGGGTAATTTTAAAAAAGAGGAATAAACACGTTTGTCACAAAATTAATTGAAAACTGTAATTAATGTGAAGCACTTTTGTGTGCTAGTTAATTATTTCAATGTCATCTTTGTTTAAAATTATCATTCTTTGGCACTCGTTATCTGACTCTCACTTGGCTTCGTGAATGCGCCAAGAAGAGCGTCTAGCCACAGAGTCGTGGTCTCGTTGTTACCTACTGTCACCGCTCCATTTTGTATATGTGTTCCCGTGAAGCGCCAACAACCAATCAGCATCATTATCGAGATGCTACACTAAACATTTTGTTTTGTGTGATTTAACTGTTCAGTCAGATAGTTGTGTCAATATAATGAACATTTAACGTTAATTCAAATTGTATCATATAAACTGATCAAAGTTAACTCTTATTTTATGAAGTGGCCAAATGCCCGGATGACATCATAATTAGCTAATTATGTATGCTCCCAAATTCTGGGTGCATACATACTTTCCTGCACAAAGAAAATCACATTCCAGGCGAAGATATATGCGACAAATGGTTGCGACACAACACGGAGCCTGGATAATCGAGGCTATCGCATGCGGTCTCTGCAAATAAGTTCACACATGCAATCCCCACAGGCTGTGTAACTGACCAGTTCCAATTATAATTGCGAAGCTACTCCATATGCGATGACAATAATTTATAATAACTTCCAGTGCATCATTTTGTGTCACGGCTTTCATATAAGACACTTTCGACTTGTCTGCTAACTTTGAGATCATAGTTTTATTGGTTATGTGTTTGCAACACATTCGGTGCAGGGACTCATAAACAAAGTTTGCTATATATATTTGCTATATTTGCCTACATCATTGATATAATCACACTGATGCCACTGATGTGCAGGTGTTTGCAGTGGCCAGTGCCATGGCTATGCTCTTTTGTGCTAGGGCTCAGCATGTGCCTGGCAATGGCAGAAGACTGATAAGATAATAATTGAATCCATTTATTTTAGATGTAACGGCAACTTCATGCATCCCACTTTGCCTGTGTCTTTCAGAAGAGACACTAAGATTCATCGGTCCCTTCTATCTAGTTTCTATTTTCTATGCCAGGGGAAGTAAAAAAAAAGATCCCAGGCAGTCGCAGGGAAAGGCTAATGGAACAAACCTGACACTAACGATAGAGAAGAAAAACTCTGTTAATCAACCATTCCTATGTTAGCCGAAGACAAGGCTGTTTGGAGTTAGATGTCACAAGCCTAAGCAGATTCATCATTATTGGGTAATAAGTAGGGGTGGCAGACAGATAATGCCGACGGACGAGGTCCTCGTAAACTTACCCGTCGATTTAAGCATAGTCAAACACCCCAATGGTATAGGGGCATAGTTCTGCTGGGACAAGCATTGATTCTGCTCTTCGGATACATATCTCTACCGGAATTAAATAACTTTAGATTAAAAACTGACACAAACTAACCGTTTCACATGTGTATTCCATGACGTGCCATTTGCATATTGGCATCAAAAAGCAGAAGAAATGTGCTCCAAATAATTAATTATGAATACATTTAGCATCTTAATAGTGAGCGATATTGTCTGTGCTCGAGGTCACATGATGTTACGGTTTTCATCACAAAATGTCTCAATTTTATACATGGTTATTGTCAAGGAATTTTAGTGATTTACCTATGATAATGAACACTGGTTGCAATGGGTTTATAAGTCAATATTAATAGAGTATGTTGATTCATTACTTAGTACGTGTTGACATGTCAGTGTTGTACCCATTGTGTAGATGTGTTGGCTGAGTTGTTATGAAGTCTTACTGGAAAGCCTACTTAAATTATACAGATATTTAGCATTTATCCATTGTGGCTTACCTTACTCTACATTGTGGCTCACCTTACTCTACATTGTGGCTCACCTTACTCTACATTGTGGCTCACCTTACTCTACATTGTGGCTCACCTTACTCCACATTGTGGCTTAACTTATCCCACACCAAATGTTAGTTGAACCATTTTATCAACCCTATATGAATAACGTATAATTAGCCATGCATACTAGATACATTATCTTGGTTGAAAAGGTTTAATTAATAACTATTGTTTATGATAGTAAAAACAATTTTGATTTTGCAGTATGATTTTCCCCTACATATCCCCTACAATTAATAAAAAATAATGTATTTTGTTTCTCAGAGTCAGAAAGTGCATTATTAAGTTATATCTAGTTAAATGTCATAATTAGTTTGTGCACATCAAAAGCTTTCAGTACATATGCACGCACGCAAGGCCTCACACAAACATGTGAGCATATATATATATATATATATATATATATATATATATATATATATATATATATATATATATATATATATATGCTAACGCTTTTCCTACTGTGCAGTTTAGCTCATATTCGATGACTTGTTGCCAAGTTAGGTAGAATCTTCTTCTGTTTCACCTGGTTGGAAAATCTTATGAGTAGTTGATGCTCCCTGCTAATGCTCTTGGACAGGTTTTCAACGTATTTCAACTCTTAAGAAAATATATCTTAGATAATTAATCTATGCCATTTTTTATTTTACAATTTTTTTATTCAGACAACCCATCACCACCACGCAACCTGCAGGTGGTGAAGGTTTGCACCGACTACGTCTGTGTGAAGTGGCAAGCTCCAGTGAGTGACGGCAACTCACCCATCACTTGCTACGTTGTGGACAAGGCTGACGCCAGCACACGCACCTTTACTAATGCTGGCCACACCAACAGCGACACATGCAAGTTCAAAGTGAGCCAACTCAACAAAGGCAAACCGTACTTGATACGAGTGATTGCTGAGAATGCGATAGGACATAGTGAACCGGTCTCTCTTCAAGAACCTGTACGGTTGCCACTTGGTGAGTGTGTTGTACACATGTCATGTTTTGCTGTTGTGTGAATTGTGCTATGTTAATATATGTACATGTACACATGACTGTGTTCTTACAAGTATGTGTCAATATGTTTACATATGCTTAAAGCATATATTATTTGTCTACCCAAGAACAAACTAGCTTAAACATAATGTAAAACATAATGTAAAACATAATGTAAAACATGATGTAAAACATGATGTAAAACATGATGTAAAACATGATGTAAAACATGATGTAAAACATGATGTAAAACATGATGTAAAACATGATGTAAAACATGATGTAAAACATGATGTAAAACATGATGTAAAACATAATGTAAAACATAATGTAAAACATAATGTAAAACACAACTAATTTAGTGATTAATAAAATACGATCACTACAAATAGCCCCAAACATTTTGTTTATAAATGTGTTTTTATTACAGTGATCTAATTTAGAACAAACCTAACACTGTAATGAAAATAACGCATGTGTGCACGCACGCCCCATACATAAACACAGACACACGCATGCATGCACACACAAACACACACCCACACAAACACACACACACAAACATACACACATATATATAGGCACACATACAGACACACATTCACTCACGTGAATACACACACACACACACACACACACACACACACACACACACACACACACATACACACACACACACACACATGGGGACACGGATACACACAGACACGCACACACTCATGAATGTGCACACACAAACACACACACACACACACACGCAAACACCCACACACACACACACAGTCACACACACACACACACACAGGCACACACACAGACGCACACTCACGTGAATACACACACACACGCACGCACGCACGCACGCACGCACGCACATGCAGTCACACACACACACACACACACACACACACACACACACACACACACACACACACATATGAAAGTGCACCTACACACAAACACACCCATATAGACACACACACACACACACACACACACACACACACACACACACACACACACACACACACACACACACACACGTGAAGACACACACATACGTATTCGCGCACACACACGTATTCGCGCACACACACTCACACAATCATGCATGCATGCACACACATATTCACACGTGTAGACACACAAACACACTCACTCATAAGCAATACTTTAGCATAATCTCAGTAGTGAAAACAATTCAGTTATATGCTTATTTACCTGACGAACGGCCCTTAAATAAGCATAGTTCCTGTAGCATTGTGTCGTGCTCATGTTAGGACTTCCTGTATGTGCCAATGCTGTTTTATGATTTGATTCTTATCATCGTTCACACCAATGTCAGTAAAAGTTGCGGAACAAACACTACTGTCAAACTTGAACATATTTTAATAACACCAAATCATAGTGTGTCTTAATAGTATGCGTTGAAATTGTGTCCAAGTGTAATCAATATAACATACAGTAAATGCTCCTATTCAAATACCCTTTGTTTGCATGTCAGGCGGCACACATGTTAAGATGTTACTGAAAATATTATACAAACAGTCTAGAAGTTCAGCATTGCCAGTTAACAAATAATTACGGTGGTGCCCTATTTATATCATTCAAATTATATTCTGAACCCGTCACCCTTTAAAGAAAACTTATTTAATTATTCTAAGTTGTTTATATTTACTTTGTAACTTCTGTTATTCATTGATTTATGATTTTGTACTATGTTACTGTATTTTATATCTCGATCAGTGTTTATACTCAGAATATTTGTTATATAGCAATACCAATGACTTACACTTTATGTTCATGTTTGATATATTATTATTTATGATATTAGTGTTAATTAGCCAGACCTGGGGGCAGAAGTACTCGGTACTTGTGTATTCGAGTACACTTTTGAAGTACTCGTACCTGTACTCATAAAACGTATGGTTCATGTACTTGTACTCATACTCAATATACTCATATTTTAAGAGTACATTACGAGTACATGATGTGAAAATTTGCTGTGAAAATATTTTTTTTATAGTTAACAAAATCAAACTTTCCTGAAGTAATTGAATGTTCAACTATTTTTTAAATACTTTGTTATTTGTTATTTCTGATTAAAATGATTATGATACCACTGAATCCCAGTACCTCCCAGATGGTTACCCCCCTTACCATCCCTACACCCCCGTGGTGCCGTTCTCCAATAACCTTGACTTTGATACCCAAAAAAAGGCAACACAGCAATACGTTATGTCTAGCAACACCCAATCAGCCACACAAACAGTAACTACATGAGTAACTCAAGGGTCCATTCTAGGACATATACTATTGTTAATATATATTAATGATCTTGCAATGGCTAGTAACAAATGTACACCCATGATGTATGCTGATGATACCACCCTGCTCAGCACGTTAGATAACTTCACAAGTAACCATACAACCAACTCGACAACGAATCCAATAAATGCAGGTTTAACATGTGGAATTATATCTAGATTAAAACACTATATCTAGATTAAAGCATATTTTCCCAGTCAGAAACACCCAGTAAAACAAACAGTTGTAGGCCTCCAGTGTAGACTATAATCTATGTTTGTCTAATTAAATCATCAGGATCTTCTCACTCCATCCCTTCAAATGATGCACATGTAGTTAAGAAGGGACTCAAAGCAAAACTATTTTTATGTATGTTTGTAAAAGGGGGTGTTCGTAAAAGGTAACCGTATGTTTGGGAATGGAAATGTCATACAAATGTACTCATACTTTACTCATGAGAATGTACTCGTACTCAGCTTTTAACAATGTACTCGTATTCGTACTCGTACTCATCCATCACCAATGTACTCATACTTGTACTTATTAAAATGTACTCGGCCACAGGTCTGTAATTAGCTGGTTAGTTAGATAGTTAACAAAGTATTAGTAGCTGGCCTGTATGCCACCTCCCTTCCCCCTCCCCCTCTCCATTTCCTCCTCCCCTCCCCATTCCCTCTGCCTCCCCACCCCCTCTAGCCTTCCCCCTCTGCCTCCCTCTGCCCCAACCCCCTATCCTTCCCCTACCTCTGTCAAACTTAAACATATTTAAATAACACTAAATTTTAGTGTGTGTTGATAGTTTTGTTGATAGTTTTGTTGGAATTGTCTCCAAGTGTAATCAATATAACATTCAGTAAACGTTCCTATTCAGATATCCTTTGTTTGCATGTCAAGTAGCACATGTACTAGGATGTTACTGAAGATATTATACAAACAGTTTACAAGTTCAGCATTGCCACTGAACAAATAGTTACGGTGGTGCCCTGTTCATAGCATATTAATATTGTATTACAATCCAGTCACCATTATGGAAAACTTGTAATTTCTGCTATTCAGAGTCATCGCCACCACGCAACCTGCAGGTGGTGAAGGTCTGCACCGACTACATATGTGTGACGTGGCAAGCTCCAGTGAGTGATGGCAACTCACCCATCACACGATACTTTGTGGAGAAGGCCGACGCCAACGCGCGCACCTTCACCATTGCTGGCGACACCAACAGCGACACATTAGAGTTCAAAGTGAGCCAACTCAACAAAGGCAAACAGTACTTGATACGAGTGTTTGCTAAGAATGCGATTGGACAGAGTGAACCAGTCTATCTGCAAGGACCAGTACGGCTACCACTTGGTGAGTGTGTTATGCACATGCCATGTTTTCTTGTTGTGTGAATTTCGTTATGTTAATAGATATGCATGCACACACGGCTATGTTCTTACAATTATGCGTCGATAAGTTAATATATGTTTATGGCATGTATTATTAATCTACCAAAGTACAAAGTAGTGTAAGCATATTATAAGATACAGCTAATTTAGTCATTAAATTAGCCAAAAAATGTAGTTTATCAATATATGTTATTACAATTATCTAATGACATGCAGACACAAACACACATATGCACACACAGGCGCACACAGGAAAACAGACACGCACGCACGCACGCACGCACGCACGCACACACACACACACACACACACAGCCATACCCATCCACCCCAACCCCCCACACGCACACACACACACACACACACACACACACACACACACACACACACACACACACACACACACACACACACACACACACACACACACACACACACACACACACACACACTTTGAACTCTTGTGTGTCACTGTCGGTGTGGCCAGCAATGGTGAAGGCAGCACACATATTAAGATGTTACAGAAAATATGCAAACAATCTAAAAGTTCAGCATTGCCAGTGAACAAAATTCAAATATTATTCCAAACCCGTCACCCTTTAAAGAAAATGTTCTCTTCCTCCTTGTTCCCTGTTGTACAGGGGTGAGGGTAAGGTAAAGTATTGTCGAGCCACTGTTTCTGTTCTTTCTTTCCATAGTTTTCTATCCGCCGCCCCCTCTCTCCATCTTTCATCCTCCCCCCGATCTTCTCATGTCCCTCCACATGCAGTCCTCCCATCTCAGCTGTGGCCTTCCCATTTTCCTGCATCCTTGATGTTTTTTCACCTCTGCTCTCTTTGCTAGTTTGCTTGCATCCATTCTTACCAAGTGGCCTGCCCATCTCATCCTGCTTCTCACCAATCTTCCTGTTAGGCTGCATTGCATCCCAACCTCTTTCCTCAGGTCATTCATCCTTCTTCTGTCCACCCTCTTTGTTCTTGTTATTCAACGAACCCAGTTATTCTCACAAACTTGCAGCTTCTGTTGTTGTTCTGTCAACGTCACTGTCTCCAGATCATACAGGCATGCCGGTGTAACACACGTTCTCAGGACTTTCCCTTTCAGCTTTTTCGAAATTTTTCTGTCCAACATGACTCTACCTCTACCTTTCTCAATGCATTTGCTCCCGCTTGTGTCCGACATCGCACTTTTGCCGCTGAATGCATACATCATCTTCCTGAGAATATCCTTCATGCTGATCTTCCTGCTGATTATTTCCATCACCATGATAAACAGTAAAGGGTCAAGGGCAATTCCTTGCCTCAAACCGATGTTAACTGGAAACTCTTCCGACAACCCAGATCCAACCACAACTCTTCCTTTTGTTCTCTCATACATTGCTTCCACCATCCTGGCTTCTGCTTCTGGCACTCCCATCCATCTCACTGTTGCCTTCACCATCTTTCTTGGGACTATGTCATATGCCTTCTCCAGGCCAACAAATCCCACTGCCATTCTCCTTTGCATATCCAACCTCTTCTCTACCAACTGTCTTAATGCAAGCATCCCATCAGTCGTCCCTCAACCCTTTCTGAATCCCTGTTGTTCTTCACCCAATTCTTGCTCTACTTTCTTTCGGATCCTCACATCCAGCATCCTCTCTAGCAGCTTCATGATGTGACTTAGAAGTGTGATGCCTCAGTATTTCCCTGGGTCTTGCACATCTCCCTTCCTCTTCCATATTGGGACAATTAGCCCTGTCCGCCTTTAAAGAAAACTTATTTAATTATTCTGAATAATTTATATTTACTTTGTGACTTCTACTATTCAGAGCCGTCACCACCACGCAACCTGCAGATGGTGAAGGTCTGCACCGACTATGTTTGTGTGACATGGCAAGTTCCAGTGAGTGACGGCAACTCACCCATCACTCGCTACGTTGTGGAGAAGGCCGACGCCAGCACGCGCACCTTCACTATTGCTGGCCACACCGACAGTGACACACAAGAGTTCAAAGTGAGCCAACTCAACAAAGGCAAACAGTACTTGATACGAGTGTTTGCCGAGAATGTGATTGGACGGAGTGAACCGGTCTCTTTGCAAGAACCGGTAGAGCTGCTACTTGGTAAGTGTTTTATGTACTTGTTATGTTTTGTTGTGTGAATTTGTTTAATATATATGCATGCACACACGTATGTGTCCTTACAGTTATGTGTCGATATGTTTATACATGTTTAATACATCTATTATTAGTCTACCAAAATACAAACAGTGTATTGTGAAACACAACTAAATTAATGATTAATAAAAATATGATCACTACAAGTAACCCCAAACATGTAGTTTATAAATGTTGTTTCCATTAGAATAATGGGTGTCACTTGCGAACGGGTGCACTAAATAGATAAATACAATACAATGTATGTCAAAACAAATATGCCTTAAAATGATGAACTAATCTAAAGTAGTATGGATTGATACATATGCACATGTATGCACATACACGCACGCATGCAGGCACGCACGCACGCACGCACGCACACACACACACACACACACACACACACACACAATACTTTATCATGTTAGGCTTTCACAATCTTACTAGTGAAAATAATTCATTTATGCACTGCTAAAAATAATGTTCTTGCTTTAAATTTTTTTTTCTTAAAACAAGAAAGGGAGCCACATAAGTAAATAATTTTTGTGATTGAAGAAGTTTTTCATAAGAAAATGTTCTTGTTTTAAGACAGTATTTTCTAAGCTGAAGAAAAGTCTATAGAAATATTTTCTTATTTATCCTAGAAAATGTTTCTTATGTACGATTTTTTTTTATGAGAATTTTTTCTTACATCAAGAAAAAGCAAGACAATTTTTTTTTTAATTATTTTGTAGGAAAATTATAAATCAGATCAGATTCTTTCTTAAATTTCATAAGAAGTGTTTTCTTATAGTCATTTCTGATGCTTCACATTAATGTAAATATTGTTCTTAAAACAAGAAAAAACTTGTGTTTGAAGACAACATTCAGGAAACATTACCAGTATACTAGTTTATGTTTTGAGAATAAGTTAGTGTTAAGCTAAACATATTAAACACATTATTTTATTCAACTGTTTCCCAAAAATAAGATGTGTGTACAATGCTGCTTCCAAGCACTATTTATTCCAAAGTTAATTACACTATTACTCTGAACAAGATTGAACTACCTAGGACCAAATCAAACTGAAAGAAATGCTACCTGCTATAGCCTACTATTTAGCAAACAATGTTACAGACACTACAAAAATCTTTGTAACACATGAACAGTAATAATCACATGAAACACTGCATAATTAGTATTGTTCACCTTTCCGTATTAACTTAAACTAATTGAATTATTCATATATCAACTATACTCCAGGTGATTCTCAAGTTACAAATAAATGTGAAATATTTGCATCTGTTTATTGATTTTTTATGTGTGAATGTCATCATTTAACCACCAGGAAACATAAATATAACGTTCTCAATAAACGTACCTCTGGTTTGTTGCTAAAAAAGTTCATTAATATTTATTAAATTTAAAAAGACTACGTTACGGACACTACAAAATGTGGAAATGCTGTTGGGGGTACAATGGGTATGTGGATAACATTTCATATTGGTCATGGTACATGGGTACAAAGGATTTATATAATACATTAACATTCCTCACAATATGATTCTATCAGAACTTCACTTCTATGGACACTACAGGATTTTCCGGACCTTTTTTCCAGTGGACCTAATAATTCTTACCAAAATATTAGGGGCAAGGATGGTCATTTACTGTTGTTATATTAGTAGGTCAGTGCCTTTGCCTGGCTAACATGGCATTCACAAACTCCCTAAGCTGAAATTAGACGAAGGAAAAGGATATGTATCCAAAGCCAACAAAAAAGTATAACGATGAGATTTTACACAAAATGTATTTATGTAACAGGCCTTTACATTAAGATGTACCCAGTGACCCATCGGGCCAGTAGATTTTAAAAGTTACTTGGCCGAAATGCTTGTTTCATAAACTGATTTAAAAAACAAAAATTTAGCAATACATTGCATTACAAGTTGAATGCTGTGAGTTTAGTTGTTATTTCTTTTGTCGTGGGTGGTCTAGTTTTGTGCTTTCTGTCAGTATTTTGCATTGCAAACAATATTGATGCTGGAATTGTGAGATTCTTGTGCCTCTATCGAAGCTGCAGTGGGTGACGTTTTGAGAACGATGGGTGATGACGTCGTGTGTACTTCTGTACATGAATTACCAAGTTACAGCTATTTATACTCGAAAATACGATGGGTGAACTGGACCTGACACTGAATATAAATATGACTGTTACAATTAGGTTTAATTTCTTTCGAACATATACTTTTGGACTGAACTACAAAGTTACGGTAAACTTTAATATCTATCCTGGAATGCATGTACGAGTATGAGCAGTCATGACACCTAGTGGACAGTCTGTGAAGCCGATACATATAACGCGCAAGAAAATGCTGCGATATACTCGTAACACTTTTAAAAACTAGTCAAATAATATACATCCACAATGCATGAGCTTCACAAAGTCCGCATGTTGTTACTAGTAGCGACGTTATACAGACTTTTTTTGTGAAGTTCATACATATCAAAACAAGATGGTAACTATACGAAGTGACAACACAAAGTCAGATGATTTAAAGGGGAACTGAAGCAATTTTGTGTTATGCCGTATATTTAAATATATATTATCTAACTATGCATTAATGGTGACAGATACCTGCTAATTTATGAGATAAACTGAAAAACTGATTTTGTTCGAGACAAAAATCGACAAAATACATCACTGCGTATCGCCATTTTGTTGTCGAAACGAGTGGTTTGAGTCGCGTATATCTAATCAATGTAAATTTTCGATTTTTTGCGATTTATTTCGTAAATAGGCATTCTGGAGCGAAAAAAAAGATATGGGTCTCTGTTATATATACAAGTGTTTACACACGTCAACAAAATAGCGTTTTTGTTCGTTCCAAATAAAAAAAGTTAAAGAAATTACAACAAAACACGCACAAAATCGTGGAAAATGCCGCACTTCTCGAACACACGAGATGCTAACCAACGAGAATATGCGATAACGGAATACCGGAACTATTTTTTACTTGTTGACAAGATGGATGCATCGCTTGGGACAGTTTTACCAGATCTGCTACTAGCGATTAGTGGTTTACTGAACTTCCGTAATAGTTGTCTATCTTTGAAGAAATGGAAACCACAGACGAAGAGTCTAGTTCGACAGGCCACACGGAAACAACCGTTGACAGTCGTAAAATGTCACCGAGTGTGCGAGTCACGCTCCAGACTCCAGTCCAGGTCGGCTTCGCCTTTGGCTTTGTTGACGTTGGATTCAGGAAAAATTACAATAGCGCTTTGACTGTCAACGATTCCTGACTAGGTAATGTGATGTGGTGAACCTGTGGAAATTGCGTCCCGATGTCTGCGCACGTTTACGTTGAGTCATCATGCTGCGCCGAGGAAGCTACCATGCCTAGGGCTAGGCTATGGCTATGCAGCACCGTGTGCCCGACCGCGTTGGTGCTTGCATCACCGTACGAAGCCGAAGACGATGATTTTGTAGTGATATGCACAAACAAAGCGGTGCTAGATGTTGGTCTGCTGTCATTGCATGATTTGCGTGCCGACTCATCGATTCGCCCTATAGCTAGCAGGTCAGTAATTCAATTGTTATCGAATCATTGCCATTTTAATAATCATATTTTTTCTGCATATTTCTTTTACCTAGCCCGAGGGCGAGGTCCGAACTACAATGGCAATGCAAGCAGGCTTTTCTCTTTATTTTGTATCTAATCTAATGAAGTGTACCGTGACTGTATTTTAATATTGGGTTTGATTTGTTGTTGAATAACATTGATGACAATAATAAAATGAGGGTTTATTTAATTCATTATGTGAATATATATTTATATTCTTAAATGTTACCGTAATCGTGATTGTAATAATGATTGTAATCATGACTACATTAGTAATTGTGATTGCAGTAATTACTGTAATCATGATTACGTTAATATTCGTACTTGTAATCACCCCTCTCTGTAGCACATCACACCTTGTTGTTTGGTGCAATGTAATCATTTAAATAACAATAATTAACTACTGACTGTATGTAATGTTCACAGTTTTGCAACTATTATGGTAATTATGGAATTAGTGCTATCAACTAACCATGACAAATTATATTTCAGGCTCAGGAAAGGCAAGACAAGTAATCCCATCCTGCGATGTGGGAAGGATCTGTGATGTCTATTCTGAACCAAATTGAATTGATGGAAAGTTTAGCTATGGAGATTGACTTGACACAGGTGAGTGTACTGATAATCTGATATAGACAAATTGTGAGGCACCCACAGTATGCAGCAGGTCGAAAATCAACCGGAAAACTAAAAAAATTCCCACTAAAATATTAATAACTGAATGATGTGAATGCCTTCTTATCCATATCCCATTTCTGTCAACAAAAATGTTACCTGCAACATCTTGCATGTCACTACACACAATTTCATTTATATTGAGACCAACATAAAATATATCAACAGTTTATTCACATAAAAAAACAATTACCAAAGAAATAAGGCTTGACTAAAAACAGTGACTTCTTACCACCGGGAAATACAACCTGGAACATGGATATCACAGTTACACACATCATTATTATGCCACAACATTATCAAATATACTGGTAGTTTAGCTTAGGAAATAATTAATCTTTATAAAGCCAAGGCATTTTAACTGTTTCACCATCATCATCTGTACCAATGGCAATAGACTACTTGTTTTGATTGGACAGTAAATGTACACCAATCATGTGTAACAATATTACTTGTTCTGACTGACAGTAAACGTACACCAATCATGCATACCAATACACTACTTGTTCCTACCAACAGTAAATGTACACCAATGATCTCATTCTGGAATCTGCACCATTTCACTACTTCTTCTGACAGGAAATGTACACCAATCATGTGTATCCAATATACTACTTGTTCTGACTGAATCTACTACTTGTTCCTACCGACAGCAAATGTAAACCAAGTGTCTCATTCTCTACCAAATACACTACTTGTACTGACAGTAAATGTACACCAATCATATGTATCAATACACTACTTGTTCTGACTGATAGTACTTGCACACCAACCATCTGTTCCAATACACTACTGGCACTAAATATACACCAATACACTACTTATTCTGACTGATAGTACATGTACACCTAACATATTCAATTCACCTTTCACTCATCCAGGGGTAGAAATCAGCACACTTTCCTGACAGACACCCCAGTATCCGAAAGACCTTGGCTGATAGATCAGACATGAGTACAACCTGTGTCACAGTTTATGGCTGTTTGGTGTGTGGCAGGTGCAGAAAAGTGACATAAGTTTTTCTCACGAATGACAAACTTCTTCTCTTTCTCATAGGTGTCGGAGCTGCTTGAGTCACCCTCGGTTATGTCGCTGTTATCACATAGTGTGCATCATCTGCACCAATGTCTTTATTCTCACTGAATCTGATGGAAGCTTCACATAGGAGTAGTCATGATCAACGTTCATTGGTGCAATAATGTCATCCGTGACTACAGCAGCATTCGCGAAGTGTCGCACTTGAAATATCGTTACCGGATCGATTTGCGTTTCAGCATCAGTTGTATGTTGTGCCACAGCAGTAGTAGCAGTGATGGCACTAAAGGTGACATCCGTAATGTAAAGATTGACGGCATCACCCGTAGCGCTGGATGCTTCAAAACTAGTACCTGTACTTGTATGAACCAATGGTGAATCCTTCATCTGAAAAGATTGCACATACAGTGACTTGAACATTTTACAAAATTCATCTTTTGCATAATAAAAATGAATCACAATGTGAGAAACTTTCTCTTGTATATATTATTTTTAGAATATAAGAGTGCCAGTGTCATATAGAATGTATAAAGTAATCAACCACAGGGAAAAGCATTTTCCCTATGGAGCCATGTTAATTCAACCAATGGGTCTTTCACTGATCTCTTAATGTTTTTAATGAATCTGTTTGGTCAGTTTGACGAATGCCACTGGTAACATAACCAAACGCATGTAACCAGAATTGTAGCATCCTAGCTCCAAAGTGCATTATATTATCTAATCAACATTGCACTGTTTTCAATGGGCCAGGGAGGTCAAAATTCTATAAGGGGTCCAAATTCCATGACAAAATATGGACCCATAGGTACACTTTCTATGGGGTTCCTTATTTTATATCTGACACTCGATTTAGATAACATAATGCATGAATATTGTTATTGGACCAAATGCAGATCTATGCTTGTGACATCTTTACCTTATAAATGCTGCATGCACACACACATACGTATATATATATATATATATATATATATATATATATATATATATATATATATATATATATATATGTATATATGTAAATATGTATATAATTATTAGGTATTATACTGAAAGCATCTGCTAGATAGTATGGTGCATGGACAAAAGCCCCTCCCGACAAAAGCCCCACAGACATAAGCTTGTTTCAATTCAATTATACTGTTCATGACTGTTGCTGTAGTACACAGAGACAAGATATTGTCATGATTATACTTCAGGCATGTGGTCAATTCCATTCCGGAATTGGAACTGACCCTCAATTCCAGTTCCGGAATTGGAATTGACTACAATTTTTTTTTTTTATTGAATTTTTTTTTCAAAAATTGATTTTTTGGGAATTGGAATTGATTTTGTTGGAATTATTGACTTGATACTGTTAATATTTACCCTGATATTTACTTATATTACTTTTAAAATCATATTTGTCTTCTATTAGCATGTCACCCTGAATCTGGTAACAGCCAGGAAGTTGTCAACATTACAGCATAGACACTGTCTACTCTGGTATTGAAACATTGTGACCAAGAACAATATAATCAAGCATTTGCATCAAAAAGAAATATTAAGTTACTGTAACAGACAGTAAAACCAAAATCAGACCATTCAGGCCTCATTTTCTTTCTCATTGTAGAAGGTTTATTTACAGAGATTGCCAATTAAGGGCACCTGCCTGCTCATTCCCTTTGTGTGAGAGAGGAAGCCTGCCCCACTTGAATGCAGCCCCTTGTTTATCCAAGCCTAATGTTCAGCCCACAAGTTTCCCATACTAAACATGTCACTGGTCACCTGTACAATGCTGTTACATGTGGCTGTAGGGTTTGCCCTTTGTAGTAATTAAAAATGTCCCCATGGAGAATACATGTTGGAGATTAGGATGTTGAAGACTCAAACTTTCCAGTAAATCCGCCTCCTAGTATATTTGTTCCCCCCCCCCCGGACATCTGCCCCTTTTTTCTATGATAGTTGACAAGTGAAAATCAGTTTGCAGTTTTATCATTATTACTACAATAACATAACATTCAATGACAAGTCAAAGTCACTTTAGCCTAATGCAATGGCCTATCCCCTGGAGTGTGTATGAGATGATCTTGTCACCAGTTGTCTTCCAGGTATCATTGATAGTCAGATCAGTGGTGGAAGATGGGTTCTTGGGATGATGCTTCCACAAACAGTGGTGGACAGTAACGAGTTAGAGATCAGCTGTTTTGGAGTGCCCCTGGTATTAGCTGCCTTAGTTTTCAGGTCCTCACGGACCTTGGCAGCTTCTATCTGTGCCGTGTCACCATCATGGTTGCAGGCAGTCTTGTTGATCACATTCTGGATCTGGAGATCAGATCAGTGACCACAGCACCCTTGCATGATCAGGATCGACGCTGGCTTCACTCCCAATGAAGAGTAATCTTGTTGGTCCCCCTTCTTGGTGTAGGAATGACACTCAAAACATAGCTTCTGACCTCCTCAAATGCTAATAGTAATTTCCATGGTGAAGTTATAAGTGAATTCTGACAACTCTGGCTTGTGCATCCAGTTTTATAGGAAAATGGATTCACTCCAACTCTCCATGGTAAATGCAATTCAAAAGAAACCTTGTTGAGATGGCTTCTTTCAAATATCCTCAATTGTCCTAACATGTCCAGGTCCTAATGTCACTGGCTTCTTCCACAATTGCAATAAAGATAATCCTTTGATTACAGGATCATCTCCAACTACATAAAGTAATTTACTTGGCTGATCTTGCACAAAGAACATTAATTGCAATTAGGGTAATATATATATATTGAATTCATGTTCAGAAATAAAAAAATAAGTTAAAAAAACATTTCTTAAAAAAACTTACAAATAATCCAGAAGCTATAGACAGGGGGCAAATGTCCAGATGTTGAATAAGGCAAGGGGCTAATGTCTGGGGGGCAAGTGACAAAGGGGCAAATGTCCGGAAGGGGGGCAAATGACCTGGACCCGATATAAGCAGGGGAAACTGTTCAAAACTCAGATTAATGACCCAACTGTCCAGGGCTGTCCAAAATGTCTGGTTTTGTTAGCAAAAATCCAGGAGAGGTGTCGCAGCAGAATGTACATATGAAATGGCTGGATGCCATTTTAAAGTTTTTTATATGGCAAACCTGATATATATATATATATATGTGTGTGTGCATTTAACAAACAATAATTTTTTAATCATATCTAATTAAATATGTTTGTGCACACGTGACAAATAAAACTGTGTTAAAACGAATTGGATTTGAATTTTTCTTTAGCCTAGGATTTTAACGTTTTGGAATTGATTTTTTGCAAGGCGGAATTAGAACTGATTTTTTGGAATGGACAAAACAGAATTGACCCCATGCCTGATATACTTCCTTCATATGTATAGCTTGTACTAATACTATTGTGGGTTGCCGACAGTTGCCCCCTCCACCCACGGTATTCATTACAGTGTTATCAGTTGACTTAGAATAAAATGTAATTAATACATCTCTATGAACTTCCGGTTATTACATGTGGGGTTTAATCTGATCAATAAAGAAAATTAATTTTATATAATTTTGCCTTATTGTCAAGTCACAAGAATTCAGACAGAAATTGTAAAGTGTCATTATAGAAAGCAAACATGTAATCTGACAGTGTTCAACTGGGTAGATGACGATGCCTTAGTAAGTTTCCTTTCCAGCTAGCTAGACATTGCATGGGTGAAATGCATTTTACTTAAATATTTAAATACTTTTAAACAGTTTTTGTAACTGCATTTGCACTTAATCACAATGAAAGTATTTGTATATTTTAAATATTTCCATAAAGAATTTGAAATGTAAACAGCAACAGTAGGCTTCTGTTGCACTATAGTCTATACTGTCTTTTGGTCGTGTTTCTCCCATGCATCCAACCCTCCCCCCCAGGCTTAGCCTTACGCTTGCTGCTTGCTCTCTAGGCATTTAGAACACATGAGTATGAGACTTATTAGGACTGTCAATAAATAATATCAAATTATTTTCTTGAATAATTTTGCCTACTACATACGCCATGGCCCATGTTATAAGGTTGCAGTATATCCTGTAGCACTTACTGAGTTATTGTTATTGTTCTGAGTACGGCCACGTATTGACGGTACGTATCAGTCGTATGATCACGTCGAATATAAATCGGCGGATTGGAAAACACTCGTAATTATATCAAACTATTAACACTTACTCGCACTTTATTGTATTCATACATTTCGATTTACTGTGGGTCATATATATGCTGACGTTGAAGCACAGCTGTGCTTATTGGGGTGGAACTATATTGTAATCGTAGTGATAAGTCACAATGGTAACGGTAATCCAATTTACTAACCTGGTTTCGGCTCGTCGCTTCCTACGCATCGCTCTGCCCTCTGATATCTGACGTTTCCTTGTCGCAGAATAGTCTGTAGATGCATGGTCATATGCGAAAAAAAAGATCTAAGATGGAACGGTATCTTTGACTAAGAATGACATCTTGATGCTCACCGTCTGTCCATGCTCATCACATAGTCTTTTGTCTTGTTATCTGCATCGGACAAGTGCTCACTCGCAGAGCCTGCGGCTGGCGGACACGGCAATTTCCGCATTTGCAACCACATTTTCCGCTGCAAATTCTTCCTGGGAAGTCGATCAAAAGTTTTTTCCTTGCATTTGTAGTACTAGTTGATATATCCAGGAGCCATCCAGTGCACACCAGTTTTCTTTTTATTCGATTTTCCATGCGTTTCGGCCGTTTTTCCGAGAGGTTTTTACTGTGTGAACGCGGTGCCAGGAGCTCGTACTCAAACCACTCTGCCGCTGAGTCCCCCGCAGAGCAATATGGCGCCGCCCAGCGAAGATAATGGCAAAGTTAAAAAGGATATTACAAGATTACCGTGGCGTTGCGCCCATCATATAAGGGTGATATATACTGTAAATGGTATGTTATTATGTTTGGGCTATGGTTGTTCAAGTGCTTCACCCCCCCCTTTAAAGACTGTGTTTAGTTGTAGCGCTGGGGTGGAAGGCAAGCACAAGTGATTGAAACAAAGACATATGGCTATAAAACTATGGTGGTCCACCGGGCCAGTAAAATCTGTGCATTCAGCAGGTTTACTGCGGAGTAGAATCAATGAGAAGGTCTGCCAATTCCGAATCTACAAATATCTTGCCAATTATTGCCAGGTAGCTGAACGCGATATGGAACCTACCCACCATAATCATTGTCTCATCAAATTCCTTTACAAGACACCACTGTATTCCCTTAGCCTCCATGTAATAATAATAATAATTGCTTTATTATCGGACTCCACACAATATACACGTATATCATAGTTCCATAGTTTGGAATTAACAGTAAGGTTACTTCAACCATCTATATAGTGAATATACATAGATTGAAGCCAGTTTTTCCAGATTCTGGACATGTATTTCACTGTTGATAATGTTGCAAATGAAGAAATTTTTTTGAGAATTGCAGTCGACACGTTGTATATGTAAAAGTTATTGTAACGGCAGCACAGATGGGCAGATGTTTGTAAACAAACATTTCACTAACAAGCACTACAATATCTGTGTAATCCTAGCACCATTCTCAGTACATTCTTCTAAGATACATACACTTTTCTAATTGCACGGTAATGAAAATTCCACCATAGGTGGGCAGTGTACATAAGTGAACAATACGTAGTAAACAAGGTCTTCTTTACATCATTTGAACACGTATGACATTTTGTTATGAGCATGCCGCCTTGAGCATATAACTGACAACATTGTTTAGACATATCACAGTTATCTAGCATGTCTGAGATGAAATGACCCAACTATTTTACAAATTCAGCTTCAACCAGCATCTCATTATTGAGCATAACACTTTTGCACAATCTTACAACTGTTGTTTCTCATTATCATGACCATACTCTTTTGAGTTATAGTTTGTGTCATGTGAGAAACCATGTCGATCAAATAATGGGAAAAGATTGAAGCCATCTGCTGGATGGACAAAACATTACCAGGCCATCAGCATACATAACATTATTTACACAGGTATATCCTACATTGCAACCGTTAAGAGCAGTGGATAGCTCATCCATGTAAACACTGACAAAAATATAGGGGGATAATATACCTCCCTGTCGGACACCATTACTTAAATTAATGCTGTCAGACACATGACTTCTCCATCTTATACACATTTGTTGGTTTCCATAGCAACATACCGAGATCCTAACAATATATCCAGCAACATCTCTGTCAATTAGTTTTATTAAAGTACAGTACGATTGACACGGTCAAAAACCTTGGAGCCATCAAGAAAACACACAAACAAGCAGCTGTTCAAAGCTTGATATTTAGCAATAATCTCTTTCAACACATGTATGGACATGTCAGTATCATGCTTCTTTTTAAATCCAAACTGATCGTCATTGGTTGACATAAAGTCATCCATTCAACTGAGCAAGATTTTTTGAAAAACTTTATATAACACTAGTCAGTGCTATTGGTCTGTAATTGTCTTTGCTGTTTATTTTGTCAGTTTTATTTTTAATTATAGGCACTAGTATTACAGAAATCATGGCACTGTTAGCATGCCATGTACCAACAAACTGTAAAACACATTGACAGTAGAGGCAGTATGTGCTTACTGCAGTACCTCAGGTGGTCTACATCACTGCCATCAAGGTCACAGCTCTTATTACAATCAAGGTCACTTATAGTGTATTTAACTTCTTCTGGCAACATTTTAATACTGCTGTTATAGCTAACATCAAATGCTAGGT